>OY744535.1:85887948-85952948 GCA_963556195.1 Sepiola atlantica
TACTTCTCGGGAAACGAGCATAGTCGCAACTCTATGCCTGCCTCAAGAACTAGAGATTTCATGCACAAGGGAAGATGACGTAACAAACATTTTACAGGTTATCTTCCTTGAAGTGTTAACTACAAAAATGTGTCCTTCTTGTCATTCTGCAATTTGTCTACTTCTAAGAAATACCCCTCTACATAGAACTGTCCAGTGCACCCAGTATTGTTGGGATATTTATTGACAGCACATCTCTTCAATCAACTATCCTATACTCTCAAAAAAATGTGCTGACTTCTGCTAGACCTGTTCCAGCCTTGCCCACATTGGGAGGCAAGTAAATCGAGACAATTTTGTTGTCACATTCCAGCCGCGCGCGACTCGACTTCGACGCGAATGTATTTATAATGTCATGAATCGCCAAGCTCTATCGAGATACCATGCAATTGCAAACAGTCAAAAGGTTGACACGTGGTGAATTAAAAGTTTAAAGCCGACGACGTGAAGCTTGTTGAACTGAAAACAATGCAACCACTCAGCGACTATAATCTTTTAATCTCTCTCTTTGTGAAGGGAAATTCCACTATCGTTTACCCCGGGATCTGGTAGTGTCGTGCCAGGACGATACGTACGCTTCCAGTGACGTCAACATAGCGCAGAGGCATGTAACGGAAGTGTTTATACTAAAGGGCAGAGACTGAGATCTAAAAAGTGTTCTGAATAACCTGGCGCCACGAGGATTAATAAACCACAATTCAACTCAGGAAAGCCTATCTCTAAGAGATGGCATTGCTTGCCAGGTCCAGCTTATAGTCCCTCCAATATACAGACATGTAGTGCAGATAATTCTGCAAACACTCGATCGGTTTTTTCCGATGAAGTAGAAAAATAGACGAAAGATCTCTAAGCGACTCGCAAAAGCAGTACACCCAGTTTGTTAAGGGTGACATAGAAAAATAGCAACAAAAGCCTCAGCTTTATTACTTTAGAATAATCACTTCGACAACATCAAAAAGGGCGGGAGCAAAGCGTTAAGGCTCCAGGTATACAGCTGCCGTCTGTTAGTTTTGTTGCAGTTTATAATGTCGTTTGTTTCTACTTTATTCCGTGCAACAACCTGAATAACTTTCACAATGTCTGAAAAGCTCAACACATATTACAACTTCATCGTGTTCTATGAAAGTATTAACATATACCTACTTAATTCCGTCTCCAAAAGTATCCGAACTTGGTCCTGACAATCAGTATCTCTCATTTGGACTCATCTTCGAGTGGCACATGATTTTGATAAGTGGCCACCATTCAACCAAAAGAAATATTGCTTGAGAAATTTATTCTCATTCAAATGCTTAGAGAGAATATCAATTGAGTTTTACATGATAATTTCTTATTACATGGTTTGCTTTTAGACAATTTCTAAAATGTTAGACTTAAGCTTAATGGTTTTCAAAAGAAATCGATGTTCAACAAAGCTTGCTGCATTCGTGTCTAATCACTATAAATATAAGTCGATACAGGTAGATACAAATACATAAACCATTTTAGAATACTTTTAAGAGTAGCTGGCGTTTGGTTACTATCATTTAAATTATATCCAATATCTATTGTTACACTTTTTACAAACATCGATGATATCGATGATTGATTTCATGAAAAACTCCGATACCCTTTTACCCCCATTTGTATGACTTTCTAAACCTAAATACACTCCACATTATAACCCATTTACGCTTCGCTGTGTGTTATGAAATTCATAAAAATCGATTAATTCGTTTAGCTGTGTATCTAGTGTGTACAAATCTATAAACATAAAAACATACCGTTATCTATATCAGGAAGTAAAGTCGATTTTTAAGCTTATGCTTTGGCTGTTTCAGCTTTAGATCCCAAACTCCATGCGTGTTTCAAGAAAATATGAGTTTATTTCGTTGTTTCTAAAAATGTTTTACGTTTTTGCCGGTAGGAAATGCTTTCCAACTTCACAAGAAAAGGTAGATGGCATTTTCACGCGCACCATACAATCTCCCCCCTGCCCTATATAGCACGAGGGGAGATTCATAATGGAAAACTAACAGCATGGTGTGCTTTAGTTTCACGCTACTCATTTCCTCCGTTGTTCAGAATAGATTTTGTTGTGAAAATACTAACTGACCCATTCTTCTTTCTAACATTCCAAAATACTAACATAATAACTTCACTATTACTTCTGATACATATTGTCTTTTTTCCCGTAATTTAGGTATTTTTATAATTACAAGATTTATGATGAAACAACCCCCCCGAAGTACTACAACGACATTAACCTCATAATTATGCCTTATTTAGAACAATGATTTTATTCGAGAATAGAAGTTACACTTATTTCGTAACGCTTCGCATTTGCTTTACTGTAAAACAACATATATCTGCTAAGACATTAGACACATGTTTTGCTACGCATGTTGCTTATTTGTTGTTAGAGTGATGTGTGCTTTTTTATTGTAGTCATAAGGAATAGTAATGCAAATGCACTATTAATGAGTAGATAATTTGGAAGGGCGTAAGTTTACCCCTACTCATGAATTATAGACGATCACCTAGTTTCCTTTAACCTTAGAGTAATATATTTGATTTGCCCAGAAACAGCAAATAGTAATATAGACATATTTGCTTTAAAATACTAGTGTCGAAAATGGTATCTCTATTGACACGTGTCTCTTCTTGAATAACTGAAAACGATTAAAAATAGAAACAAGACAAATAATTATCATTCACACATGGTCACAATTACTTTATTCTTTTTTATATGGGTTGGGCCATATCCGTACCTATTTACAAATTATTTTTATTAATAATGTAAATCTACTTCATTTCTTGTCTGGATCTTATTCCACGTGCGTATTCCTTGTAGTATAAATACAATTATGTTGCAAACTTCTATATTTGCTTCGATATTATTATGCTGTTTCCTATGTTGTATACTTATTTACCCTATATGAAACAAGGTAAACACAAAGTCAAGTCGGTATTTAGCGGTAAGTCGTCTCAGGTCATTAGCGAAAAAATAACTCAAAGTAGATGAAGCCTAAGAGGGTTATCCTATTAGCACTGAACAATAAAAATACCTCAGTTCGACAGTAACAAACATGTTGTCGACTAGCACGAATAACGTTTTGAATACACCTTGGTCGATGTTATCGTTTGTTTCTTCCAAACCACATATTCTCTTTAACCTAACGTCAGTGTGGAAAGAAGCCAAACCGAATGCACCGGCAAATAAAGAGAGTAGTTTTAATTAAGACTTAAAGTTAGACTAAGTTAAGGAGTATTGGGAAGCGCATAGAAATGCTAATTATTCCTCAAAGATATTTGCACAATAGAATGTTTAAAATCGTAAAAATAAAACCACACATTTTTGCTAAATATATCGAATCAGTACTTAAAAAAAAAAATTCATAAAACAAATAAATATTACTGACATTTTTTTTTAAAGTAGATACGCTTGGGATTATAGTCACACAATATCTGCGACCTACTTTCGTTAAACACTTAATATTTTATAAGTGGTCAAAACAACGTTTTAATTTATTATTTGTAATTTACAACGCATGCTGTACATTTAACCTCCACTAACCCTAAGTTCGTGTTGCAAAAAGAACACCCGAACACCACTGAGAAAGATCGATATTAATTGAGAAAAGGACTAACAGTTAGTGATAGAATTAAGAACCACTTTGGCTGACAGATGCTGATCTTTACTCGTAATTCAGCATATTTTTAGTGATAGAATTAAGAACCACTTTGGCTGACAGATGCTGATCTTTACTCGTAATTCAGCATATTTTTAGTGATAGAATTAAGAACCACTTTGGCTGACAGATGCTGATCTTTACTCATAATTCAGCATATTTTTAGTGATAGAATTAAGAACCAATTTGGCTGACAGATGCTGATCTTTACTCGCAATTCAGGATATTTTTAGTGATATAATTAATGACCAATTTGGCTGACAGATGCTGATCTTTACTCGCAATTCAGGATATTTTTAGTGATAGAATTAATGACCAATTTGGCTGACAGATGCTGATCTTTACTCATAATTCAGCATATTTTTAGTGATAGAATTAAGAACCAATTTAGCTGACAGATGCTGATCTTTACTCATAATTCAGCATATTTTTAGTGATAGAATTAAGAACCAATTTAGCTGACAGATGCTGATCTTTACTTGTAATTCAGCATATTTGTAAAATGAAAATAAAAAAAAATACCTAAAATCGCAAAAATAGAAAAAATAAACACATTTCCTCATGGTCAATATCCCTTTCAATTCTCTGGAAAGTTCCGTGTATTTGTTTCGTTTTATCGTCCCCTTGATCCTCACTCTGTTGTCTGCTCGAACAGCAAAATCTACGATTTCTCAGGAGTTTTCCTTCTTGTTGCTCATTATGAAATCTCGTCTCCTGGCGTGTATGAGGGTATTTATTTGCAAGTCCATGTTCCAGAGGAGTACGTGATTTTAAGTTTCAAGTATAATTATTATTAGTAGTAGTAGTGGTAGTGGTAGTAGTAGAAGTAGTAGTAATAGTAGTATTAGCAGGAATAGTACTACTAATAGTAGTAGCAGTAGTAGTTATTTTACAATAAGTATTAATAGTATTAACATTATTAATATTATCGGGTGGTTATTATTATTATTACAATGGTTAGTAGTTTTAGTCAATGTATTAGTAGTAATTAATTAAACAAAATGTTCAGGTTTTTCACAGTTTTTGGCAAGATGACTTTTTATGGGAGAAGGAAAAGTATTTAGTTAAGGAGTTTTTCTTACTTTTTGGGTACTGTTTAATATAAAAAAGCATTAATAGCATAATATAAAATTAAGTAATAAAATAAGGTGCGAATCAAATTTTATTAGAATTCAATGTTTAGGCAAATTACTTTAAAGTCCTTAAGTCATGAGTTTTCAAAGAAAATTCTACTCCTCAGAGGATCATTACCGCAATTACATTACTGCAGATAATAAAATTAAACTTTGAATATATATATATATATATATATATATATATATATATATATATATATATATATATATGTATAGATAAAAGTATATAAAACATCAAATATATCGGTTAAAGACTTTAAGCACTTTAAGGCACTTTGCCTGAACATTCAATCCTAATAAAAGTTGATCCGCACCTGATTTTATTACTTCATTTAATATCATGTTATATATATATATATATATATATATATATATATATATATATATATATATATATATATACATATATATGTGTGTGTGTGTGTATATAATATATATATATATATAATCATTCACATTAACTAACCGAAGTACACACTCGAAAAACTGTGTTCATGATACAAACGCAGCATGATAAAGGGCAAGTAAATCAAAAGTATTTGCCTCGAATAATTAAAAATCTATGAGATGCACAGCAAGGTGACGTAGGTGACACTTATGACTACTTTTTAAAGACGGATCCTGTATAAAAATCTTACACCAAATCAATATTAAATACCGGTATACTAATATAAAAAAACATGATTAAAAGAATATGATTGAACCGTGTTATGCCAGTTTTGAGTGAGTGCTCAAAAAGGGCAATACGTTGTTCTGATGAATGTTCTTTGCGATATATATTCAGACGTTACCATTAATGGATTTGTAACGAATATTAGGAAAATAACTACTTGCTGAAGGAGCACATAGCTCGCTTTTCCCCGGAGTGAACAGACGGCAAGTCTCTTTAATCGATATGGAATATAAACACATGCGTTTTTGAATATGTTTTTTTAAATTTGCCACTAGTACAATTATGCTACGGCCTTCATTAAAGACAACAAACGGAAGTATAGAGTAGGAGGTGGTGCATTAATTTGAAACAACAAAAAATCAAATAGAAAAAAAGTAAATACTGGAAGAAGCCGTTGTAAAGAATACATTGTGTGTTTTCAAAACGTAGATGAAGAATGCTACCCTCATATAAAAAGATCAGTAAAGGGACGTGGACTCTAAGTATTTATTAAGCAAACACATACATTCAAACCACCAGTATGCAATAAATATATTTATCAACTGTAAATAGACGTGGCGTTAGAGACTATTTGACGACGTAGTTAGCACAAACATATACACAAATATGAACACATACACATATACTGTTCGTTTATAAGGTATCTCAATCGTACTATCTGACAAACGCCAGGCATACTATTCATTACGCTATTTCCCAAATGCTAGTAAATAAGAAAGAACATCACAATTACAAACATATCATCATCTTGCTAGTGTGCGCAATTCTTTTAAAAACATGTGGGTTTACACCATTTTAAATTTAAACTGGCGATATATTGAGGATACAAAATATTAAGCAAAAGTAACGTGAAGACTTAAGGGTGAATAAGGTATCCGAAGTGGGAGCAACGTACCATCTACGAGATAGAAGTATTCAACTCTCATGTATAAGTTCGTTTTGTATTAATTATGTTTAAAAACTAGACATATTATTATTAGGGTATTGTTATCCTGGTACCGATAATTTATAGATTAGGTTTTGTCTAGGATTTAATAGAGTGTTTTTCAGTAAATAATCTTTATCTTATTGTTACGTAAAACCTGATATGTTCTTACCATTCTAGTGGATTAAGTTATCTGCGGCTCACAATTCTATTATCATGTATTTGTGGATTTCGTTGAGTTAGTGCATTATTCTAAAATAATAGCGGGTCTATAAGATTATATAGATACCAAATGAACATAGAGTATACACCCAGAAGGTAAATGACTCTAGCCGACACACTATGTTGTTTTTGAAATACTGAAAATACAAAAAAACAAAACAAATACGATTGACCTTGATGTTAGAATCGATCTTGTAAAATTCGGCAGCCGTCGCCTGTATTAATAAGAACTGAAACAAGAAAATATTCAATTGTCGATCAATTATGTATGGTCACAATAATAGGATGGCCAAATTGAGTCGAGAAGTTACTAACTGAAATATGGTCATATTGATTATACAAAGCTGAACTATCTGTCGATGATGCGATCCTTTTCAAAAGGAACACAAATTGTTGTTCCAGAAAAGTAACAGAAAATCATTCTTGACCAGATCCATTGTAGCCATCAAACTATTGAAATGACACGTCTTCAAGCCAGAGTTGCAGTATAGTGGAAAGGAATTAATGCCGATATCGAGAATATGATTAAGAAATGCTATATTCCATAATAGCGGGTAATCTGCTTGTAGACCCTCGGACAGGGTTAGTCGGAAAGGAAGTCTTGTCTATACTTAGTTCAATAATACGATATAGTTTCTATTTATATATCCTTACATTGCCGAATAAGTTATATGTCGTGTGGTTATAAAAGAAGGGTGGAAATAGGTAATATAAAGGAGGTAATCCGAACCACTTATACTTATATTGCCTCCCTATACTAATTATATGTGTATATATACAATAGAGTGCATTCAGTGGTATATTTTATATACATTCCCATTCATATGTTGCATTTATATTTTGAATGTAAACTGATTACTAGTGCGTACCTCTTTCTTAAATTATTTTAGCTATTATCTTAGCCTTATTTATCTTATTACTACAGTTTTACTTAAAAAGGTTGTCTCCCTGGTGTGCTTAGGACCGGGCTATCTTACCATTGCCTTATAGATTGAATAGTTATACACTATAGCACTTCTGCTATTTTCCGTATGCACTTCTCCATATTTAATTGTTTTATAAGGAAGTCTACTTTTCCATTATATACTATTCGGTGTAAAGTTTCCATTAGACATATAATCCTTGAATATTTTATACCATAAGGAGCTTCATATTTACACTTATAAAGGGTTAACACCAAATGTGTATATATAGGTTTGCGACGGGGGAACATATATGCGGTTCTATGTAGAGAGTTCTGAACCACCCCCTGCCTTTTATTAAATACATTTTCCTTAGACATAACTATATTGTAGGATTCCAAAATATGGAGATTTCATCACCTAGATTAACTAGTCATGTTTCTCCTGTTCTTCTTAGTATAGAAATAGCTTTAGCATTTAGCCCTCTTACATGTTTACATAAAGTTATAGGATCCTTCTTAGTATTTGCAGTAGTTGTTTTTAATTGCCTACCGTAAACCCAATGGGTGTTTTCATTCTGTTTCCTTCTATGACGTTACACTTATATACTATATATGCAGTGAAACAAATATCCTCCAATATGCACTCATTAAGATTGTAACAACTACATATTACATATATATTTGCAACCTTACTAGAGCTGAAAAGGCTAATAAACGAGTACAAATGCTTCCATATAATAATTTCGTGCTGGACGATTGTATATTAAAGTCCAATGTAATAACAGATGAGTTTAATATAATAGAAAGAAAGTGTATTTGCAATTTGAAAGCTGTGATCAATATAAGTGATGTGTTATCTCAGAGTCGGTGAAAAAAACAACAACGTACCGACAGTTTATTGTATCGTTTGCAAAAGTGTTAACGTAACCAGGCCAAATGTTTGCGTCGATATATGATGATATAGTGACAATATATGTGGCCATATAATTGTCACAAGTAACACACCTAAAGAGTTAGAAGATATTCTTAACAGCATTTACAATGCAAACCATATAGTTGAGCTCAAATGCATACTGGAAAAAAAACGTGCTAATGTTCCAGAAAAAATGCTACAAAGCCCCAGTCACATGAAAAGGTGAACATGTAGAACGTATAACTATATTTATTTATGTAAGATGGTGTGAAGTGATGATAATATTATGCCTGAAATCAAACAGGTAAATTCGTTTTGATCGACAGCCTCTTCTAAAGTAGACACCATCATAAAGATTAGAAAGTCAACAATGTACAATTAGCAGAAAGTGTCAAATGAATACCTAATGCCTTTTATGTTAGTAGCGAAACATAAACACTTAAAAATGCAGGAAAGAATGGCACGATACAAAATTGAACGCATTAAAATAGTCATCAGTTTCCGTGATATAACAATACACCTGGATCATACAATTAACTGAAGTAAATGACAGTATCGTAAATATACAAACGGCAAACCATAGATGAACTGATCACTGTTCGAGATGTAAATATAACAGATAGACATATAGAGCGACAGAAGAAACCCTGCGGCAATAGAACATTTCTAGACGAAGACCAACACCCAGTGGAGAGACGACTTCTGGAGCCATCTTACTCCTACTTGGTCACGGCTAGACACGGATAAAACAAGGTGGAAAGAAAACAAATGGTTCGTACACCTACAGTGATAAACAACTGATAATTATGATGATGATAATTATGATGATGTGATAATGGCTAACACATGGATTTACTACTTCACTCTAAGTACAGATCGACGAAAAGCTAAGTCGCGTCCAGCAGGTGAAAACCGTTCAAAGAAAGTAACATCCAATATATTCAACTCCGTATTTTAGGATTCGATAGGTATGTTGTCATTGATTACATTGAGGAAATAAACCCAATATTTTACAAATATTATATACTGTTATAAACATTTTTAATGGATAACACTGGAAAAAGTGTCATGCAATAAAAATAAAAGCTGCATTCTCGTAAAAGCCAATTACAAGTGTTGAAAAAGTCAATGAATGTTACTTCATATTTCGTTTGCGAATACTTGTTGTTTGCATTCCTCAACAGAATGGTCCAGGGAAAGAGGTGTGATTCTAATGAACAACTGATATCAGAGATTGAATAAATATTTCTAGAGCAAACACACATCGTTTTTCTAAATAAAACTCAAATAGATTGAGAAGAGTTGGATTCGTGTATCATTATAGAAGGATACTATATTAATTAATGAAGTCGAATTTTGCATAAATTCATTCATTAGTTAAGGTTAAGCCCAAGACTAGTTGAGTGAATGGGTTTTTTCCGAGTGGAAATGTGTGTGTGTCAACTATGATGCTATTGAATTATACTGTAATGGGATGATTCTCTTTAAAGCATTATATATACATAGCTAAATTCATGAAATATAATATTCGATGAATTATTTCCAATATTCGACAAATCAATATAAAGAAAGTATAACTTAACTTGAGAATAACTTGCTATATGTAGAATGCGTATGACATAAAAGGACATATCAACTGGTCACACATAAATTAATCGTAGGTGCAGTTTATACAGCTTTTGTACGAAAACAGACTTCAAATTATGTATGGCATATTGTTTCATAATGTTATGTATTAAATATTTTCTAATTTTCTAGAGGACATCTGTAAAAGTTCGGACACGTCTACATTCTACATTAAGTGTATTGTTTTATATTCGCAAATACTCTGAATCTTGTGGCTTTGGGGTATTGTGGTGCTATGAGGTTACGTCTTAACCTCTTTAAAAAACTACGCTCTACACATAATAGGTCACTGACTAAAACCATGATTCCAGTACTAGACGTATCCCTGGCGTTATCACTATTAAAATATAGTGTAAAGGTAGTGAAGGGTCGGCTCATGCCCTTCATGACTGATAACATCAAAAACAATGCAACACACAATGACAGACTTCGCATGCTATCGTCATAGGAATTACTAAGGTGTCTGCATGTAGACTGATAGCCACTGCAACGTGTACATGAAATGCAAGCTACTTTTAAAAAAAATCCTAATGCATATGTTCAGCTGTTACAGTAATTATAATCACGATGTTTATTCGCCTCGTCATGTGTTGTGTTATTATCTAGAGTAATATCGATATTTCTGAAATATATAACTTATGAAGTAAAAAAAAATGTATCATCATATTAACATGATAAAAATAACATATGTTGTCAAATACCTTACATACTCTGCCCACATTCCTAGTAAACGTGAAGAAAAGTGTTAGGATATACTCAGTTTTTCAAATGAAAAATAGCCGAGATGTGTGTCGTCGTATAGTGTTACTCTCTGCTGACTTGTTTATATGTTATAGTAAGATAAAAATGCAAAACATGTTTGTTTTTTAAACAAATCGTTTATTTTGATTTTGGACTAAACACAATCTTATTGGATACGTTAGAAAATCATGTCAGTCTTTACATTGACTTCAGATGATTCGGAATCACTTTTAGAGCCACTTTGTTGATCCATCGAGGAAGATAAATTAGTCGTTTCTTCTTTTCTAGTGCTTGATTCATTCTTTCGTATTCGTTCATTATACTTCCTTTTCCATCCTTATGTGGCGAAGTCTAACGTTCAAAAATAGTAGACACTAAAAGTACAACGAAAGAACGTTTAAAATTACGCCCCATCAAACAGATCACATAACATTATAATGAAACATTAATTGAATGTAGATAAACTTATTGACCATTTTTCCGCTTTATTAAACACAACACTTTCGAGACGACCGATTGAGATAATCACAAAATCCATTTAAAACAACATATGTTTCTAGCTGATATCAACGCATCAATTAACTAAATGCTATAGACAACGATGAGAGTTCAACCTACATGCAATCATTCAGAAACTTTAAACGATATAGAGGAACGTACATCTAAAAAAATTAATATAGGCATCAGTGAATTAAAAAAAACATTGATCTTGGCATGTAATAAAAAGAAAATATATAGGACCTACATATTTCTTGTATAGTGTAATCATATCCCGACCGTTGATAGGTAATATCTACTTTTTATTTGTTTTGCTATTACTTGTTATAATCAGCATTTTTGGGATTTTTTTTGTTCCAATTATCAGGAAATAACTATATATTGACGAACACATATTTGCACCTATTTATTAAATCGCAGCCATATGAATATAATTACAACGGTGACAAACTGTTTGTGAGGGTGCATTCAGTCGAATCACATGTCATTCGTAATACTATTCTGCAACGATTCACAATACACACTAAGGAACCATGATCATACATTGTTGTGTAGGGACATATCTATCAGTGAAACTAAACCAATAAACAGACATACTTCATTTTATATAGTAGATGTGTACATAATATGTTGCTGTATTTTGCTTAGAAGACGATTCGAAAAAATTCACAGTGACTAAACTGCTTTGGTTTAGAATAGAACATTAGACCAATATTCCTTCAGTTGAATCTCAGTGGAACAAGTTTTCAGGAAACATTTTCCGCTTGAAGCATACGGAGGAGTAAACAATTTCACTCATAACATTTTTGCAGAAAATGTCATCGTGAAAATGTGAAGCCATTGAAGCATAGGCACCATATAGAATTGAACATTTGAAATGACTGATATTCGCCCGAAGTAATTTCCACTAAGATTTCATTAACTATCTTTTCGAATAGTTTAAAAAGAATTCGGGTTGAACACATCTGTTCATACACCGTAATGTTATCATTTCACTCGAAACCTTTATTTATCAAAGTCAGACTTTATAGCTTCGATGAGCCAAATATGATATTAATGAAACAGTTTTTTTGTAATGGTATATGTGTGCTGCGACATCACAGTTATACGGTTGTTCTAAGAACCAGACTACATCCAATATAAAATAAAGAGAGTCGATGACAGGAGATCTTGACTATTTCAAAAATTCACTCTCCAAAATTAAATGTACGTAAAATATCTTAAAAAAAGTGTTCCGACATTTTTGAAAGCCGACCGAAGATCAGTAAGGAAAAGATGGTGTTAGAGGCTGGAAACCGCACTAATCACAGCCTCACACACCATCAGGCAACGTAATAGCTTCTATAATATATCCCCCTTAATAAACAGCATTATCCTGACCGAACAAACACTGAACCTAGATCATGGCTAACCTCTCTTTCTCTTCGCTCTCAATTATACTTACATACTAGTCCCACCCACTCACATGCACCCCTATACATTTTCATTCACCACGAATCCAACCCACTTAACCTCAAGTAACAAGCATCACCAGTGAACACAATCTATATACCCTCACAAATATTTAGATATGTGACCCTATTTTGCCCTCAATTTAATTTCCAACCATCAGCACTACCTACACAAAACTACATTTCACCGATTCCTCACCAACATTAATATCACTTTTCTCTTTCTATTTCTTTTTCTTTTTTTCCTCCCTCTCATTGTCATATTATCAGCAAATTTCAACACTTTCCTTCTAACTTTCTGATATTTACACATTCCTGACATAGCCAGCTGGTCAAGTACTCCAACTCTCCAAAAATCTCACACCTAACCACAACAAACTCTTTCCTCCCCCACCTATTTGACCCTTCCCACTACTTCATTCACATCTTACCCACCCACCCACCCCACTTTCAAATCACCTTCATTTCTTAAAATCTTTTCTATGACACTACCTACCCACTAAAAACAAAGAGCCTCCCCTCCCGTCCTCTTCCCCCCACCTCTACTTTTTCACTCACAGCTATCCACATTTATTTCATTCACTCCCACCTCTCCACTTTTTCACTCACAGCATCTACATTAATTTCATTCCCTGCCACTGACTTCTCTCAGCCCGAACCTCGGTCCTGTGCTCCCAGTAGTGGCTACTACTTCTTCTCATTAACCCCTCATGCCACCCCAATATTTGCATGTACTTGCATGACCTTTTTCTTAAAATTATCATCCGGAGGAAGTCTTACAAATAAAGACGAAACGTGGATGAATACATAAAAATACATCTTTTGTTTTTTTTTCTTTTTCATTTCTCGTATATATATATATATATATATATATATATATATATATATATATATATATATATATATATATATATATATATACATTTAAGGCGTTATGTTACAACATTCATCCGTTGAAAGATAAAAACAAAATCAGGAAACGTCGACCGGAAACAAGTAAATATAATGAACGCAGCTGCATTTTAAAAGGTAACAAATTAAACACAGTACACAATTATATTTTGAAGGTGTACTCTTGATGCGTTATTGTAAGAGTAAATTATCATTCATGATATGACATTTCATTCGGATAAATAAACCATTAAACACGTTTTAATGAAAAATCAGTCCAACCCAACAGCTTCTTTGTTATATTCTCGTGGAAGAAACGAACTGTATCTTCCGTTAAACAGTGTATGTTATGTGCTCAATTGGTAGGACATTCTTACTATAAAAGAGGCCATGGTTCTTATGTAAGTTATCGTAGAGATGTTAATATTTTCTTTTTTTATTTGGTGCTTTTATCATGAAAATGATTAAACAACATATAAATAGTTCAATTCTTTAAAGTTGGAGGTCATATGCTTTTTAAAGTAATTTTTAGCAAGTACAAACAGAGGAAACTCATTTTCAAAGTTACCTACAATTAGGATAGTAAAAGAACATAGTACACCAACGTATGTTCGTTCTGACGTCACACCCGCTATAATGAGCCTGTTACTTTCTACCTCAGATGTTATGAATTATGGAACACGTTAGCGTGATTCCTTACATATACTCTTACGAAAATATCCGATTTGAATATCTCTGAACCTTATGTCGTAAAAAATAGCCACCTATCTAAAGAGTATATTGGTAATTATTGTCCTCTTGAAATATTTTCATAATCAATGTTCGTAGAGTATTTTAAAAGTGTAACGTAAAACATGGTTCGGATCTGTTCGATTTGACGATTCATACTTACGAGTTTTGTAATAATTAAGACTTATATTGTCATATTGTATATATTATTTATATCGTTCGCCTCAAATTTTTATCAGGTGCATTGTTTCTAACTTAGCAATATTAATGTTTTACTTGTGAAAATGTATCTCGAACAACGGACGTAGGAGGAATTAAACATGCACGGGAATAAATTGTTCCGATTTTATTACGTAGAATAATTATTTTAATAAATAAGTTCAAGTAAAGAAACACTATTAGTGGGTTTATCATTCTGTCAATTTAAGACAAATATATATTATTTGTATTATTCATTTTGCTATTCAAAAATGCTTATTATACAGGGTGTTTCAAAAGTCTTGGGAACATTACAAATGCGTATATCTCATGAACTATTCCAGGTAGAAAAATGAAACTGGTACCATTTTAAAGCTTGCTTAATCAAGTTTTTGGTCATACTAATGATTTTCGTGTTATCTTTCCAGGTGCAGTAATGGCGTTCTCTAAACAAGAGAAGGCATTTTGCGTCCTCCAATTTGCAAAGACTGAATCGTGGACATGTGTTCAGCGTGCATTTCGCAGGAAATTTAAAAAAGAAGCCCTTGAAAGAAAATCCATTGACAGATGGCATGCTAAATTTGTGAAAGATGGGTGTTTGTGCCCAAGTAAGCGAACAGGTCGCCCTTCAACTTCAGAAGATGCAGTTGAGCAAGTTCGGACAGCCTTTCAGCGGAGCCCCCGTAAATCAGTGAGAAGAGCCAGCAGGGAACTTCAGCTTGCTCCAGCAACTGTCTGGCGTGTCTTATGGAAACGACTGCAAATGGTACCTTACAAGCTCAAGTTGGTCCAAAAGTTGAAGGACACTGATAAGCCACTTCGCCGTGACTTTTGCATTGCAATGCAAGAGAAGTTGGAAGATAACGGCTTTGATGACCGGCTTGTTTTTAGCGATGAGGCGACCTTCCATCTGAATGGCAAAGTTAACAAGCATAACACTCGCATATGGGGTACTGAGAATCTTCATGAACTTCTTGAGCACGAGCGAGATTCACCAAAAGTGAACGTGTTTTGTGCAATTTCCAAGAAAGGTGTCTATGGACCGTTCTTCTTTGAAGAGGACACTATCACTGGTGAATCCTATCTCAACATGCTGGAAGACTGGTTAATGGCTCAGTTGGAACAAGCAGAATCTGATGACTTCATTTTTGAACAAGATGGTGCACCACCACACTGGAGTCTTAGAGTAAGGCAGTTTCTTAACAAAAGGCTGCCTGGTAGATGGATTGGGAGATCTGGGCGAGGTGATGACGTTCTCATGCCCTGACCTCCTAGGTCTCCAGATCTTACCCCGTGTGACTTTTTCTTTTGGGGCTTTGTCAAGCAACAAGTCTATGTGCCGCCCCTTCCAAGAGATATTGACGAACTAAAGGCTCGAGTAACGGCAGTTGTGGGAACCATTGACGCCAAGATGCTGGAACGCGTTTGGCAGGAAATGGACTATCGACTAGATGTCTGCCGTGTGACGAATGGTGCTCATATTGAGCAACTTTGAAGATTCCCCACAAAACTTGAAACTTTAACCTTTCCAAGGGTACCAATTTCATTTTTCAACTCCTAATAGTTTTTGAGTTATTAAAAATCGTTATGTTCCCAAGACTTTTGAAACACCCTGTACTTAAAGAGTTTTGTCGTCAGCATATTCCAGGTATTTTTGCGACATTCCCGTGTTTTCAAATTAAAAAAAGACGATGTTTAAATCAAAAACATTTCACTGCAAATAGACTGCAAAAAAACATCGACCAAAATCTTGTTAGAATAGCAAAAGCCAATATAACAAATAATCAATATTAATCCAATATATTCCGAGGATGAAAACCAATGTATTGCTAGACTATTGTATGAATTATAATAATGTATTAAAATTATGTATAGAAAAATGTGACATATATATATATATATATATATATATATATATATATAATTACCTATCTGTCAATAATACTTTGAAACGAGTGTGTTATTGTCATTATATATACAACGTTTTTGTTTCAGTAATCAGATAAATGTGCGCTATTCAATAACGATTCATGAGCAAATGAAACAGTAATATAATATAATAATATTTTCATTTATTTTATTTGTATATCATACAAAATATAGTTTTCGGATATCGGAAATATCGATGCCGTTACATGGATGTATTGTTCTAATGCTTGGGTTAACATTCAAAAATACGTTAGTTTACAAAGTGATGATAATAATGGCGGATATAAAACATGTATGTTAATAAAACACACAGTAACATTAAGAAAAAAACTGGAATCTTTTTTTGCCAGTTCCTATATTTGTGTCTGCTACATTAACCAGAAAATCTAATGCGACATACAAGTGTGTGCTTAGATAGTCAGTGTGTCTTTTGCACTGCAGAGATGGCTCAGTGTGCATAATATTGGAACAAGACGTAGTTTTCAAAGCTCAATAATATGCCGTTTATTTTTAAGTTGCCGCTATATTAAACGACTCTAGAAAATAAGACTTATTACTTATTCATTGTGGCTTGTATTTTTAATCATAATATCTATTTAAACCATGTTTAAACATGAACTATCTACATTAGATAAGTTTCCACCTTTTCCACCTTTGATATATATGTAAGCTAATATTAAGTTATCAGTAAAGTCGAAATAACTTCCGTGAAAGAAACATGGGTATTTCATAGACATATTATATTAGAGTCAGGATATCCATCCAAAGAAATATATATATATATAATTAGTTTTCCGTCATGAGCTTGTTGTACCAAAAATGTTTCTTATTACGAAGATTAAAATCAAAACATGATGCTAAAAGGCCTTACTCCGAGAATCAGTATTGATATTTTTTATAAAAATCCATTGCATCATTTTGACTTCAAAAATGTCTACATATAATAACCCATAACTACTATGTCAAATAGTAAAAAAAATAAACTCTCAGAATATTTAGTAATTGATGTCTAACACTAGAGGTCTAAAATCGGAGGTATTCAACTTTTAACGAATGTTCTAATATCCGCCCACTTTATGGAAAACTAAATAACACCAAGTAAAATTATATATATATATATATATATATATATATATAGTAAGTTATGTAAATATATTTATGGCAAGAACGCCACACAAACGCTTCCGCGTTTCATATCTGTAGGGAATCTTCAAGCTAAAATGCATGGAGTGTTGACTGGTGTTCATATATATACACATCGTTTTTAGTCTAGCTAGTTAACACATCACATTCTTCATGATTCTTTTAGCCAATCGTTTGGCTTATAACAAGCAAATATTCGATTGGTTTTACTTCTTATTTCTTATTGTATTGTTCTGTTTACTATGAGGTACCACATCCATGTTATGTTGTTGTGTCGGAATAGTGGGTTACCTTATTTATACACGTGCTTGCTTGCATTTCTATTTTAGGTTTGAGCTTTGTTATTTTTAAAAATGTATCCGTTCATTTATTCATTTATTATGTATTGTTAACCTAAGGTAACTTTTATTTTTTGTAATCAGTTGTTTGCTATTTCACTTCTTTAGTTTGATAGGTGTTGGTGGTCTTTAAAGTTTAGGATTCAAATGTTCGCACCCAGGTATACTCTACACGGGTTGTCTAAATTTCTACATGTACTGGCCTGTCATATTATTTTCCTTCGATTATTGTTGATCGCCCGCTATTTTTGAGCTTCCAATTAAGGTTTGCTTGTGCTGTTTAAATTCGGTTTGCTTGTATATCAATGTGATATAGTCGTGTAATCTGGTTTTAAAATCTAGTGAGGTAATACCTACGCAGTACTTCTTGTTATTTCTTCTTTTTTTTGCAAATATTGTGGTTCGGAAAACAATTCTATTAGTTAGGCATTTATTTTGCAGTGACCAAAGTGTACGCGTTTTTTTCTTCATAACTAACATTTTCATTTCGATTTGGGTGATTGCTATCAGAGTTTGCGTTATCACGATTTGTATCGGTATATTTTTGATCTTCTTCGTGTTGCGTTTGCTATATTTGTCAATATTTTAGGCAATTTGTTATTTTTTCTTGTCTACTGTTGTCTTTAAGAATGTTGTTATTGTGTGCCTTAATTATCATTTCTACGTTTTCGCAGAAGCTGTAAGACAGTTTTAGGTTATTGTTATTTGATATATTATGCAGGTATTGGTAACGGGGAACTATTTTTAATCAAATTTAGAAATGTCTTACCCATTTTAGTGTTTTCATATGATTATAGGGCGGTGTATACCAGATGTTATTTATTTTGCTTTTATTTTAAATGTTATTATAATTATTACTGTCCTATTTCTTATATTTAATTTCGATATTATGGTACCCACTATTTTTAGAGCTGTATTGTAAATGTTGCTTGATTTTTAAATACTTTACGTTGCAAGGGTTATTTATAAGCCTACTTTCGATAGAATTAGAGATCTGTATTATGATTGATAGGGTGATGGAACGTTGGGTTAACGTATAATGGATTAGCGTTATTTTTTAAATATCGCTTGTAAGTATTTTCATTTTTAGTTTCAAGTGACATCGAAGAAGTAAATTATTTTTATGTTCGCCACTACTTCTACTCTTTGGCCTTATTTTCACATTTCTATATGTAGAATTTTCTTGAATTATTCTCATTTCACCTTGTCGGAATCCCTTATTATAGCTAAGCCATCATCTTTATATAGGCTGATATCTCTATTATCAAACATATTTACGAGCGTATATAAAATAAATAAAGCCACGAGAGCTGATGCCTCCGCAGAGTCAAATGCACCCATGGCCAAATCAAAAGAGGTTGCCATTTTTGTTATGATCTATGGGCTATTATTATGGATTAAAACTGGTATACTAATTTTTAATGACGTGGATGTCATCCTTAGATATATCAGTATACCTCACGAAAAACTCCATGACGATGTGTAAGAGTTCTTTGGATATAGATGGATAGTAATCGACTATGGTAAATTGTAGGAAGGTACCTTTATTTTTATATTTGATATTATTATATCAAGTGATTGATTCGGAAGAATGTACCCACTACTTGAATTATTGGTTTTTTTTATTTGTTTGTTAATCTTAGATAGAATTGTTTTACTAATGTGTTCGTTACTGTGAGGTGGTACACGGAAACGTTGCAGCTGACGTTAAAGTCACTTTAATAACTGACATGTAATTAGGTCAGACAAACAGACACCGGGATATGATGAAAGACGAGAGCCCGCTTTTTCGAGTGTTTGTGTATGACATTAATCGGGTATACATGGAAAATCGCATGAATCGAGCCCTTATAGAACGTTATCAAATAGATATATTAATCCAACGACCAGAACTTAAACAAATATTGAAGTATTACTATACCGAATTACTTATTATTAACTTTTGTTGTGTATTCCTTTGTATAGGATATAATTATCTGTAATTGGACTACAATTCTCGGAAAAATATATTCCATGTGATACATAATTACATAATTAATTAAGCTAAATAAACAAGCGTATATAGATAGTCAATATTTGAAACTACTCAACTATGTAAATATATCACTTATATGTTGAAATATATTTTGTATCGTTTCCTTCAGCATCCCGTTTTCAAATAACCAGCTCAGTTGAGCAGCTATGTCGATTTCGCCGTTAGGGTGTCGGTGTTTTTGGCATGCCTCGATGATGTGGTCGACTGTAATGTCAGGGTGACCACAGGAACTCGGTTGTTTGCGACTGTGGTCACCATGAATGGACAGTCGACACATCATCAAGTCATGTGTAAAATACCGACAACCCAATTATATTTATTAACTGACAAAGGTGTACTAGACGTTGGTTCTACTCAGCGTTGTTCGAGAGCAAATAAATTGTCATAACCGTAGTTTTGCCAGTGCTGTGAAACCCTCCTAACTAATATAACAGTAATATATTTGATAAGTGAGGCTGGAGGTAACAGGAACTTTTGTTCCACTCTTAGTGTTTCCGTAGTAATACATTTGTCATTATTAACATTACTGTATTATATTTGGTAAACGATGTGGTGAGAGGGTAACATTATCTTTTGTTCAACTTTGGGTAGTCCGGGAACACCAAATGTAAAGTCATAATTACATTTACATCTTTTTGGAAGATTTTCATCATCGTCTATGTTCATATAATATGCAAGCGGGTAGGAGGAACGAAATTACCCGACATCACAAATGTAATTTTGTGTTGTTTTACTCGGCGTTGTCTAGGAGCAACAAATGTAATATTACAGTCGTACATTTTAAAGGGGTAGCTCTGGAAAATGATTTATATCATCACAACAATAAACACGAGATAAGATTAGGCTAGGCGGGGGTGAAAGCATGGGTTGGAATTAGTGACAGCCACTGGGGAGCGGGAAATAGAAACGGAGTGAAAGACAGCTAGAGAAAGAAGGAGATAGCGAGGGGGGAAGATAGATACAAGTGTTAATATAAATATGTTACACACGCTATATAACTTCTTCTATTTTGCTTGTACGTCTCCGGACTACGCCGGGTAGCCCTGCTAGTATCTAGATGAACTACAAGCATTTAGAGGTTCATGAAGAGGAAAATCTGCGACAGGTCTTATACAAAGTCTTAAACACCTTAGAAGAACATCTTTCAACATCCAACTTCTCTAAAACCCAATACAACAAAGAACACCCTTAAATTTCCCAAATCAAAACCAGGGTAATATTATATAGTTTTATATATTACTGGACTTAGTAATTGAATACGTAATCGACTAAGCTGCTTTAACTCTATAGTTCTGTTGATTTTTACACATCCCGTGGACGCAGGAATGATCGGTGAGCAAACATGTGGGTATTATAGAATAAGGCTACTTTGTGAGCGTATTGTTGGGAAGTAATAGGAAGTAAAAAGAAGCTGCCATGTGCCCTTACACAATTGTCATACTAATGCTCACTTAGATTGAACAAATAATAATTAAATATCATCTGACGTTACGACAATGACGACCTAGAGAGTGATAGTTGCAATATTAAATTAATAAATAAACATGTTTCATATATGACGACACCGTCGTCACCAATCTATGCCATAGTAGATAGCAGCTATGACGACTAATATAACATGTTCGCCAGTATCACGGTAAACACGTAAACTATCAGTACGATGACCGACATCATTTAATTTAAAAGGAAATATAATCACATATGAATCCCCAGTAACGTCGTATGTGTGTACGTCTATAATGACTAGAATTCAGAGAACATGTGATTAAATAAAAACGTTGTGTTCTCAACAAAACAACCCTTATTTTGTGTATCTGCTTGAGTTGTTAGACAACTTATTAAAACACACTGACTAATAAAACCGCCAATCCTTTTAAGATAGCTACGCGTATTCTATATAATAATACACTAATGGAACATTCGTGTGGATGCGTACCTTATCAACCCACACATATGTAGGATAGCTTACCGAAAAACACTAATACAAAACATGATTTTTTTTAAATGATTGGATGTCGCTGTTGTAATGAACGTTTCATTCAAATTAAATAGACTTGTACTTTTGAGATAGTATCGAAATGTAATATAAGTTATGTCCAAACATAAATGCATAATATATTCACGCTGAACATCAATTGAATTGAAAAATGTTACAGACTCTTACAAAGCTTTTGGATATACATCCGCATAATAATAATTTTTTAACTACATTACTTAGATAAGCATTGCCTCTTTGGGTAATTATACTGCAATCTTATCAGGAGGCTGTGTCGTACTTTATAGTTACGCGCCAATCATCAATTCGTGAGTTGTCTCAAACACGCAATCAAGCAGGAATCAATCATTTAAGTGCTAAAATAAAGATTGTAAGTTTTGGGGTAAGGCTGAATGTTGTAGTCGTGGTGTTCCTGTTTTCTGCGTGTCTAGGCACGTTACGAAATATTTGTTGCCCCCGAGTCTCTAAACCTTTGAAATGATACGCTATTATTAGATTTTGTTGTGCACATTGTTAAAGTATCGCCATGTATCATTTATGCTGGATGAACGTTTAAATTCAGTGTGTATGAATAGAAACGTTTTTATTTTTTGTGTATACTTTTCTTCACCCGAAACAAAGTATATTGCCGCTCAAGCGTGAGTTTTATAAGCAGTACATTTCTAGGGGAGCTTAAGTTGGGGGATATGTTTGTTCACCTTACATTTACATTTCTGCATTTTTGCACGATCAAGGAATAGGAAGCAGAGAAAAAATACAAGCGTAAGCGGTCCGATGGAAATAAGTTATTAGATTTAAAACTCTCTCGACATCTAGTAGCCTCTACATTTAAGGTGTGTCATTATGATTCTAGTTGGATTAAGCCGGATCATTTAGGTGGAGAAAGTAAAATTTCAGTAAGTTCAACAGGGCATATTCTGGGACAATACTTTGACACCAAACACAGATATGCAACATTATAGCGATGCGACAATTTCTGGTGCTTTTCAGACAAAATGTGATCTAATCGCTTAGAAATTCTGTTTCGCATCTTGTCTAAAAGTGTGACTAGTGGTTGGTGCACGAAGCCAGATGTGACAACAATACTCAATGCACAAGCGAAAGGTGGTTATATATAGATATAGGATACGCACACGTGTAAGAAGTTTGTTTAGCCCGATATAAAAAGAATACATTTATTGCATCAGACTTGGCAGCATTGTCCATGCACGTATTATCTTTTATAGTTCTTCTGAATTCCTAGCCGAAGAGTTTAAACTTTGAATTCACAGACATGGAGCTATTGGCCATGACATTCCGTTATTTGGAATGTTTTGTAATAGTTGATCAAGGAAAGAAGCTGTGCCCTGGTTACATTTCTGTGACCATTTATTTTAGCGCCCCATTCTACAACAAATTTCCGAGCGTTGAGTCATGAGTTTATTTTTGTGTGAATTCGATTTTCCCTAATCCCGGCAATAGTGCGTAGTGTTCTCGCAACTATGGCCATCACAAACCCGATTGCATCAGAGAGGTCGTTTATGAAAGTCAGGCATAATATAGGTCTAGGTGTGGACCCCTAAGGCTCACTTGTAACGATGTGTTTTTGTTTAGATGTACAGCCATCGAAAAATATTAATACTGTGATGTTTTATGTCTATTATTGCAGTTGATTTTGCAGATTTCGTTAATATATTTGACGGGATATTGAAGTATTATGTGTTACGTAAGATTGATGATGCGATGCATGTAATTGGTGCGTTTAATGCGTATGCACGAATTATATGACTTTATTCAAATTATAAAGGGTAGTTGCAAATAAATGAAATAAGGCAACCACAGAGTTTGACAGTCATACTCAACCGATCACTTAAACATGCACATAACACCATGCAACACGGAAATTACTAAAGTAACACACTCACATGATTCGTATGAACAATTATAAAGACCACACTACTATTTTAACATATTAAAATGGTACAAGTTACTAAACCCACACCCATAAAATTCGGCAGATTCAACACTATATATCATTTTTAATGTTCTATTTGTTAAAACGGGTTTTATCAGCGAAACAAAATCTCCATTCTAAACTCGTCTACACAACTAAAAAATATATTCGGCCAAAAATACTCTCTACTCTCACACCTAGCAAAACACTACCACTTACACGGACAACCACTTGGTAACATCCAGTGTATTCTAATAGATACTGATACACTTCCACCGAGATACGATAACAATAAAACATCAAACGTATCCTCAAATTCAACACGGACATCGCAGAGCTTTATATGGACGTATGTGTCATTGAGCTCTTTAAATATTTTCACAATTGAAATCAATAAAATACTAATTAAATTATTTAATGTATATCATGAACTATATTATGTAATTAAATATAAATACTTCCACAACTTTAAAATATAAGGGGGATCATCTCATGACTTGCTTCCCCTATTTGGGATATAGCAAGTTTATTTCTTACTGCCTGAAGCGCCTAGATCGGGGGGGGGGGCGACGGGGTTGTCCGGGGTATTTATTATCAATCAGAGTGGTCCTTCTTCAGTTGCGCTTACATTACACACCCTAGCTTCCAGCCTTGTGTCACATAGTCTTGCGGTAGGAAGAAATTAAATACCTGGATCAACCCCAGCACGACACTAGCTTTTATTTGTCGAACTGAGGCAGTTGTCCTGGGTGGTCCTTTAAGTTCACTACTCTCATCAGGGAAGGAACAATACCAACATCAAACGGTCACATGTAACGAAGCCAGTTCATACATAAACCTTTAATCTGTAAGCGTGTATATACACACACACACACATATATATATATATATATATATATATATATATATATATATATATATATATATATATATATATATATATAAGTTAACAATGATATTGTTAATTCAATGACCAAGTGTTTATTCATGTATTTTCTTGCCGGATTTCAATGTAATTCAATGCAACTTGGCATTGTTTCGCAAGCAAACCAACAACCGAGACTAAATACGATAATTTGCTTATGCACTCTATCAGAAGAGCAACTGATCACTTCCAAGAGATTGTCTTCACCGGGATCCTGCAAGATTAAAAATAACGTAAATATGCATTTCTCATAGAAATAAGATACTTAAAGTAACTAAATATGTCATGTATAGACTACTGAACATTAAACACAAACGGCGTAATAGATTACTGAACATTTAAGTACAAAAGTATTTAAACACGAAAAATACGATTTATATTATAAACAATGCAAATAGCATACTTCCATATTTAATTGAATCTATTTGAAAACAATTATCTAAAAACTATTATAAAAAATCGTAAATTTAAGGCACAAAGAATATCTAATAAAGAGATACGAATGAAGAAATGAGAACCCACCTTAAATAATTTTGAAATTCGGCAAGCATATATATATACATACATACATAAATATATATATATATATAAATATATATATATTTATATACATACATACATGTATATATACATATAGATATGTATATATATATATATATATACATGTATATATATGTATACATGTATGAATATATATACACACATATATATATATGTATATATATATAAATGTATATATATACATGTATATATATATATGTATATATATATATGTGTATATACATGTATATACATGTATATATATACATATATATACATATATATATATATATATATATATATATATATATATATATATGTGTGTGTGTGTGTGTGTGTGTGTGTGTTATAATGAAATAATCCCAGGAGGAAATCCGGGTATGAGAGCTCAATGTGATAAGCAGAGCAAGAATAAAATAAAGTATAATAACACGAAATTACATAATCATCGATGCAATAATTTATTTCAACCATGTGTTTTTTTCAAGAATCCGATCCAGACCATTACATTTTTGAAACTGAAAAAAAAGAATTAAATTCACACTCGACAATTCAAATATGCATTATTTTACATATATATATATATATAATATTGATAAATAACTATTAAATTATTAACACCTACAGACGCTAGTGTTTCAAGCTTATTGCTCTCATCAGTCCAGAAAATTAACAATTTCAGATGGTCGGGAGGCGCGAACCTGGTTCACAGAGTCAACCGAGAATCTGAAAGCAGTCGCCATATCCACTCGCCCAACAGAAACGGTCACGTAATTAAGGGAAATTAAGATCTATATGTACCTAGAAGCGGGCATAGATAGTAGACTAGTCGAGAGTGTTCTACGAACTTATTCTGAACTTCGCATTAGAGTTATTTGGCAATCTATTTTTAACATCCCTGAGAGTGCTCAACTTTTATTTCTTAAAGGGGCTTAGTATAATATTTATAAATGAATATTAAATTATTAATACCTACAGAAGCTAGCGTTACAAGCTTATTTATTGCGTTTATTTAGGCTGTGATTTCTCATCTATGCAAGCATTGTAAAAATAGAAGATTTTGTCTGTTTAATAAGACTTTTACATTTTTTTCAATTGTTGTGGTATAAAAATCAAAAGAACATATAAGTGTTCCATAGGTTTAACATGTTACACGATTGGTATAATTCAACATAGCAATTATTTTATTTTAACAATGTTTACACCCCCCTACACACACATATATATATATATATATATATATATATATATATATATATATATATATATATATATATATATATGTATATAAGACTACAATATTTCTTTTACAAATAGTAATCAAATAAATTATAATGAAAACTAGTTTTCCATTTACTTGACATCCTGCGATAAATCAATGTTCCGTCGGATGCGTAGAACACCATCGACAAAACGACGCTTGTCTCCGCCTGTGGGTAAACATATCTTAATTTCAATTACTGTCTGTCTGGGCGTCAGGCTCGAAATTCTAAGATATATATATACCAATTGCGTTCGGGGCAATACTACCGCCTGCAACCACCACTCCTAGACGGATGAGAATGTTATCCCGAAACGACGCCGTTTGTAAGTATAACACAGTTTACTATTACATTACAAATATATATATATATATATATATATATATATATATATATATATATATATATATATATATATATATATATATACATATATATATAAACATATATATATATATATACATATATATATACATATATATATATAAATATATGTATATATATATATATATATAGTACATGTATTGTATTAGTTTCTGTAAATGTAAATCAGTAGAAACTCAAGTGTTTATAAAACGTGCTCAATAACAAGTAGAGCTGTTTATAACTCCGCTTTCTGAAATTCTTTGTCTGATGAGGTTGACTTTCTGGGAAAGTGCAACCGAAACATATATGCACATATGTAACCAATAATGTTTGTATGAATTAAAAATTATACTTCTATATATATATATATATATATATATATATATACATATATATATATATACATATATATATATATATATATATATATATATGTATTGAAATTGTTATGTTTAACTTTGGGGAAGCACGGTCGTAACTTGTTGGATATGTTGAAAACGTATTAATTTAATTTTAAAATTTATGTTTCCAAAATTAGTGGAAACAATTGTATGAATATACATGCTTTATTTGATATAAATTCGGAACTTTGTATTGAATTATTATATTTTGAGTACCATTTATATATATATATATATATATATATATTTATATATATATATATCTATTAATAATGGAGTTAATGTATCTGTCTGTCTGTCTGAAGCCGAAACTCCATTAAACTATTTACTAAGTAAGCTAGCCTCATTATATACTATGAAAAAACCGGCATAAACACTATGGGCATTTCTCAATTTACATAATCAATTGCTTTTGAACTTCTAATAAATTAGTATTCGCAAACATACACTCAGGATCGTTTAATTCAGATTTCATCATGTATTTAAGTAATTTTGCTCGCTACTAATCTTACTTATAAATTATAATTAATGAATCAAATTGTTTAATTAAAATAATAATTGATTTAAAAATTAATCAGTTACGTAGTTATTTTATCTACGTCCAATTGATTAAACAGCGTGCAGAACGTAAATCAATTGAAACAATCTCCCTCCGTGAACTCAGTTTGGACGCAATACAAGCGCGTAATTTGTAAACAAACGCTAATATTACCGTTTTACTTTAACTTACGCTGTTAATCTTTTATTCATAAACTGTTCTTATTATTCCATGTTTTATTTATTAAAATAAAAGATGTGATTTTTTTTTCTTTTCTGTCAACAACAAAAATAATATAACTGATTTTAGAAACAAATTGTTAAATTAAAAAACACACACGCACGCGCACACACACACATAAAAGAGTACGGATTTTTACATTGTTTCATTTTATAAACACTTTTCTTCCGATTCGAAAAATACTGTTCGCTGTATTTAGTTGTTTTTTTTTTAATTGTTGATTTTAACAATTTTATTGAATCAAATTGTTTAATTAAAATAAAAATCGATTTAAAAATTACTACTAAAAAAAACCACAGACACACACACACGAACACACACACACACACACACACATATTCTAACACATTTAATTAGGTAAACTTTCTTTCCGAGACCATTTACATAAGTAACCATGTTCACTATATTTGATTGTTTGGTGCTTTTACACTTTAGGACCCGCGCTAACTTTGACTCCATCGTTAGGGTTAGGGTCAGAGTCAAAGTGGGTGTTAGGGTTAGTGTTTGGGTCGTCGTCAAAGTCAGCACAGATCCTACAGTACAAGAATACAGATTTGTTATTGTTTTATTTTATGTACACCTTTCTTCCGATCCAAAAAATACTGTTTGCTGTATTCAGTTCTTTAAATTGTTGATTTGAACAATTTTACTGTATCAAATTGTTTAATTATAATAAATATTGATTTAAAAATTATTAAAAACATTTCTATTTATGGGGAAGGTTAATACAAAAATCGGGGTTGGTCGAAATTTCTATTTTCATTATTTACATCTACAACTATTTTTGGTCATAAATAAAGAATATCAACGTATAACCACCCAAGAAATATGACTGAGGCTAAATCAGTTTACACGTAAGCGTTAATTTCTGACGCGGCAGCCAAGCAAAAATATGCGACCGGAGGGAGCATATATTTGCTAGTATATATAACATATATATATATATATTTATATATCTATATAATATATATATATATATATATATATATATATACATTCTTAGTCAAATAGTAAGAAAATTTCTACATTAATTAAGCGAACAATAATTATGAACTTTTTAATTATGTATTAATGCAGTAATGTAATACAAAATATGGACCAATGGTTTCAAACACAAACGGCAAACTCTCTTGTTCGCATGAGCATAGAAAGTAATCGGTAAAGAAATAATTAAATAATATTATAAAATGCTCTCTCAATAGACTTACGTGTGCTCTCTTAAACGACTACAATGATGTGATCGGGTAACATTAACATGATGCAGTTAAACATTTAACATTTAAAATTGAACTTTTAAGAAACCGTAAAAGCCTGCCTTGCAACTGATGTTTAAGAATACCAATTCCAGTTAAATGCACACCGGTTCACTTCGCTTAACTCTATCAATTTCATGAAAATACTCATTTGGAAAACTATTTTTCAAATATGTTATTAAATTAAAAGAACAAATTATCTAATATTACCTGTTAAGTAATAATAAATTAATAAATAAATAAACAAAAATTAAATAATAATAAAGAACATAAATGCGAAATCAAAAGTTAAATAGATATATTAAAGACGAATTATTTAGAGAAAAAATGTATAAATATAATAAGGAATTGGCGGAAAATGAAATATAAGAGAAATCACTCAGTAAAACACTTGATAATATTTAAAAATATAAATGCAAGGGGAATATATTAATATGGCATCAATTTGAGAATGGTTGAATAGTTCATTTTGGTGCTCGATCCGCCGAATTTATAAGGAGTGTTTGTTTTCTGTGACTACATCGTTGAGCAATGCCTCACATACATTAAAACAGGAGGTCTATGCGTAAATAAGTGCTCTGAGGATGTGATACTTCTCTGATTCACATAAGGGAGATATGTTTAATGCGGTGTTAAACGATGGTCTACTCTCAATAATTACTTATTAGATTTTTTAAGGTATCCTTTTGTCTTTAAGTTCCCAAATACGTTTTGCAAGTGTCGTACTGGCTTTGTCTTTATATTAAAACTTATACCTGTGTGTGTATAGTCTTATATTAAAATTTCCTTGCGTGAAGCCAATATATTTCTAGGCCTTGTAGTCAGCGCTAAAGAGTGGTCCGTGTACTAATTTCGCAACTGGATGATCACTCTCATGAAAAACACCTCACGTCAGAGAAATAACGGTATAACATGGATTTACAACGAAACACCCTGAGAAATGGATATTCCTACTTTCGCAGGCTCAACTAAAAATATACCAAAACCCAATAACCAACCATACACCAGGATGTTCCTTACTAAAATAGTAGGCGTTATAGGAAAAATGAGGTGGAAGGTGTTGAATACCAGGCAGACGCAACCAGCCAAAAAACACTACGGCCTCAAATCAGGTAAATACCTGCCTAAAGTGGAAATCTTGACAATTTCGAAAGAGATCTCCGTAACATTACGCACAACTTACAATTTAAAAACTACACAAACCCATTCCAGAAGAAAATTGCCGCTGACATAAACAAAAGTAAATAGAGATTATAATGCAATTGTATTTTCCGATAAACATTTATAAAACATTTTTTAAATGAAAAAGAGGAAAATACACTTGCCAAAAGCTCCATCACATGAAAACACCAGTTAGCAAATTATAACACATATAGTGTCATAAACAACAAAGCCACATAATTAGCCACTACTAAAGGCATAGAGTACATGACAAACCATTTAGCTAAACAAAAGGCCTTCGTTACCCTTAAAGCCCACAAAGAGAATGTCATCAACAAGCCCTCTTGCAGACTTGTCAAACCAGCTAAAAACGACAGAGATGTAGATAGTAAATATATAGTTAAGAATAATGTAAATAAAATTAAAATCAAAACAAATATTTGCCTGTCGGGAAACACAACGGCAGTATTTAATTGGTTCAACAACATACAAGATAAACATAGATGCAAATTTACACATTTACATCCAGTAGATTTTTACCCTTCAATAAAAAAGACATTCTAGATAAGGCCATCACATTCGCGCCTTCATACACAAACATGAGTCAATTAGAAAACAGAATTATTTTACAAGCTAGGCAACCCTAGGTGTCTTTGAGGGACGGGCCTGGGTTAAAAAGAAGACCCAGAAGACCCATTTGACGTGGCTATGGGGGCCAACAACAGTACAGACATATGCGACTTAGTAGGCTTATTTATATTAAGACCCCTCCCAAGTAAGTTCCCTTTCGAATTTTTCCCGCTCTCTCTCTCTCTTTCTCTCCCTTTCACTATATATATATATATATATATATGTATATATATATATATATATATATATATATATATATATATATATATATATATATAAAACGGTATCTGTCTGTAACGCAACCAAAACGGCCACCCTATAGATAGACTCAGAAAAGACCTAATACATACATTTCATAAAAATACATTAACACAAACTTAGATCAGATGTATTTCCTAGACTCGTTAACAACCTTTCCACAACCTAGACGAAACACTTTAATACATCCCCACTGACTCATGTCTTCCACTAATTGTCTTTAAAAATGTTATTAATAACATAAGCCAAATAATTTTCAACCTCTCCTCCAGCCACGAAATTTTTACATGGGCCGCTCCTTATTATAATAAAGCGATGCGTGACAGTAAGTTCGATGAGAAAAACTCATATATCCTCAACCGTCACCAATCACAGAGACACCGTAACAGGAGGATATCAGTGATCTGGTCCCCCACTTTTCCACCAAGACCAAGACGAATGTAAGCCACCTCTTCCTTCAATTACTAGACAAATATTTCCCCTACACATAACTCAAATAAATTTTTCAACAGAAACACCATGAAGACCAGTTACTCCACCATGCCATCTATAAACAGAATTATTTCTCACGAGCAACAATAAATACAAGGTGCTCATGCCAAAACAAAAGGGAATTGCATGGTTGCCTCTTTAGTTTATGAAAAATATTCTGGCATGACGCAAGACAATTTTACGACAAGGATATACGCACACACGTGTACATTTAAATATAAAGACAAGGCCAATACGGAACTTGAAAAACGTATTAATACAAAGTAATACCCTTCCCCATCAAATGAAGAATTATTGAAGGTAGACCATCGTGCTCCCCCGCATTAAACATAATGTGAATCAGAGAAGTATCACATCCACATAACAATTAGTGACCCATACACGTCCTGTGTAAATGTACGTGATGAATTGCTAAAGAGATGTATTCACAGAAAACAAGAACTCTTTATATATTCGGCAGATAGAGTAACGTAACTATTGAACCATTCTCCAGTTGATGCCATATTAATATATTCCCCTTGCATTTTATATTTTTGAATATTATCAAAAGTGTTTTACTGAGTTATCTATCTCATATTTAATTTTCCCTAATTTTTTATTATATTTATGAAATTTCCATCTAATTAATTTTTCTTTTATATATCTATTTAAATTATGTGTTTTCTTCTATTTTCTTTTTTATTATTTAATTTTTTTCTTTCTTTATTTATTTATTCATTCATGTATTGCTTAACAGTTATAATCAGATTATTGGTTTGTTTTTTTAATTTAATGGAATAATTGTTAAAAAACGTTTCCAAATGAATATTTTCATACAATTGATAGAGTTATGTCCCTTACATGATCTCCAGTCCATTAGCGAAATGTACCGCTATGCATATAACTTACATCGGTATTCTTAAACATCACTTGAAAAGGCAGGTTTAACGGTGTCTTTCAACTTAAAATTTTACATGCGGAACTGCCTATTCGAACGCTACCTGATCACACCATTATATTCGTTTACCGGCACACACGTGAGTTTATTTAGAGAGTATTATATTATATTATTTTCATCATTGTTTCTTCAATTAATTGCTGTGCTGATCAGAGCCAGAAGTGTTGCGTTCGGTCTGAAACCATGGGTTCATATGTTGTTTTTATTTTCTGTATTAATATATATATATATATATATATATATATATATATATATTTATATATATATATATATATATAAATACATATATATATATACATACATATATATATATATATACATACATATATATATATATATATATACATATATATATATATATATATATATATATATATATATATATATATATATATATATATATATATATATATATATATATAATTAACTTGTTACAGATATCCAGGGGGTATGAATCCGAAGGAAGTTGAAACCGGGTTTATAAGAGTGCTCAATGAAAATTCAGAGCAAAATATATATTTTTTTGATTTTATTCCATTAGTTGCGACAAAACAGGTTTTGTTTCATTGGTGCGGATAGCTACCAATTCATCAGGCCGGTGAAAGGAATTCAAATGGCATAAAATTTACTTTAACGGGAGATTGAAAATTGAAAATACATTGGAGGGGGAGGGGGATAGAGTTGGGGCTTTGTCTATAACGGCCACATGGGACATGAGAGGGGAGGGGGGATGACCTCAACAAGTCGTGTTTCAAATTATTACGTGGGAGGTTTTGCACGTGTCAGTGCTGCGACAATCTCAATCTCGGCCGGGGCGGGAGGTGGGAGATGGGGCGACGGCCAGAGTGAGTCAAATTCAAAATGAGGATAAAACCATGATTATAACCGTTGTTCTTATTTTATTTTAATTCTAATAAGTAATTATCATGTGGATAAAAATGTTTGATAATTTTAATTTAGGGTATTAATTGCTACTTTTGCATTTTATTTATTTTATTTTAATGTTTTGTTTATTATTTGTAGTGAATTTTGTTGTGATTATATTTTTTTTAAAATTGTGATTATATTATACCGAGATCAATACTAGTGGAATCTTTTATAAAAGAAGTTTTCTGGTGTTACCAGTCATATCACCAACAAAACCGATTATGACAATGGCAATGTCCGCCAACCATACCCACGACAGTCGCAGCGACAACAGCCTTATGTAAAAGCCTTAATAAAAATAAAATAAAAATAAAAATAAAAATAAAAATAAAGTAAAAATAAAGATAAATATAAATAAAATAAAATATAAATAAAATAAAATTAGGATAAAAATAGAAATAGAAATAACAAGTTTGTAAGAATATTAATGATAATAACAATAATAATAATAATAATAATAATAATAATAATAATAATAATAATAATAATAATAATAATAATAGTAATACTGATAAATATCACCATCATTACCATTTTGCTACTTGTGAAGTCAGTGGGCGAAATAAGTCGACAAGTGATGGTAGGCTTTTTTAGTTCCACTGCCAATGACAAGGACTAAGTACCAGTTAATAATTAAGTGTTCAAGGTAGTGATCGAGGGGTTAAGTAATTGAGATTAGTCTAAGTGATATCAGTGTTGATAGCTGTCCCAGTTATGGGTTTATGTTAGAATTGGTAGTATGGCTGAGAGGTTATTGAGGCTGTGCATTATAGGTAGTACGTAGAGATTTGATATTATTGGTAGTTTAGAGGGGTGGTTATATATTTATAGATTCATCAAGACTTGTTGGGGTGGGATTGGGTTGTAAATTTGGGTGGGTGGGTAGGGGGTTATAGTGTGTTTTGGGGTAGTGTATAGTGGGGGTTAAATGTTATCATTCATTTTTGTAAAAAACAAAAACAAAAAACTGTTAATTTTATGTTGAAGTTAAGTAGGGTTGGTGTGGGGTTAAGGTGGGGTATGTGGGTTGCTAGGGAGGTAGAGTCTACTATGTTTACAGTTGATAGATGTCTCTTGTTTTCTATTTAAGAGTTTGTTTTTGTCCTTAAAGCGGATAATTTCCAGTTTTTCATTTAAGCATAATCTACATGGAGAGTTTATTGATTTGCAGGTGCTGGATTTTTTCAAGATTTTCCACTTTATTATGGGAGTTTCTTTTTTTGGTTTTTAGTTTGTGGTAGTGTAGTGAAAGTCCGGTTTGCCCAGGATGGTCTGGGTTGTTGAAGGAGAGTTTATGGTTGTAGAATCTTTCCTTGAAGTTGTTGCCTGCCAGACCAATATAATAGTTAGTCTGGGATGGGTTTTCAGTTGAGGAGATAGATGCCTCATAGACCACTTGGGTTGATAGGCACTTTTGATTTAGGGGGCAGTTTGATTTGTTATTACAGTTGCATGTTCTTTTAGAATTTGGGGTTACTGGGGTGTTTAGTATTTTCATGTTGTGCTTTTTTATGATTTTTTCTAAATTGTCACCACAACAATAGCTGAGTTTTAGTGTATTATTATTGAAAATTTTATGGAGTATGCTGTTATTGGGGAAATGAGTGTTTATTAAGTTCAGGAATGTATTTCCTATTTTGGTTTTAGTTGAGTTGTTAAATGGAGGTGTATACCAGATAATTTTCCTATTTCTATTTTTGTTCCTATTAGGGTTATTTTGTGTAGTTGGAATATACTCTATTTTGGTATTTGTGTATCCACTCTCCTTTAGTGCTTTATTATAAAAGTTCTTATGTTTATTGAAGATATCTATATTGGAGGAGTTGTTGCTAATCCTTCTACTAATTGATTCTGGGATGTGTTTACTTACAGATCTAGGGTGGTTAGATAGTGGGTTGACATAAAGGGGGTAGGAATTATCTTTAGCATAGGGCTCATAAGTATCTCTATTGAGGTTGAAGGTAATATCGAGGAAATTGACCTGTTTAACATTTGATGTTATTTCAGCCTTTAGGCCTATTCGTTTCATTTCTTTGGATATTATTTTTTTGGTTTGTTCACATTTCTGTCCGTTTGTGTTTTTAACGTACATTAGGCCATCATCTCTGTAGAGGCCGATTGAATCGACTTCAAGATCTTTTGTTAGGTTGTATAGTAAGTACAGGCCAACCAAGTCTGTTACCTCGGCAGAGTCAAGAGAGCCCATAGATACATCGAATGAAGAGAAATGGTCTTTCTTTGTCCATTGTTCTTTGTTATTTATTAATACTGTGGTTCGACATTTTTTGATTATGTTTATTTCGTCTTCCGAGATATTAGAGAGGAGAGTGGCGAATTCTATGACATTTTCGAAGAGTGCTTTGGTTATTGAGGGGTAGTAATTAACTATATCGAATTGTATGAAAGAGCATTTATCTTTATTTCTAATTCTATTGAACCAGCTTATGGTTTCAGCGGTATTGATCCACTGGTTTAAGTTGTAGGTGTTTTTAATTTGCTTATTTATTTTTTCTAAGATGTTTTTACTGATTTTGCCTATCTCTTGTCGGGTAGGATTAATGAGCCTGGTTTGAGGTTTAGTGTGGAAATTGGTTTTGTGATCTTTTAATAGTATATATGCTTCTTTTGTTTTTAGTTTACCTACTCTATCGCTAATCTTGAGTTTATCAGTTATAGTTTTACTATCTGAGTTGATTTTATCGATTAGGTTAAGATCAGATTTTTTATAATTTTTTGTGATATTTTGTGTAATTAAATTCTGGTATTTTGTTTTAGTAAGTTTGTAAAAGTTATGAGTTTTGTCTGCTTTTACTAGCACAAGTTTGGAGTTATTAATTTCATTAACCATGTTATCCAGTTTTTTCTGGAAATGGGTTTTTTTCATATAGAAAGTTATACTTTTTATCATGTTATATAAGTCATCTTCAAAATTATCAAGTTGTTCGACCCGGGGGCCGTTACCTTTATTCTTGAATCCGTAGTAATCCGTTTTCAATTTTCAATTTTCAATTTTCAATTTTCAATCTCCCGTTAAAGTAAATTTTATGCCATTTGAATTCCTTTCACCGGCCTGATGAATTGGTAGCTATCCGCACCAATAAAACAAAACCTGTTTTGTCGCAACTAATGGAATAAAATCAAAAAAATATATAGTTTGCTCTAAATTTTCATTGAGCACTCTTATAAACCCGGTTTCAACTTCCTTCGGATTCATACCCCCTGGATATTTGTAACAAGTTAATTATACTCTGCTCCTAACCAGTTGAGCACTCTCCAAACCGCTGGATTATACCCTGCCAAATGGATAAAATTAACCTCAACACATCCCTAAAGAACATCCCTTCCATAAACAAACGGGATTACCTTACTATTCTGATCATGAGGACAGAAGAACTATTAAGAAGGATGAAATGGAAAGCCTATTTCTTCCTCAAACGATCCACAAAAAATTCAACGGATTACTACGGATTCAAGAATAAAGGTAACGGCCCCCGGGTCGAACAACTTGATAATTTTGAAGATGACTTATATAACATGATAAAAAGTATAACTTTCTATAAGAATAAAACCCATTTCCAGAAAAAACTGGATAACATGGTTAATGAAATTAATAACTCCAAACTTGTGCTAGTAAAAGCAGACAAAACTCATAACTTTTACAAACTTACTAAAACAAAATACCAGAATTTAATTACACAAAATATCACAAAAAATTATAAAAAATCTGATCTTAACCTAATCGATAAAATCAACTCAGATAGTAAAACTATAACTGATAAACTCAAGATTAGCGATAGAGTAGGTAAACTAAAAACAAAAGAAGCATATATACTATTAAAAGATCACAAAACCAATTTCCACACTAAACCTCAAACCAGGCTCATTAATCCTACCCGACAAGAGATAGGCAAAATCAGTAAAAACATCTTAGAAAAAATAAATAAGCAAATTAAAAACACCTACAACTTAAACCAGTGGATCAATACCGCTGAAACCATAAGCTGGTTCATTAGAATTAGAAATAAAGATAAATGCTCTTTCATACAATTCGATATAGTTAATTACTACCCCTCAATAACCAAAGCACTCTTCGAAAATGTCATAGAATTCGCCACTCTCCTCTCTAATATCTCGGAAGACGAAATAAACATAATCAAAAAATGTCGAACCACAGTATTAATAAATAACAAAGAACAATGGACAAAGAAAGACCATTTCTCTTCATTCGATGTATCTATGGGCTCTCTTGACTCTGCCGAGGTAACAGACTTGGTTGGCCTGTACTTACTGTACAACCTAACAAAAGATCTTGAAGTCGATTCAATCGGCCTCTACAGAGATGATGGCCTAATGTACGTTAAAAACACAAACGGACAGAAATGTGAACAAACCAAAAAAATAATATCCAAAGAAATAAAACGAATAGGCCTAAAGGCTGAAATAACATCAAATGTTAAACAGGTCAATTTCCTCGATATTACCTTCAACCTCAATAGAGATACTTATGAGCCCTATGCTAAAGATAATTCCTAACCCCTTTATGTCAACCCACTATCTAACCACCCTAGATCTGTAAGTAAACACATCCCAGAATCAATTAGTAGAAGGATTAGCAACAACTCCTCCAATATAGATATCTTCAATAAACATAAGAACTTTTATAATAAAGCACTAAAGGAGAGTGGATACAAAAATACCAAAATAGAGTATATTCCAACTACACAAAATAACCCTAATAGGAACAAAAATAGAAATAGGAAAATTATCTGGTATACACCTCCATTTAACAACTCAACTAAAACCAAAATAGGAAATAAATTCCTGAACTTAATAAACACTCATTTCCCCAATAACAGCATACTCCATAAAATTTTCAATAAGAATACACTAAAACTCAGCTATTGTTGTGGTGACAATTTAGAAAAAATCATAAAAAAGCACAACATGAAAATACTAAACACCCCAGTAACCCCACATTCTAAAAGAACATGCAACTGTAATAACAAATCAAACTGCCCCCTAAATCAAAAGTGCCTATCAACCCAAGTGGTCTATGAGGCATCTATCTCCTCAACTGAAAACCCATCCCAGACTAACTATTATATTGGTCTGGCAGGCAACAACTTCAAGGAAAGATTCTACAACCATAAACTCTCCTTCAACAACCCAGACCATCCTGGGCAAACCGGACTTTCACTACACTACCACAAACTAAAAACCAAAAAAGAAACTCCCATAATAAAGTGGAAAATCTTGAAAAAATCCAGCACCTGCAAATCAATAAACTCTCCATGTAGATTATGCTTAAATGAAAAACTGGAAATTATCCGCTTTAATGACAAAAACAAACTCTTAAATAGAAAACAAGAGACATCTATCAACTGTAAACATAGTAGACTCTACCTCCTTAGCAACCCACATACCCCACCTTAACCCCACACCAACCCTACTTAACTTCAACATAAAATTAACAGTGTTTTGTTTTTGTTTTTTACAAAAATGAATGATAACATTTAACCCCCACTATACACTACCCCAAAACACACTATAACCCCCTACCCACCCACCCAAATTTACAACCCAATCCCACCCCAACAAGTCTTGATGAATCTATAAATATATAACCACCCCTCTAAACTACCAATAATATCAAATCTCTACGTACTACCTATAATGCACAGCCTCAATAACCTCTCAGCAATACTACCAATTCTAACATAAACCCATAACTGGGACAGCTATCAACACTGATATCACTTAGACTAATCTCAATTACTTAACCCCTCGATCACTACCTTGAACACTTAATTATTAACTGGTACTTAGTCCTTGTCATTGGCAGTGGAATTAAAAAAGCCTACAATCACTTGTCGACTTATTTCGCCCACTGACTTCACAAGTAGCAAAATGGTAATGATGGTGATATTTATCAGTATTACTATTATTATTATTAGTATTATTATTATTATTATTATTATTATTATTATTATTATTTTTTTTTTTTTTTTTTTTAATACAATTATTATTATTATTATTATTATTATTATTGTTATTATCATTAATATTCTTACAAACTTGTTATTTCTATTTCTATTTTTATCCTTAATTTTATTTTATTTATATTTTATTTTATTTATATTTATCTTTATTTTTACTTTATTTTGATTTTTATTTTTATTTTTATTTTATTTTTATTAAGGCTTTTACATAAGGCTGTTGTCGCTGCGACTGTCGTGGGTATGGTTGGCGGACATTGCCATTGTCATAATCGGTTTTGTTGGTGATATGACTGGTAACACCAGAAAACTTCTTTTATAAAAGATTCCACTAGTATTGATCTCGGTATAATATAATCACAATTTAAAAAAAAATATAATCACAACAAAATTCACTACAAATAATAAACACAACATTAAAATAAAATAAATAAAATGCAAAAGTAGCAATTAATACCCTAAATTAAAATTATCAAACATTTTTATCCACATGATAATTACTTATTAGAATTAAAATAAAATAAGAACAACGGTTATAATCATGGTTTTATCCTCATTTTGAATTTGACTCACTCTGGCCGTCGCCCGATTTCCCCCCTCCCGCCCCGGCCGAGACTGAGATTGTCGCAGCACTGACACGTGCAAAACCTCCCACGTAATAATTTGAAACACGACTTGTTGAGGTCATCCCCCCTCCCCTCTCATGTCCCATGTGGCCGTTATAGACAAAGCCCCAACTCTATCCCCCTCCCCCTCCAATGTATTTTCAATTTTCAATCTCCCGTTAAAGTAAATTTTATGCCATTTGAATTCCTTTCACCGGCCTGATGAATTGGTAGCTATCCGCACCAATGAAACAAAACCTGTTTTGTCGCAACTAATGGAATAAAATCAAAAATATATACATATATATATATACATATATATATATATATATATATATATATATATATATATATATATATATATATATAAATTCAGGGTCTGGTGGGGTGTGAAAAATATTATAATACCATAATATCTTTTTTTTATATACACAGTAATATTTGTGTAAGTTTGAGGGGCGAATTTACTGAAACCAATACTGAGTATTTTTTTTAGTTGTTATTATGTACCGACCTACACCTGTTTAAACGATTTGTGACTCACTGACACACACACACGCATACATGTATGTATATATATATATATATATATATATATATATATATATATATATATATAAATATATATATATAAATAATTCATATTTTTTATTGGTAGAAACTTTAAATTAATCATATAGACTGTGTACATATGAGACGATTTATATTTCTGAAACATGCTCCGATGTAATTTTGCAATGAAAGTATGTGAAGGTTAAAAGGTGGAACTATCTGTCGATAGCCGATGGCGTCACAATATCTATTTGGTCTCCGAGTTAGTCAGTCCGAGGAGAAACGGATTTATTTCCAGAGATTCCAAGAACTGAGAATCGTGGCTCGATCGAGGAAAGAGATTTGCATTTAGATCTTTACAACATCTATCTACACAGAAGATCATTTATTTTCATTATATTTCACGTAGATCTGCATTGGGACAAGAACATATTAGATTTCGAGGAACGACGAACTCATTTAAAGAAACGAAACAAAAATATTCATTTAAAATAGAATGCATAATTTAATCTGAAATGACTTGATGGGTTAGAGCCAATATTTCGATGACAGAATAACTATATCATATATACGCATGAATAAAGATTTTCTTCAAAACTATCGCAAAATTTTGTGTCGATAGTTGTTTTATATAGCTATCTAGTTCTTTATCTCTCTGTTACTTTCCCATTATATCTATTAATATATGTTACACACACATACATATGTGTCTATAAATATATATATATATATATACATGTGTATCTATCACACACACACACACACACACACATATATATATATATAGGCTTCAATCGCTAGGTGTGTTAATAAGCTTGCATTATAGACGACTGATGTGGCTGTAAATTTCGGTACAAGAGTGGGAGTCTGCAGAAAAGTCGCATGCCATATTTGTTTCTGGTTCGCTGAAGCCGACGCATTGATTTCTGTCACCCGTTACTTAGATGTAAAACCTTATTAAGAATAACTGTCGATGTATTTATATAAAGAATTCATATATTGTTTATATGAATATGACAATCCATTTCAAACAAATTAAGCAAACAGATGAAAAATATTTAAAACAAAAGGTTTAAGGAATTAAAACCTGATCGCTTATTGCCGGAATGCTCGTGATTTTATCAGTTACGTAAATATATATATATATATATATATATATATATATATATCTTTATACATATATATCTCTATATATATACATATATATATATATGAATATATATATATATATATATCTTTATACATATATATTTTTTTAACATAGTTAACCCCAAACAAGGCAAGCCGCCACTGTAGACGTAAGGGGCTACTGAGAAAAGAAAAGGGGAGAAGGAAGGGGGTCAACCTAACTTGGGATCTGCGCAGCAAGATATTAGTTTACATTAGTTTTAAACTTATGCATGTCTGTTCTGTCGGGGAAACATGGGGCAGGGAGAGAGTTCCAGAGGCGCCAGTACGAGGAAAGAACGTATTTGAGTAGAAGGCTCTCCGACATCCGGGGACCTCCACAGTGAATGAATGAGATTTAGTTGATTGTCGAGTTAGTCTAGGGAATTTACGTCGAGGGGGCACCAGAGTAGCCAATTCATCGGAGCATAATCCATTGAAGTATTTGTAAAACAAGCACAAGGATGCCACATTGCGGCGGTGGGACAGAGGCTTAAACTTGGTTGACAGTGAGGGTCCAATTAGGTTGGCGATTTTTTTTTGGACATTGTCAAGGGGGGGGCGCCTAGTAGATGATGCACCGGTCCAGCTGTGACAACAATACTCCATGCATGGGCGAATGGTGGCTTTGTAGAGATACAGGATAATGTCAGGTGTGAGGAGTTTACTAGCAAGGTAGAGGGAGCCAACCTTCTTTGCGGCAGTCTTGGCAATGTCTTCCATGTATTTGTTCCAATTCATGTTACCTGTGAAGGTTAGGCCGAGGAGTTTGAATGAAGAACTCTCAGGTAGGGTGTTATTTGCCATGACAATAGGTGGTTGAATAGGTTCCTTGTAGTTATTGAAGGAAAGGAGTTTTGTCTTTGCGGCATTAAAAGTTACCAACCATTTATGACCCCAATCCACTACAGCCTGGATGTCATTTTCTAAAGATTCAGCAATTGCCTTGAATATGATCGCGTCTGTTTTACCAACATGGCGAGAGTAAAGTGTGGTGTCGTGAGCAAATAAACCAATCTCAGACTGTACGTCATCAGGGAGATCGTTTATGAAGATCAGGAACAGTAAAGGTCCAAGGATAGATCCCTGGGGTACACCAGCATTTATGTCATGTTGCTTAGATGAACGACCATCGAGGACAACCTGGATTTTTCTTTTGTCTAGGAAGGATCTAATTATATTTAGTAATTGCCCAGTAATACCGTATTAGCGTATTTTCAGGAGATACCCTTTTATGCCATACCTTGGATATATCAAGCGCTACTGCCCTACCTTCACCTGCCTTGTCGAGTGTATGATACCTACGGTCCGAGATGACCGTTAGGATGTCTGCAGTAGATCGTGCTTGTCTAAATTCATACTGGCGGTCAGAAAGAAGTTTAGCATTAACTAGGTGCCGTACTATCGCCAGATTGATTAAGGATTCAAAGATTTTAGCAAATACCGGCAACAGACTGATTGGGCGATAGTTCTGAGGATCGGTTCTTATTCGCAGAACTTTTGTAGATGGTACCACAGAGGCCATTTTCCAGCTATCGGTGGAGCAAGATTCAGCTAGACATTTATTGTAGAGTTTGGAGATGACAGGAGCCAGTTCAGCAGAGCATTTCTTTATTACTATTACAGGTATAAGATCAGGCCCACAAGCTATGGAGGTGTCAAGGTTTTTTATGATGTCTCTGACCTGGGATGGGGTGATGGCCAGGTTATCAAGTGTGGATTCGGTCAGCAAAGGGAATTTGGGGAGGGGGTGGTTATCTTAGTCCAAAGTAGAGTTAGAAGCGAAGCGTTGGGCAAGTAGTTCAGGCTTATCAGTCGCCGTGCAAACGACATCATTGTGGTTTGATAGTGGGGGAATCTGTACCTAGTTTCTGTGACTGGATGCGTTTTTTTGTTAACTCATTATACCTTCTCTTTGCTTCACTTATCACGGCCTTGCAATTATTTCTTGACTCTATGAATGTATGTCTATTAGTAGCTGACTTGTAACGGCCGAATTTATGGTATGCTTGTTGTCTCTCAGAAATGGCAGCTGCACATTCCGAGGTGAACCATTGAGGGGAGTGACACTGGTTGGCAGGGAGTGAGAAGGTTTCCCTCCATGGGGCGTCGCTGATGTGATCTCTGATTGACTCAAAATCAACCTGCTCGTAGTATCTCGTTGTTTTGAGCAACGGTTCATTAGCTTTTGGACGACTTTTTAGGGTGATATGTAATATTAGCACAATGTGATCAGCATTCCCAAGTGGGCTATGAGCTTTCGTCACACAAGCCCCCGGCATTGAGGTCAAGAAAAGGTCTCGAAGTGAGGCTTGCTGGTCTGCTCGATCGGGGATGCGGGTCGGAAAATCGACAGTCTGAGAGAGGGAGTGAGCTAAGGAGAAATTATAGTACAGTTGCCGGCTGCGTCAGTAATGTTGGAGAATCCCAACCAGGCATGATGGTGGGCATTAAAACCTCCCAAATACATGTATTAGGGCATTCGAGTCAATTAAGAGTGATATATCTATGCTTACAGAGAAAAAGTTTAGCAGAGTACAGTCCTTGGTCGACGGGGAACGGTATAAGAAATATAAATATATATATATATATATATATATATATATATATGTATACATAAATATATATATTTATTTTGTATTTCAATTTCTAATATTCACTCTTTACTCATACAATTTATTTTTTACGATGGGCTTACGATTGTTTTGGAACCAGCAATAGGTTACAGCTATACACATTTATTCGTTGTTCTTCAGACACCACAATGAGAGGCATAACAAAGATGGAATATTGAGCACAAACTTCATTGGAAAATCACAACAGAAAAAAGACAACAATTACGCGTGGTAATCCTCCCTCCTCCAAATGATAACATCATTTTAATCAAGTCGCTATTTAGAAGGTATTGCACGACGTCACGTCTTAAAATAGCGATGGAAACAATAACAAAGATTCAAATATATATATATATATATATATATATATATATATATATATATATATATATATATATATATATATGTATATATATATATATATATATATATATATATATAAATGTAAATAGTTGTATCAACATATGCATTTAAAAATATATATATATATATATTTATAGAGAGAGAGAGAGAGAAAGAGAGAGAGAGCGTGATAGAGAAAGAGATGTAGAAGTTGAGAGAGGGGCTTGTTTTGTGATTTGACGATCGCATATATAAAAAATGCTGTCTATTTAGCAAATGTATATTCATCAATACAACATTGTAGACATGAATGTGGTCTTGAATTATTTAAAATTACATTATTTTAACTCCAAGTACGATGCAAAAAAGCTAATAGCGTTCAAATTAGTAAAGTGTATTCACAATTTGTGTAGCAACATGATAAAACGCGATGGCATTCTATGTTCATATATATATATATATATATATATATATATATATATATATATATATTTATGTTTAATTACCTAAAACAATTTGAATTGTTTGCAAGAACACAGATTTACTATGTTAGTAATGTGAATCTAGGTACTATAATTTAAGTCTGCTTTTTTGTATAAACATCCTACAAAAATTCCTCACTATTTGCTAAAATTTCAGTATCCATGGCATCATCCCAACTTGATTAAATATTCAACATTTATTTTGAAAAATCTATATATCGTATGTGATTAATTGTACTTTTTTTTATTCATAATCTTTATTTATTTTATGCATACAACATCCATAAAATCATAATTTAGAAACTAACATCTTTAACAAACGCTCGACCGAGAAAAATTGCGTCGTTTAATGCTGTTAATAGCATCGTTTAACATTTTATATTATTTTGTTAGTCGAACTTTAATTATACCACCACTAACATATACTTGTAAGTACTGTATACTATTAGGTGTTAGTCCTCTTCTTACGTTTTATACTAAGATAAGATAAGTGATAAATTAAATATGTGATAAGCTGAACGCGTCAGGCAAATAGCTTATTTTCCAGAAACTGCATAACTACATAAAATACATACTGTTTTTTTCTACTGTATTGCAACAATGCTTCCACCAAATATCATTAAGAGTTTGAGGAAAGCATCGGTTGTGAAAAGTGAGATTCAATACTTATTCAAAGTTATCATTCGCGTCTAATAACTCCCTTTTTCCACTGTATAGTGATTGCCCTAGCACCATGTTTGGATATGTTTTCGTTGTCTTCCACAAACGCCTTAAATGCAGATAGTCTCCTTAAACACGTCTTAAGCTATCGCGTCGGCATTCACTGAAAACAGATCCTTAGGTTCTTGGCGAATTCAAAACTCAAACACTCATCTCTAGTTTTGTCGAACTACTTTGTCATCTCTTTTTCTGGTCGCACTTTTTTGTTACACTGATTTGGTAGCGGAAACAAGAATAGTACATGAAAACGAACACTTATTATAATCTTACTAGTTCATTGCATTGAACGTTGCTTGGTAGGTAGTTTTATTTATATTTATAGAAAACCACTATTACAATGACTCGGTGGTCACTTAATGTGAGTGTATAATTGTATTGTAATGGTAACATTTCTCTGAAAAACATATGTTATGCTAGATTTACTAATATTAAAGAAAAGATATTCAATTCCGTACACAAGTGTAATTTAAAGCTAACTATTATTGAACTAATTTATTGAATAAAAAAGTTTATTCAATAAAAAAGTTTTTGCCTAAAGAATTGCACATAGAGTATTTTGTTTAAATAACGTTTCATACGAACGTCTGTATGTTTTAATTTGTTTGGTGTAACAGCATTATCCCTCCAACCACAAAATGTTTAGAAAACAGATGTATATATTTCCGTGTTATGCAAGTGAATGTTATCCCGGCAATGCAGGTGGTCTCTTCGCTTTTACTGAATCGCTAGTGTAATTTTTCTACGCCCACATGTATTATCACTTTCTGTAAAATGACTTGAATAGAATATACTATTTGTCTCACCCCAGTGAAAAAAGTATATTTATCATCAATTAGCTAGGTACATATATATGAAAAGCAAACGCTTATATTTATTAATAGCTTAAATAAAATATTACATACACCATCTTTCTAAAATACTTTAATAGAAGGAAACGGTTCCCTTGTAAGTTTGCTATTTCTGAACGGTATAACATACATATAGTAGTAAGTGTCACGGCAATATACTAAATAGTATAGATAGAAATAAACGAGCAGAAATCGATCTCAAACAGTGCAGATTGAAATGTAGGATATTGACACTATACGTATATGTTCTTACCATTTCTGTAGTCGTATTATTAGAGAATAATATAATTCTCACGATAAATAAAATAGAGTTCCGTCTCATTCGTGTAACTGTCTGAGAGCGCGCATCGACTACGGCGTCACATTTTAAGGGGTACTATTGAGTCCTGAGGGTCGATTTGCCACTCAGTTGTTCAGTTAAATGTAGAAACGTGCTTAGCTCTGTGTGAAAACGAAACATGCATGTACCTGGTTATCTTATAATCTTAATTGAATATGTTTTTCTTGTTCCGAGTCATGTCCATGTTAAGCAAGTGCCTTAAGGCCTCGTCAAACAAGTGCTGATATGCTTGGAAGACAACCATAGCTCATTTTATTTGTTTATATTGTAGACGAGTCGAATCATTTCAGTCTATGATCAATAAATTTATTCAGCTTGAAAAACATTTACTGTTCAAGAATCTAATGCGTAGAGTGAGATGGATTCAACCGAAAACTTCTTATTTCTTTAAATCCTTGATTTAGTCGAGAAAGTTTATTGCATGCCCCACTTTGCCTTCATATCATCACCGGATTCGGCGAATTTTAAAAAAATATTTCAAGTCTTGGATATGTACGAGTTTTGCGACTTTCAAGAATCATGGTTTCAGTTATTGATGGATAAGTTTTATGTATTTTTGGAGCATTCTGTATACCAAATATTAATTCATGACATGTTTACATGAAAACGATCATGCGCAGATTTAATGTTCTTTTCATGAAAGGTTATATGTGTATATTTAGTTCTGCACGTTCTGAAAGTGCTTCATGTTCGTTATTACGACTGCCGTTATGGTACAAGGTCACACAATTCGCAAACGTGATGGCAGAGCGTCTTAATTTGTTGAACAGCAGTATCTATTTCAACTTTCGCAAATCGCCACGTTAGATGCTGCTGAACATATGTTTACGTTTTGTAGTCAGGGTAACATTCAATAAAGTCTGGAAGTTCTTATCAGATTTGTTATTCTATGCACAAACGCTAACAATGTTATACCACAAACTTAACTTTTCTGGTTGATTTGTTTATCTATGTAACATACATTCGTAATTTCTGTAAGGGTGGGGTAGCATTTTTGCATGTCTGGATGGTTGCATTACTGTAAGTATCTTCAAAACTGTCGAACGTTTCAGGCAAGTTATTTCGGTTGATTAGATGCTTCACAACGATTCACGAAGTATTAATTTGTAAAAATTCATAACAAGTACGATACAATTGGGGTGGGGTATGACACTGATCACATGTTCTATTGGCGATTAATACGCGTGTGATGGAGTCCGTTATTTTCAGTTAGCGGGTCATCGTCCCGTTCTGCGATCGTGTTTTTGACTTGAAATGCTATCTATTTACGTTATATAGGTTAAGTTGCAAGGAGTGGTTGTGGGCGTCAAACTTTACGTCGAATTATGTCGGTTACAATGCGATGATCGCTGAAAACTGGGGTTGAGAATCATGATGCATAAAACGACAAGAAGTATATTCAACCAAATGCTGGCCAATAGCTATAAAGAAGACCGTTTTGAGGTCTTGCATCGAGCAGATTCCAAGAACCATTTGAAAATATTGGAATCTGCCCTATTGCTATTCGAAAACCTTCCTTGTGCCGGCAGAAAGAAATTTGTAAGATCGCTTAATCTCTTTGGAGAACTTTGAACTCCTTCCCAATTTTTTTTTTATCTCCTAACGTGTGTTTTTTCAATTTTTGTCAAATACAAAAAAAAATTCATATAATTACAAAAAAGTCTCCTAAATTTCTAATAACACACTATTTGTTGCTCTAGGAGATATTAGCATGGGGGATTAGATAATAACAATAACATGTTGAATCACTAAACGTATTATTTTAAAATATTTCTATCACACAAAAAGAATGTCATCTTCTAGTGGAAATCAATCAAACTTGTTTAATGCATATAAATAATTACATCTTAACGTGTTTGATCAGAATTTATTATATTTAAGTTTTACTCATTTACAAATAAAGTTATGCTTTGTTTTGAGAAGGAATGTCATACTCTCGTCGAGATGATTAGTTAAATTATGAAGTATCACATCCTCGTTAAAAAGGGGTTTTTAATGTAGTGTAAACACATATGTTGATTAGTGGTTATACTAAGTAATTCCTAAATTAGTAAATAAGTGTCTATTCTTAACTCATAAAACAAAAACTTTGAGAAAAAAATTGACTTTAGTTACTTACATAGATTACTTCTAGAGTAATAAACAAAGTACAATGAAACTGATTTTTAATCTAGTGCAAACTGATTGATGACGCATTCCCTTGTTTTACCATAATTAGATATAGCATATGTGTCATGACTGTTTCTAATCTAACGCTAATATTCGAAGGAATGACCGACACACGCACGTAAGACTTGAACGGAGGTCAAACATACATAGGTCATGCTCAAATAAATAGTGAAGAATGCAATAAGAAACATATGATAAACCATCTAATCGACAGCCAACATCAGCTACACAAACTTTCGCTTTGACTCGACTTTCTCACAGTTTTTTTAGTAGGTGAGATGCCCTTACGTTGCTTATTTTATTTAATTCAGCAACGTGAGGCTTTTTAAATAAAACTCATCATAAAGTCTTAGTGAATCATCAGATAAAGTATAACAACATTTCACCAAGTTTCTTCCTTAACGGCAACACTGTACTACGAGTTTAGATATATATTTCTTATTACTCGCATGTTTATTTATGTTGCTTGCGTTGAATAAAGAACTATTTTCGAGTTGTTTGTTACTTGAAAATAGATGCGTACAAAGAGGCTTTTGTAACTCATTAATATGTATTAAAACACTGTTGTTAATTTTACGCGTAAAACCTTGTATTTTATATCAGAACTCAATAATTGAGTTATACCTTCCATTTAAAGGAAATATAGATAGTCTCAAAGCTTTCACTATCGAACAAAACATGTTTCTTGTTTGTAGAATCTTCACCTTTCTGTTTTAACCATCGACCAATGGGGTGATACAGTCACTTAAATATACCAGCTACAGACTGGAGACAATCTATTTAACCTCATATTTCCCTATAGTTTTAAAATATCGATACTGATTTTATTTCCATAGCTGAAATGTTCCACCTATTCGCAAAGAGTATCAGGTATTTGACAGTCCTGAAGGTAGGAACACGGATATATGATTCATATATCGTCATGAGAATATACGTATTTATATATATATATATATATATATATATATATATATATATATGTATATATATATATATATATAATGTATATATATATGTATATATATATTTATATATATATTGATATATAAATATATATGTTAATATATATATATATATATATATATACATATATTGATATATATATGTGTGTGTGTACGTATGTATATATATATATATATATATATATATATATATATATTGATATACATATATATATATATATATATATTGATATACATATATGTGTGTGTGTACGTATGTATATATACATGCGTGTGTGTGTACGTATGTATATATATATATATATATATATATATATATATATATATTTATTTTGGTACAGAAAAATTAGTACAACATTCGTACCGTCGGTTTCAAGCACAGAAGGTCTTACCCATCTACAGCTTCCGGTGTCATCTGTTTTAGAAATGTGAAGTCACATGGCACTCTCGTTGGGACGCGTTATTTGCTCAGTGTGTTGTGTGTGTTTGTTTAAATTTAAATTTAGTGTAATGAGACCGTTGAGATTTAAAACCAGAGGAAATTCAAGATTGCTTTAGGTTCCGCACAGATATTTCTTCTTATTGTGTAATTCACTTGTGGGTGGGTAGTGTTTGTCGAGTAATTTGAGGAAAAGTTGGCCTACCTTTGTCTTGGTATTGGTGGAATAGGGTGGGGAAAACCAGATCACCGATCTCCTTCTATTGCGGGTCCCCCGTGGTTGGTCTCGGTTGGGGGTGTATGAGATCTCTTCTTTGAACCCGCTGTTGCGGAGCGCTTTGTTGTAATATGGTGCTGCTTGGTTGAAAATTTCGGGACTAGATGTGAGGTTTGAAATTATTTGGCTAATATTATTGATTACATTTTTAAAGATGGGGGGGGGGGGGCAGGATCCCTTGTGTATGTATTGGAGTGTTTCCTTGGGTTTGTGTAAAGGTTTGTGTGTATTGTTTTGAAGATTCAGTGTGGTATCTAGGAAGTTTACTTGGTCTAAATTAGTTTTAATGGTGATTTTTAAGCCGAAATTATGGAAGGTGTCTGTTAATTCTTTTTTAAATCTATCTAATGTGTTTCCGTTGTGGTTGCGTGACAGCCAAAGTCCGTCATCTCTATACACACCAAAGAAATGGTGTGGACATTTATTTTGGAGTGTATCTAAAATAAGCAATCCGACTAAGTCACAGATGTCTGCACTGTCGTAGGCCCCATTGCAACATCAAATGGGTCTTCGGGTTTGATTTTTTAACCCAAGCCCTTCCCTCGAAGAAGAGAAGGGGTTGTCTTGCTTGTAAGTATTGTGTCCATTTCTAGTTGACTGATGTCTGTGTGTGAAAGTGAAAATGTTAGGCCTTTTCTAGGGTGTCTTTTGTAATGGATGGGTAGCTGTCTACTATGTCTAATTGTGTGAATTGGCATTTGTGTGTATCGTGTATGTTATGGAACCACTTTAGGACTGAGTTTGTATTGCCCCACAGACTTAGGTTGGTTATTTCCTTAATTATAGTAACTATATTTTTAACAATGGGTTTGCTTGCTAGTCCTAGTTCGCTTTTAGCTGGGTTGGTTAGTCTGCAGGAGGGTTTATTTCTGAAGTTTTCCTTGTGGTCTTTTAATGTAACAAAGGCCTTCCTCTTATCTAAATAATTAATTCTATATTCGACACCAAGTCTTGTAGCTATTTCAATAGTATCATTATTAATAGACTTATATGTATCTGCCTTGGCTAATTGATATTTATCGATAATAAAGCTAATTGTAAGGTCTGTGTTTTCCTTTTTACTCATTTTATAAATATTTTTAGTTTTGTCGGAGAATATAAGTGCGTTATTTTCTCTTTAAAGTTTTTTTTATGTCGGCGGTAAGTGTCTTCTGAAATGTATGTTGCTTGTTTGTAAAAACTAGGTTGTGAGTAATGTTGAGTAGGTATTTTTCGAAAGGGTCTAAGACCTCACCTTTTGGCGGGTATTTACCAGATTTTAAGCCGTAGTAGTTTTTTTCTGTTTGCCTCTGTTCTGTATTCAAAGATTTCCACCTCATTCTTCCTATGGCGTCCATAATTTTTGTCAGGAGCATCCTGGTATATGTTTTGTTTTTGGGGGTTGGGATATTATTGGTAGAATATCCGAGAGTGTATAGTTCCATTTCCCAGGTGGTAATCCCTGTTAATTTGTTTTTTTCCGTAGTGTTGGTAATTTTCCCGAGAGTGCTCGACTACGAGGCTAACGGGGTTTAACTTTAATTCCTGGTAGGGGTTGTGTAACTTCTTTGTAAATTGGTAGGAAAAATCCCAGCAGAGTGCTCGATTAATTAAGAATTAAAGTTAAAAATTAAGAGCATAATATTTATTGGTACAGAAAAATTAGTACAACATTCGTACCGTCGGTTTCAAGCACGGAAGGTCTTACACATCTGGCTCTCTTCAGCTTCTGTTGTAATCTGTTATGGAAATGTGAAGTCATATATATATATATATATATATATATATATATATACAAATATATATATATATATATATATATATATATATATATATATATATATATAGTGACGAGTTATGATGAAATAAAATCATAAAATGCTCGATCAACAAAAATCTTATAGCTAAATACAAATAATTACAAATAATTTATTTAAAAGCTATATGTTACATATTTCAAAGTCGTCCTGCGATTTCATCCAGATAGACTGACTTTTTTAATTAAGAAAAAATCGTCTATAGCCCATATGGAATCTTCAGTGTTTCGAAACGAAAATAACAAGAATGGATAGCATTTCGATTCACCATTAAACGGTTCATTTCTGATGAGTCTTTTTGGAAGAACGCACCAAGGTCAGGAGTATATATTTATGTGGTTGTATTTATTAAACGTTTTATTTCATGTATTGTGTATTTGCTTATTTATTGATACTCATGCATTATTTAAATGACGCGTTATTTTATTTTCTTGTGTGTTTTGTTTCATTTATTTATTTATAGTTTTGTATACTTTAAAAAGTTTTGTATTTTTAAAAGAGTTTTGTATTTTTAAAAAAAGTTGTTTTCTATTTTTAAAGAGTAGAAATTAAAATCATCTGCGTCTAAACACGAACAGAGAAACAGAGAAAAACGGCGTTTAAATGTACTGTTAAACGCTGCATTTCTGAAGTGTCGTTTTTTTAAAAAAGCATCGGTGTCAGGTTTATATATTAATATATGGGTCTTAATCATACGGTTTATATCAAATAATTTTATTAGTGACGATGGATGTTACCTGTTTTACAACTTAAATGTGTGTAACGGTGTGGCTTAGTTTATTTATTAGTTTCTGGGAAATAATTTTATTAAGTGATTTATTTAATTTATTATTCATTGATTTATAATTGTGTATTTTTTTCGATGTTTCATTTGATTTTAGTGGGTGTTTTATTTTATTTTATTTGCTTATTTATTTAATAGTTTCGTATTTAATAGTTTTGCATTTGAATTGATTAATATCTATGTGTTCACTGTCTCGGAGGGGCTTTTATGTTTAAGTCTTATACAATTCCTCTAAATTATATTTGAGTTATATATAGGCGTTTAATTAGTGTGATGCATGGATATATCATGTTAGATATCAAAAAAAAAAGTGTATCTAATGATGTATTTATGTGTTTAATAGATGCGGATAAATGGGAGTGTGAGTGTAGGCTATACTTGATTGAGTAATCGGTAATGTGGTTATGGTTGAGGTGTGTATAATCTAACTTGTGGGGACGGGTGTTATGTAATATATACAACATTTATGAATTTGGAAAAGGTCTTTTGGTGGTTTGGTATGTCATATATAATATATGATGTTGAGATCGTTAATATTATCGAGTTATTAGTGAGCTATGTGTATTCGTTGCATGTCCATTGGGCAATCATATATATTCTTTTGTGGCTACATTTTCTTAAACCTCAGTTTTAATGTTGATGTATTTTATGGAAATGTTATTGATTGTTTGTAAAATCCTGATATATTCAGTGGTGCATAGTGCATAAATGCTATAGGTAGGGCTATATGGATTTGGTTTATAGATGATCAGATATTCTATTTTATAGACCACTTGAATTCTAATATAGTGGTTTCTAGAGTGGTAGTGTGGTCTTTTCCGGATATCTATAGGTTTAATTGTGAGCGTAGAGCCTTTGTTGACCATTTACTTGAATAATTATGGTGTAAATTTCTTCTTACTCGGTAACTATATTTACGGACTATATATGATTATAAATATATACGCTTTAAAATTACAAAACAATGAATAAATAAACACAAAATACAATAAATCAAATAACACATATTTAAAAATATGCAAACCTATCAACAAACAAACAAATACAAGTAGAAAAAAAACACTTAACAAATTTCACCGAGATATATAACCCTAAGCCGTATGCTTTCTCCAAAAACGCCACTACCCTCTATTGTGTTTGTATGAAGACGGTGATAATTCCTTATATGTTATAGATGATTAAAATAATTAAAACACCCCAGTCCGTCTGGATGAAACGGCGGTTCAACTCAGAAATGTGTAACGCATAGTTTTGAAATAAATTATTTCCTCACTTAAGTTTAGATTCATCATTTACATATTCTTCGTACACACAAAACCATATTAATCTATTCGTTGAACTACACGTATTTCCTGGCGAATGGAAAACAAATTACTATTCAAAGGTCTATCAGTCAGTCATCAGGGAATGACAGAAATATATAGTGAAGTTTTAGAAATAACTCACAATCCAAAGGCAGAGGAAACACACACGGAATAAATAAAAAAGAAACGACAAATGATATATATACATGTATATATATATATATATATATATATATATATATATATATATATACATATATATATATATATATATATAGAGAGAGAGAGAGAGAGGGGGGAGAGATTAGAATTGCATTCCAATAACTAAATGAACAATTTATCAATAACCATACATCAATGTGTACTTTCACTGTGATAATCTTCAGATATCGTCGAACGACTACAAGCATACATTTTCAATCTCTTTACTTTCATCTATCGTCGAATTCCTCTGATTCCTTTTTTGAGTTCACAGATAAACACCATGTTTCAATATGTTTATATATTTTTTTTAATGTTAATTTTTTTTAATGTTTATTTTCTCCAAATCAAATGTTTTCTCTTGATCTTACGGGTGTTTCCCACCAGGCTCAAGAAAAATGCACAGTCATTGAGAGCATAATATATGTTTTATTCACACTATACATTTATTAAATCAATAACAATCACTTACTTAGGTTTTACAGATAACGGAAGATTTCACCAGATGGGTTGTAAATAACCGTCACAAACAAATACACGTAGTAAATTGAACACGTAAGATGAAATGTTCCGTTATCTGTAACAGCGAAGGTATCGAAGAAAAAGTAAAATTATTTTAGAGCATGCTATAAAACAATAGAAAATTATATAAGAACACCCACACACAGACACGCATATATATATACATATATATATATATATATATATATATATATATATATATATATATATATATACACATATATATACATATATATACACACACACACACACATATATATATATATATATATATATATATATATATATATATATATATATATATATATATATATATATATATCGTGGGTAATTCCCCGAGCGGTTTCGGTCTCAGGACCGTCTTCAGTTGGCTATGTCTTATTAGTAAGAGCCGCATTTATAGTTTTATTATTAGTTATGTATCTATTAATTTACATAATTTTGTATATATCTTTATTCGGTTATTTTTTTTTAATTAAATGTATTAATTTATTTATTTTATTTATTTATTTATTTGTTATATATACATTATTATTATCATTTGTATTGTGTATTAATTGTGGAAGACTGATAAGGGGTAAGTACCGCTCAGGGAATGCCCCACGATACAACGTTAGGTGCCATACTTCACCAATTAACACCAGTAAAACCGACGAATTGCTTGAAGCGTCGGGAAATTAACAAGAAAAATAGCGAAGAAGGACCACTCTGTGGTCTACTACGACGTGTGTATAATAAATGAATTGTTGCCGAAATACACACATGTTACATAGCTACTCCTGCTTGGACCGCGGCAGTACGCGTTTCGTATACTCGTCGAGTAAAGGGTCGCCATCTTCTTGCCTTCTTGCAGAACCACGCCGTCCGTTGTGTGCAACAAAAGCCATGACACCTCCGAAGACAAACTCCTCTTTAAGATTTAATTCATTTTATTACAAGAGTTGTTATTTAAACTGGGAGTCATTCACCGCGTCGGGAGAGAGGGAGAGAGCAAATCCTACTTTATCGTAGTTAGTTAACAATGTTTCTTAGCCATTCATAGAAAGGGAGAGGGTCATCGCTCTTGTCTTTTTCATTTTTACATTGTGAATCGCACGTCCTACTCGGTTTTGGCCTTTTGGCTAAGATCAAAGTGTAGTATCTGTTCTGATGGATACTACACCCCATAGACTGGTATTGTCTTGGCCTTCGGGGCTTGATTTACGCCGGTCTATGGGTCTGTCCTGTGCAGTTCTAGGAGGTCCACCCTCCCAGGCTTTACCTCCCCTCTTTGGGGAGGAGTAAGTTAATTGCTTACTGTCTGAGGCGCCCCTACCGGGGAATGCCGACGGGGCTGCCCAGGCAATTTTTAATGGCCCCAGTGCTCACCTTCTCGAGCACTGGCTTTTCAACTCCCACTTTCCGACCTTGTGTCACATATTCCTATTGTGGGTAGGGGTTAAATAACGCCTTTTGGCTAAGATCAAAGTGTAGTATCTGTTCCGATGGATACTGCACCCCATAGACTGGTATGGTCTTGGCCTTCGGGGCTTGATTTACGCCGGTCTATGGGTCTGTCCTGTGCAGTTCTAGGAGGTCCACCCTCCCAGGCTTCGCCTTCCCTCTGTGGGGAGGAGTAAGTTTATTGCTTACTGCCTGAGGCGCCCCTACCGGAGGAATGCTGACGGGGATGCCCAGGCAACTTTTAAACCCCACTTTCCCGACCCGACCTTGGGTCACATCTTACTTGTGGGAGTAAGATAAAAACTGGCCTTGTGCCTAACTCCTGGAGAAGAGTAAATAAATACTCGGTTTGCCCTCCGAATCAGACTGACTAAAAACTCGCTTTTCACGAGAACGAGTAACGTCACAGATCCATTTGTTTCCCACGCAAGGCCCGCGAAGTCAGAGAGCCTCTCACATGTGTAGACTGACCCCTGCTCTGGGGTATCGTCACACGTTAACCTTGTCACGTCTGTCAGCTCTGACCGTAAGAACACGCCCCAATCTGCACTCGACTGAACCTGCGTTAATTCGCGCAAGTCAAACCGAATTTCCAACAGATACGTACATTTTTATAGGGCCATTATCTCACATACACACACACACACACATATATATATATATATATATATATATATATATATATATATATATTTATATATATATATATATATGTAATATAATATGACATAGTATATATTATAATTCTTCTAGAATCAAACAAATATCTGTGCCGAAAAAACAAGTAACACACTAAGACGAATTTCACAGTCGAGTTTTCCCTCTGTTCCCCTCTGCTGTAGGATGTATTCTTCTCCTTACTTAGAAACAGACAGTGTGTTTATCATTGGCCCACACCGTAACTCCAGATGAACACAAATTTGAAACTTGCTTTCTAACATCAGATTCACCTGAACAATTATATATGATTTGCTCCTAATGTAAAAAAGAGGTTCTTTTTATATCGTAAATACTATTTTTATGAATATGCGCATAACGTTTTACTTTTATGAATGTAAGAATAACGTTTTACTTTTATGAATGTGAGACAGACGTTTTTAACTTTTTTATGAATTTGAGAATAACGTTTTACTTTCATTAATGTGAGAATAACGTTTTAGTTTTATGAATGTTTGAATAACGTTTTACTTTTATGAATGTGAGAATAAGGTTTTCCTTTTATTTGCTTGATTGTTGACATCATTTAATAGATTGTAATCAACATTTGAATATATATTCTAAATGTAAAGTTTAGTGGAATTATATCTGGATTAAAGTGTCTCTGAGCATACACACAATTCGTGTCATACTGTTCTGTTCGGGGCGTTAATTCTGCCAGTCACGGAGCCGTAACTCTTTAAACACACACACACACATAAACACACACGCACACGCACCCACGCACCCACACACATATATATATATATATATATATATATATATATATATATATATATATATATATATATATGGTTGCTTTTTTTAAAACGTTTTTATTTATACATACACAAAAGTTATTCGTGTACCATTAGTTTTACTAATCGTCAGCACGGCTCGCCTTTGACAAAAGCTGGAAACCAAGACCCCACTGAAAGTGACCTAATAATTTACTTCCAGTCTACATGTACCTGTCAAATTTAATATTTGTTTTTTTTAGAATCTTATATCTAAGTTTTTTGGGTTAATGTTTTGCTTAAGTGCTATCGAGTATATAAACGCTCATTCTATTACCCATCGCTACTTGAGCGGTGATAGGGGTGTGTCTTTATTTAAATGCATTTTACTGCATTCTGTCGCCTTTCAACCTTTTAAGACGCGCATTGTTGTGTGTTCTTGCTTTAGAATGCAGTTAAATGCATTACGTAGATATAAAGCACTAAGAAATAACACATACCATTTGACAATATCCCGTAAATAACACGTAAATCACTAGGTAAGTGGTCGTGGTTTCGAGTCCATGTCAAAGTCGAAGCAAGTGTACGATAACTGTTTGTAAATAGAAGGTATTCGTAAAGCGATCGCGACGAGTTCCAGTATTTTTCAATGATAAGTGGAATCCGACCGATATAAGATCCTAAACAACTCTACTATACTGTTATTGGCAAATCACGCATTACCATCAAAATGCTGGCCAATAGACAAGTCGAAAGTCGTGGTAGACATATGACACAAGGACTTAGATCTACCCTGTCACATTTTGGATGAGATATGCGTGTTTGTTCTGGTATCGTGATGAAATATTGTCGAACCTATATAGACGGCATCGCACATAGACGATGTTACTTGTTTTTAAATAAAGCAGACTATCTTTTGCAAAAGACCGAAAAGCAGATCGTGTGCTAAAAACTAAACGCAAAGCTACAGGAAAAAAAGAATCCGGTGATTTCCTTGACCACCTCTTGTCAAATGCACTAATCCAAGGCAGTTAGAGATAAACTGGACACCAAGTGCGATCGCGTAGCACCGGGATCATCATGAGATTGTGAAGGAACGGTTCCAACAAAAGTGCAGATGGCATCGGTAAAGCGGACAACTTGACAAAAAAATCTGGATTATTTGAAAAGGATATGAACTCAAACCATTCACTTCAACCAGACCACCGGTGTTTGCATAAAGGATGCGAATCAAGGAGCAAAATTTCGGGCCAAAACCAGCTGATGACAACACAGCCTTTAAGTAACGATGTCCAACCCTATCGATATCTTTGGACTGATCTAAATGTGTCAGCGCAGATTCTGTGTCGACTTTCTTTTAAGCGTATCATGTGAAAATTATCTTGAATGCTCTTGCACTTCACACACCAAGTCTATTCGGGGCTAATCAGACCAGCCAAAACACTCTGCACGCGATTTGCTAAAATCTTAGCCAACATCGTTAACTGTGCTTTAGCATAGATACCGACCGAAATATACACACTCATCACAAAAATGTTTGATCTTACGACACAATTTCACAATCCCCCGGGAACAGTATTGGGTATTGTTCCGTTTCAAAACCAAGCCTTTAATAAAATCGTCAGCAAGAGTAAAAAAAATGTCTATCCACCTCAAATACAGCTCATAAAGAAAACCACCGATCTTAGGTGATCAATTCAGACCGACCCGCTTTAGGGCTTTCATTACTTCATATTCTGTTATGTGACCTTCGCACGTAGCCGCTTCGGTCGCCCGAGACGATAAAAGACAGCTAAATAGTGGGCGAAATGCGCTAAAAAAACGGGCGTCTGGTAAATAGATTCTGGAAGTCAGAACGACACGCTTTCAAAATATATCCGTTTGTGGTCACAAGTCGTCCGTTTGGTAATGTGACACCTGCTATATGTCGATTAGTAGCGCGTCACCGCTCCTCTGCATATTATTCAACCGCCATATTCGTTGCTTCTTGAGGTATTAACGTAAACCTTAACCTAATTAAAGAAGCTTCGTAATCTTCGGTAGCCAAAAAGAGGCGAGCTTCGCCTTAATATTAGTAGCATTAGTAATATTCCGCGCCACCACCGCCCGATCTAATTAAGATCCTTGTGTCGCTTTTGCTGCCCTCATTTCTTGGTTGAGTCGCCGGCTAAAATCAGCAGACAAGGCTGTAATGATGTTCTCACATTTTACTCTCAGTGTATTCTAAACTATAGGCCCCGTCACATCGAACACACCAGGGTTTAGTTTTCAGTTACAAGCAATTCGAAGTTTAGGACTCTCTCAGTTTACACTACACGAACACATCTATGATCCGAGTAAACTATATTATGAAAACTTACATCGACTCTGCTGATTAAAACCCGAGGTTGCAGGCTGTACTGAACCGGAGCCGCGTCTAGATGGCTAAGTTCATACTATATCATGGAGCTTCTTATTTCAAAATGTATTGATAATATCAAACTTATCGAGAAATTCGGGACATGTTCTTTCATCTGATATGTTTTAGTACCTTTAGAAATGAATAGTCGTGCGATCTAAATCGGGATCCAGACTGCGTATCTAGACTCCCGCCAAAATCATCGAACGAGGTGTTATCATGAGCTGCTCGATTCTACAAAAAAAGGGAGCACGCCCAGTCTGGTTATTATGCGCATAAACTCCAATTGATTGAACTGATATATGTTTTACAGTAATATGCAGAACGCAAAGCCTTTCTTTTCAGATCGATGAAACAAAGGTCACACGACGTATCTAAAGTTCGCTTCACTAGCCAAGAAAACTTCCTCGAGTTATAATGTAAGTACGCTGAATATACATGAACATCTTTAGATAACCGACTAAAATAATCACCTTTAATAAAGTGGGTTTCCTAAACGGAGCATACACATCGACTCCTAGACTTTGAGAGTTCTGCCATATACGCAATTTTCTAGAACTGCCCCTCAAACGTCGGGCATTCACGCTTACTGGAAATAGTATAATTGTGTTGTCTTAGGTGGGAGTTTCTCCGACGAACATTAATGTTGACTGGGCACAAGTAGCATAGAATGTTGTCTTATCTAAATACTGATGAGACTATCAGCAGACACACCACCGAAATCCAACAGGAATATCAACTTTACTATAAAGGAGAAGTGAAGCTTTATAGGGGCTCTCTCCCAAAAAGAGTTTCCCAATAACCCAAGGTAAGTTTCTTTAAATATGGCTAGATATATTCTCGAATGATAAGTGTGCCTTTTTTATCATCCGCCAAACTGCCTTCGCGGCATTTCGGAGTAAATCTGAGAAATTGTCAGGGTCCTATATTGACTTTCCGCCCACTTTTGTCAACGCTAACATTTTGCGTAGGTCTCTGACCTTGTGCCTTTTTGCTCGCACGCATGTGTGTGTACTTATCTTGCAAATACCACTCAATGTAGATCGAGTGTGGAGGGTTTTTCCTCTTATCAACAGAAGGTCTACTCTCGTATTTTTCACTTTGAGATGGAGTAGGGAGTTGCGGGAAACCACCGTTTCCATTGGCGAGTTGGGTGGGGTGGATTGTGGTTGGTTTTACGAAGAAGGGGAAATAAGTGAGCACTTGAGACTTTGAAGGAGAATCACGTGGTTCTCTTTGGGAGTTGTTGATGGCGAAACGAAAGGTGAAGGACTTGGGGAGAAGTTTCATTTGTTTTCCGGATCAGAATCAGTGCTATCATTTCGTATTATCTTCCCTTTATAGGAGCGATTATAGGTGGTTGTATTTTCTGCGGGAGAAAGCGGGATTAAGTCAGTGGACGAGTCTTCAGCGGAGCATTTGTTGTGAATGATTTTAGAAAAGAGCGGAGGTCGGATGCTCTTTTGAGTCTCAACCTCTTTTCGTGTTAGAACAACTTTAACGAATTCATACTTGCCTGGGTCTTTTGACATTTTCTCTCTCTACTTTCTTGCTTCTGGTCTAGGGTAAGTCATCCAAGTGTATTCTTACCCCCACCAGGAATTGCTCATTTAGTATTCTCTCATCATCGCATCTACGTAAGTTGGGGAGACTTGGATGATCGTCTCCGTATGATGAGCTTGTGTTAAGTTTTATTTCTGGCTGTAATTCGCTCCCCGACCTTGGCGTCCAAGTTAGCCCCTACGTGTTTTTTCTGGCTCACCGTTAAATTTGTTATTACTTATTTCTCTCTTGGGGCATTCCATAGTGAGGTGGCTCATTTTTCCGCAAGTATGACACGTAGGCCTCCTACCTGCGACGATTACTGGAATTATTTCCTTTTTATTTCCAGGTTATAGGGGATTTTATCTAATGCCTTCATGTCGTGTGGAATCTCAAACGTCCAAATAGATAAGTGTTCGTCACAGTTGATGGACGTTGTATATATTTATTGCTTAATAACTGTTGCGATGTTACCAAGCCACATGAAATGGTACCTTGAATACGGAGACGTCTGAAGAATATAATCATGCGTTATTATTTTTGTCTATGATAGCGACATACATTCCTTTGCTGTCGAAAAGAACGTATTTTAGGTGTGGTAAATTCGACATATAGACCATAATGGTTGTTTTCCGATTGTCAGTATTGATTTAGTGACGATGTCACTTGTAGCTCTTATGACTTTTTTGGATTTTCGTTCGACGACACACATATGTAACGTCCTTTTGGAAATGTCTTCTAGTCGTTGTAGATCAAGTTTTACTCCGTGACAATGTGTTGGCATTTCTTCGCACGTTAATCAACTCTGGAACGTTTATGATAACGGTTGGGGCTTTAATCCAGCTGGTGCTTTAGAGTATAGGTGAAACCAAGACCGACCGTTTGTTGGTCTCAATTTCCTTTAGTGGTAGGAAGCAGGAAGTCGCGTTCGCCGACTACCGGATATATAAAAAGATTACGCCAAATAAGCAAAAAAAAACCGTCACCATATAAAAATAGCGTGAGTTTGTTAACACGTAAATGTAGAAATAACAACAACGATAACAATAATAACACTTATAAAACAGCTGATTCATGGCGCTGATTCATGAATTAACGCATTAGCGTGTTACGTCATAAACTTGCATATATAAACTTATATTACACTATCGAGTATTTTTCTAAACTTACAGACAACATTTTAGCCTTTCCGTTCATGAGTATTGCTAATTGAAAATCTCTCTCTCTCTCTCTCTCTCTCTCTCTCTCTATATATATATATATATATATATATATATATACACCGTTTTCTTTAGTGATGATGAAACGAGCTGTAGAGAAGTAGATCTCTATTGTTATGAATTATGTTATGGTGTAAGTAATTTAATTTACTTCTCTCTCTATTTATATATGTATTATATATATATATATATATATATATATATATATATAGATATAGATAGATAGATAGATAGATATGTGTGTGTGTGTGTGTGTGTGTTATGTGGCGGTATGTATATGTGGGATTGTAACACTATGGCTTCATAGGCAGATATATAGAGACACACAGACAAATATTAAACATATATATAACTATCGACTAACATATTCTGATAGTTTGACGAAATCAACGAAATCAACACACATACACTCACACACACCCCACACACACAGACATATATATATATATATATATATATATATATATATATATATATATATATATATATATATATATATATGTGTGGGGGGGGGTCCGTGGATGCAAATACTCGAGTAAACTTGGAATGTAGATATTTCTCTACATAAGTCAATAATGCAGAGATTATATTCGACATTTTCAATGAAAGAGTTAAGCCGAAACCTATGGTATACTATGTGCATGCAAGCACACACTAAAATGTGATGTAGCCTTGAAAGAATCATGTTATATTTAGAAGGTAATTACAAAACCTGCCTCGTTTCTGTTTAGTCGAGCGATTACGTATGACGGAATGTTTAGATCCTCTCGTATCATATCGAATCCTAATTCCATATCGAAACTATCAGTGCTGTCTCCTGGATACCACCTCTTATCAAGTGACATAATATCTGCGGTGTTCGCAAGCTCCTATGGATTCAAAGTTGTTACACGTCTATTTACGCATGTAAGGTTTCGGTTTG
>OY744535.1:85957948-85982948 GCA_963556195.1 Sepiola atlantica
TTGTAGAGACTGTGGATAACTATAATTAGGTGTCATAACAGTGTTCAACATCAACGTACTTGTATTGTATCTTACATTTGACAGCTTCTATTGTTACCCATTAAATTACCCACCGTAGGAGGGACTACACTAATTATTTTTAATAATAGATAGTATTATTATTATCGAGATACTTATACGTTTCTTCATTACATAAGCATCAGTGTAGAGATCACAATTTAAACCAGTCGTCCAATTCGAAGACTGTAACAAGGGTCGCATTTAAATCCAATTACCAGCGCTCTTATTAATGAGGTTTTCATCAATGCCTAGAGACTAGGTGTGAAATAAACTGTATTTATGTGTCAAGGAAACATACTATTGTCAGCTCTCATGAAAGTGACCAGCAAATAATATGGGTATTATAGCTTGGATTTGACAGATTCTCTTATAACTGATCTGAGGGTGCAGCTTAGGAGGGTTACACACATTTTTTTAAAATGATGTTTAATATATCATCAACATACGTATACGTATTCCTTAATACTCATCTGTGTAGAGATAACCATTAAAACCAGTCGCACGATCAGAACCCTAGAGCAGAGTCATATTTAACTCTAATTTCAAGTGCTCTAATCAATGAGACTACCATAAATGGCTACGGACTACATGAGGAATAACACCTATTCATGTGTCGAAGATAGTGTATAAAAATACGTATAACTTACTTCATTGTAGTGTTTAAAGTAACTCAAAAATTAACAGAACGAATTGATATTAGACTGAGAAGAACCAATTGCTGAATATTAATACACAAAAGTGTGTTGTTCATTTTGCGAAACAACTATCACTTTTTTGTTGCAAAAAGTCATGAAAAATATGCATTTAACAGGAAATACCCAACTGAAAAAAACTAAGATGTTTCCCACCAAAGTTATGAGATTTGTTTTCATATAAATCATTCTAAATAGTGTGGTTACCACCTTGACTTTAAAACCAACTATCTCTAATTAATTTAGAATAATTATAAATACTTGCAAATATATTTTTGCTAGGCTGCCGCATCAGAAATGAACGCTCACGCGTAAACCGATGGAGCCCCAGTCATATTTCTTGGGTGGTTAGACATTGATTTTCTTTGTTTTTGACCAATGAGTTTTTTAGTTGAACATAAAGAAAAAACGAAATTCGACCCTACCCCGATGTTTGTTTTACTCTCCCCCATAAATAGAATTATTGTTACTTTAAAAAGAAAGAAGGAAAATTGTTTGCACCCCCTACTTCATTTTTTGTTATTTTACCCTCCTCCCATACATAGAAATAATTTTAGTTAAGACAAGAAGAAAAAATGTGTTTGACCGCCTTCCCCCAATTTTTTTTATTCTCCCCCATACATATAAATATTTTAAATTAAAATGGAAAGAAAAAGAAAACCTAACCCTAACTCAAACGCCCACGTTGAGCTTAACCCAAACCCGAACGACGGGGTCAAAGTTAGCGCGGATCATAACATGAAAAAGCACCAACAAATCAAATACAGTGAACACTGTGTGTGTGTGTTTGTTTAATGACCTTTTTTTTTAAATTAAACAATTTGACTCTAAAATCAGTTGTATAGTTTTCCAGTGCAATGTGTTATTTAATTTGACAGTAAAGAAAGAAAATCACATCTTTTTTTTTAATAAATAAAACATGGAATCATACATTCAGGTAAGATCGTGAAAAAATGATAATATTGGATATGAAAGTATTAAGAAATCAAATCCGGAGAGAGGGCGTTTCAATGGATAAACGCTGTTTAATCAGTTTGGTATTAGATGTAATAACTACGTAACTCATTAATTTTTAAATACAATTAATATTTTAATTAAACAGTTTGATTCAATAAATTTGTGTTTTAAAAAATAATGGCTAATAAGATTAAGAAAATAAACAAACTCAGAACGTTTTAAAGTAACACGGTAAATGCCAATGTTTTGTTGACATTTGAAAATACGCGCCGTCTTGCGTCCGTATTAATTTGACGAAAGGAGGTCGTTAAATTGATTAACGATGTTGAATCAGTTGGACGTAGATGAAATAACTACGAAACCTATTAATTTTTAAATCAATTATTATTTTAATTAAACAATTTGATTCAATAATTATAATTTATAAGTAAGATTATTAGCGAGCAAAATTGCGTAAATACATGTTGAAATTTGAAGAAAGCAATCATTAGTGTATATATTTACGAATACTAATTAATTAGACGTTCGAATGCAATTGATTATGTAAATTGAGAAACGCGCATAGTGTTTGCGGCGGTTTTTTATAGTATATAATGAAGCAGGCGGACTCATAAGATAGTCATACTACTCTGATAAAGTTTCGGCTTCAGACAGACAGATACATTAACTCCATTATTAATATATAACATACATGTATGTATTAATAAATAATAAAAGTCAACGATCTTTTTGTAATAAGTCCTAATCAATATAAACACACAGACATTTTAGAGATGCCCGATTAAAAAGTTTGAACACCTTTTTTAAAAAGTTAATTATCCTTTGATCAATAACCTAGAAATGCTAAAAGAAACAGATGAATTACATGAAAAATATGACCACAGTAATCGCCTACATCTATACGCGAAGTATATTTATGAGTTGCTCATTTCAATTGGGTATATTATGTAAATTATGGAGTATTTAAAAATGTATAATAATGGTAACATATATATTGAGACACTCGCAGTAAAACATATCCTAGTTGGATGTGATGACCTCTCCCCAACTAGAAAACTATATTATACAGAAAGCAGTATGGAAGACCTGTTCGAAAAGGTCAACTCAGCAAATATTTTAGCATACCTAAGAAAAGTAAATTTATATAAGAAAATTTAAGGAAATTTAAAGTTACCCAAATATACTTATCCATGTATAAATACAACATTTAATTTCTTAGTTCGATTTCATAAAAAAGGGAGGAAAGGCTAAAAAAGTCTCTCCCCCCCCCCAAAAAAAAAACAAAAAAACTCCGGCATTAAATGACCACGTAGGTTGATATGCCGCAAAACCAAACAATCCAATCCAATCCATATATATTGAACAATATACATATATATATATATATATATATATATATATATATATATATATATATATATATATATATATAAAATAACTATTTAAATTTTTTAGACATTGTTACTTACTATTAAATACGCACTTATAACATGACAGGATATTATGTAGAGTTTAGATTATACACAAATAAAAAGAGGGTCGAAAAGAAATGGGAATAAACTAGATGCATTATCAATGTCAAGGCCACGAAAAACAAGTACAAGTGTAGCAACGGCCACGCGGTTCTCGGTTAAGATAGCGAGAGGGCACTATTATTTAACTATCTTCATCATCACAGAAACAATACTGTTATCAAGTAAAACAAAGCCAAAAACATCACGTGTTTCCATTATCAGAAACGTTCCCGAGGAACCTTGAAAGATTAACGTAATGGTGTTACCCAAGAGCGGAAGAGAAAATGTCAGGCATTGTGTGAAAAGGGATTGCCAACTAAAGGCCTAACCTTACTTAGATTAGAGGAAACACATTCCCATTAACGGACAAGCACACAGAACAAAAGAGATACATAACAGATAACGATACACACCCGTATCCCACTCTCTCTCTCTCTTCATATATATATATATATGGGGGTGTATGTGTGCGTATACACTGTTTCATTTGTCTTCAGTCGAAGTTGGGTCAACTACTTGATATCTATATTGGATACATAGAGATTGCAATATTACATTAAAATCCTCATTTACCTCACACACATTGTGTACGTAAAAGTAGTTAAGAACGCTTTCTGTTTCTCTCCTCAATTGACTAGTTTATTAGGTGATCGGTAATCTTTCTTAAGATCACTTGGTCTTACTGGAGTCAAAGGCAATACATCATCTAGTATAGCTGAGAATCCAGCTTAGTGCTGTTAGTTGAGCCCTAATAACATACCATATATATATATATATATATATATATATATATAGCATGGCTCAGTAACATTAGTAAACCCTAAGATGCACACTTATATTGGTGTTACAGCAAATCTAATTAAAACCCACATAACTATGCATAATTACTCCTTCAATAGCGATGTCGGCAACAACAAAACATCACTGACTATTTTAGTTAAAAATTTAAGATCCAAAAATATACAACACAGTATAAAATGGTCCATCCTACAAATATCAAACTCTTATAACCCTATGAGGAATTTAAAGTATGAATAATGGATCCCACCACCAAACCCACTGTAGGTGATTGAGTGAGTGTCGGAGCCGGGGTAGTCCAGTTTTGGAAATGTGTTTGTTACATCATTCGTGCCTAAAAGTTTTAGACTTTGAAAACGCCTGAATATCCCTTTAAAATATTTTAAGTTGCAAAAGTCTAAATTTTAAAATTTTTAATTATAAATATTTTAACAACTTCTTAATTTGAAAAATATGAATTTTTAATTAAATTATTAAATTATTAAATTATAAATATTTTAACAACTTCGTAATTATTAATTCCATAAATTCTCTAAATTATTTGGAATGCCTAGCTATCTGAAATTGGTTTATATGCTTAAGGCTGATGAAATAGCAATTTAGATAGGAAGATGATTTGAGGTTTTTACCTAAATATACACATCCTGTCTCTGTGACCTAGACTTATTATTTGACCCAGACAAGTAACCTCCGCACATACTCGATTTCATACATCTGTCAATATATTATGACGTTTTTCCTTGTTAACGTAGACATTCAACATTTGTTCTGATAACGTCGTTTAAATAAGTAGATATTCAACGACTTTAGTCTGGATTTCTTTATTGAGGTGAATAGGTTCTGTCTACTTGGCTTGCGGGAGACTTATTACTTTCAAATATAATCTTATTCATTGGAACAATTTTTATCGGATCCGAGAGAAAAATGGCCGAATAAATCAGGCCAGTTTTACTTTATTCGAATTGGATTTACCGGAGCTTTCATTTAACCAGGGAGTTATGGTTTACACAATGCCGATCACCTCATAAGACCCCTGAATTTTGAACATGATAATATACAACACCACATGAGTTTTCTGAACTTTTCATATGTTTTGGTTTCTTTATCGTTTGTTAATTTGCATACACCTTGGATACATGTTTCACTGTCATTTACTGCATCGCTTGCTAACAGGTTTCCCTCTTGGATATTTTTTCGTTATTAGAATACCTTTCACCACCTTGATAACTTTTCAATCAACATCTCGGATATCTGTCCTGAATATGTTTTAAATTTTATGACGTGGATGAACTGTATAGCTTTAACAAAAAAGTATGTTTTGTGCTGATATGTTTGATGTTTTATATACTTTTATGTATTTTATATATATATATTTACATATTTCCAAATTTTAATTTGATTACCTGCAGTAATGTCATAGCGGCAATGGTCCTCTGAGGAGAAACATTTTCTTTGAAAACTCATGAGTTAAGCACTTTAAGGTACTTTGCTCGAACATTGAATTCTAATAAAATTTTATTCGCACCTTATTTTATTATTTCATTTAATATCATGCTATTACTGCTCTATCCATTAAATTGATTCAATTCTCTAAAAGTATTCTTTTAGTCTCATATTATATATATATATATATATATATATATATATTTACATATATGTATATATATAAATATATATATATATATATATTTATATATATACATATATATATATATATATAAATGTATATATATATATATATATATATATATATATATATATATATATATATATAGATATATATATATATATATAAAATATGAGACTGAAAGAATACTTTTAAAGAATTGAATCAATAGTCAAATAAGTTAAGCTCAATATAGGACATAGATCAATTGTAAAGATAAATGAAAGAAAATAAACAAAGAGGTTCGATTGACAAATCTATTTCATCTTGGATTGTTTAATGGGAGCTGCACTCGATAAAACATATGTGTATTTTTGACTTAAGCCACGCTTTTCAAATATTAAATCTTATCATCAGAGGAATTAGATAGATGAAGTGTGTTACTCTTTTACAGATAGTTACAAAGTTAAAGATGCTACTAAACTCCATGCTCATAATAGGGATAACCAATCATTTCCATTATGTAAAAATATGAAGAGGTTTTAAAACAAATAAACATAATATAGATGCCTTGTCAATGTCAAGGGCACAAGAGTTAATTTCAATTTTAACAACTGCTACGCGGTTAAGATATATTGATAACGTTTGTATGCAGACCCCTTTACTTTCCATTACTTTATGTTGTTTCTTACATTTTCTTATGAAGTTTAATTTTGGCTATTCTTCTGCCAAATTATTTCCTCTGATGATACGATTTCAATCTTTGAAATGTCTGGCTCAAGGAAAGAACAATGAACATGTGCTTAGCGAGTACACCTGGCATATATTTACCATTCGCACATCTCTATCTCTCTTCCTCCATTTCTCTCTCTCCATCATCTCCTCTCCCTCCCTCTCTTTCTCTCTCTCTCTCTCTCTCTCTCTCTCTCTATATATATATATATATATATATATATAAATTTATATATATAGCCACGTATATATATATATATATATATATATATATATATATATATATATATATATATATATATATATCGAGTAGAGTATTTAGGGATAGGCACATATTAAATCATTATATTATCACAAAACATGTGTTCATTTAGTTGTTTATTTTGATTTTATCATCACATTATTTTCTGAACTTTGATATAAAAACAAAGGTCACTTTGCTTTAGTGGCACGTCTCATCTAAACAAGATAGACATCTGTTTTTATTGCCAAAACAAGGCTAGGCTCTAATGTTTTCATAAATATATCAGGAGGAGCCCGCAACAATAAACGCACACATTCCCATTGAAAACTAATAATCACATGTTTGGTTCTTATTCGTTCGATCATTCAAGAATAGTGTATGACTAATATACTCTGGAGGTTCTGAATAATAGAATAACACCCGTTAGACAAATGCGTTAATTATATCCAAATTTTACGGCCGTAGTGGAGGTTTCAAATAGAACTTTATTTGTGACCTCCATAGACTGTTTGAAGCCAGTTATAAAATTTACGTGACATCTCACACTTTAACCAATATATAAAAAGCTATCAAATAAATACCTAATATAATTTGTATTTACAAGCAGGACCCGTGCTCCGATGTTACTTAGGTACAATATAGCATACTGATTTTGTTAACCAATAATAAGAAGTAGTAGAATATGATCTTAAAGAGAGTAAGTACTTTAGGTAATTACAATAGTAAACACTATTGTAATTACCTAAAGTAGGCATTATGAAATATTCGAGCAACAAGTGTTTTGTTCCGTTTCAGGAGAATTTTTCAAGACTGAACTAATTTATATTTAATTTTAATAACTGTTTTTTTTTAAAATAATAATGAAATAGGTTACACATTCTGTATTTTAGTAAATAGTCTAATGCATTATATATATGTTTAATGATTTAATTCATGATGAATAGTATATCATTATTATCATGAAATGAACCCGTAATATAAAAAAAACGCTAAACTAAGTGAGTCATATTAATTAAATCCCACAGGCAATAACGCTATGTTCAACACCTTTTGGCTGAACGGGTTATTATGTAAGAAGACGGTTCGTTATTCTATTACACGCCGTATTTTCAAGATTAACGGCTAAATATGTGTCGATTTATGCCCTGGCCAGATTGTGTGTAGCACGCAGTAAATTTAATGAACGGAACTAATTCTTCAATTCTTGTTTAATTTATTTTTAATATTATCATTATCTACTAAATTTGAAACTATTTAATGCTGTTATGATTTTTGGTAAAATGTTATTCAAATTCATAGTTTAATTAACTAACGATTTAAAAAAAATTAATTTAGTTCAACTTTTCCTTCTTTTTCCTTTTTTTCCTTCCGAGAAATTGAAACACCTCTTGCCAAATAGTAATGAATTATCTCCCTTATACATACAAACATAACACTAAATTATACATCTCCAATATATAATTTCTTTTACAGGATTTTCAACACTTATTTATCTTACTTTTGGATATATATCATTCAATTGTAGAAGAGTAACAGTGAATCTAGATAGTAACATTTGTTATTCTATTCTATTTTACTATAATTACATTTTTTGTTATTTATTTGTTTTTTATATTTTGGATTGTTCATTTATTTTATTATCATTATTATTTATTTATTTTTATAAATATACATATATATATATATATATTTGTTTCTTCATTTATTTTAATATTATTAATATGTATTTATTTATTTTAAAAATATATATATACATATATATTTTGTAATTTTATTTTTATTTATAAAGATTATTATTTTCTTTTTTATATTCATAGAGTGTATTTGGGGGTACTTGTAATATTTTGTAGAGGAAGAAGATTAAATGTGTATCTACACACTAGGTGTGTTATTCTATTAATTTAAAACAATTAATGTGTTGTTTACTTTCATGTATTTATAAACTGACTACATAATGTATCACAGTTAACATCAATGACGTATTATTGCATATAACAGTGAATGGCAATGTGGCATGCAGTATAAATATATAATATCTCATCAGCGGAGTCAAATATAAAGGGAGTAATTGTAAATCCATATACCAAGTGTATTATTTTAGTGATGATTCTTTAATCTATATATTTTAAACTGATTCAAGTTTATTTAGAATTGTGTTAATGCGATGTGAGTGGGCTGAGGTTAAATATGAGATATACTATAATATATATTATATTATAAATGAGAAATGCAGTTCAAGCCTACGATTAAGTTCAGGCCCAAACCTAGATATGAATAGAGCTTCTTAAATTCGAAAATTTCCAATGCCCCTCTCTGTGGCCAAGATGTTAACTTTTTATAAGCATGTTAGTGTGTGTGCATGTGTTAAGGTGGTTGAAGAATGATGATGCTTGTGTATCTGTATGTTCCTTAATCCTGATATGTAGGGGTCTTATGGTAATACCTATGTAAAATGTGTTGCAGATGGCGCATTCTAATCTGTACACAGTATATATATATATATATATATATATATATATATATATATATATATATATATATTTATTTAATTCAATGAAAATAAATATTAAAGTATGAAATGAAACGAAATTATTAAAGAACTGATTCACGGTAATTAATTTAGGTTATTAAAATATGATTTTTATTGTAAGTATTTATTTTTTAATATATTTATGTACATTTTGAGGTTCCTCTGAAGTTTTATGTAGGGTCTAACATGATTGCATCCTATTTATTTCCTATTAATTACTAACAATGAAAATGGCGTTGCCTTTTAATAGCAAAACCTCACGTGATAACACAATTAATACTAATAAAAACAACACTGCACAAAATAATAATTAAATAAATAATGTGAACTTATTATATCTGTGAAGATAAGCCTGCTGGAAACATGCTTTATATAAATAAGAAAATGTATTCACCGCGCACTGACTAATACTAGTGAACATTTTACTTAAAATAGTTACAGAAACATTATACTTTTCTTAAAATTTAAAATATTAAAATGAAAATTAAATTCCTTCTTATTGGATAGTTTTAAGACTGTTTACATGTATTCGCCCACAAATAGTGGAATCGGAATTTTTGAGGAGATTAAAAACTGTTGGTTTTGTTAATACAAATGTACCATCTATGTACCATGTATTCTGAAATAATTATACATTCGTTTAATTTGCGTACGCGAATGCTGACAGCAAAAGTCGACATGCTATGAAGCTGTTCTTTAATTGGTATATTCCACTCTATTTCTGGAATGGCAAAATGTATACAGAATACGCTCACAGAACGGCTGATAAAATGTAGTGGATGTATATGAATAAATAGTGAGTGTTCCTTGTTGAACATCAATAATATTAGAATGGAAATGATATAGAAACAATAAAATAAGAAGATATAAATTAATTAAATAAGGTAGGTTTGCGTACGCAAGTTCAGCCCGTGTATTTGACATCCAATCCGATATTTATGTTCCTCTTTAAATTGTTAAAACAATCAGAAGAATTAAAGTGAAAGAATGAAACGATGTTGAAATTCGTTATCTCATGTTTAATTTGAAGAAAAAAAGAATTCGTACAGACACATTGCACACTGTGTTATTCTTTTTTTCATTACAGTTATTAAATAAAAAAATAACACACATAAAAAAAAAACACCAATGAACATTAATATTCCGATTATTGCCTTTTTTAGACACTCATAGTTACTTAAGCTAAAAGTACAAATTACCTTTTTGGAGGTCTTGGTTGTTATCTCGTTTTATTAATGTGTGTTTGTTAATTGTTTATACTTTGTTTTCTATACTAAAATATTGAATAACAGTTTTAAATATATTATGTTTTATATTTTGTATATATATATATATATATATATATATATATATATATACATATATATATATATATATATAAAAATATATATATATATACATATATATCATGATTTTTTAGTGTTCATAATGAGTATAATAGGGCATGTTTAAGCAAGTATTTTTGTAATCACGTTGTATCAGATACAAACTATTCTCGTACGGATACGTTTTATTCCGCCTAATGAGAAATGTCACTGTTTTTTTAGGATATGATTTTACAAACGTCATACTCTTTTAGTTACGTATTGAAGCCATATTTTGGTTAGTAAAATATATAACAACCTCGATCTTAGGACTAGCTAATAATAAGTGCTATATTTCTGGTAATAAAACAGATTATATATCGTAAACAAAAAAGTAGTACCATAAACCAGCGTGTGTCTGTTGCTTAGTAAGATGTTAGCATTTTAGTACTAATTATACGACAGTTGTGTGCGAAAATGTAGCATAACAACCCACGGGAAATCTCATACGTGTCAATATAATGTTAATGAAAAATCTACATGTTTTCTAGCGCTTGTATGGTGATGGGTATCTGACGATCTCAATGACTTTAGAAAATGTATTAAAGTTTACTTGGTATCGTCTGCTTAAGAAAGTAAAGAAATTATGTAATTGAAAAGAAAATATCTCCTAAATTAGACATCCCCCATCGCAATAAGTAAACGCGCTGTTTTAATGTTCAGAATTATAGGGAATCTAGATGTAAAATGTGTATATTTTCATCATTTGTTTATTTTATTTATTTATAATCAAAGTAATCAGGTGTGTTCAAACTGTATTTTAAATAGTGTTTATTGACATAGTATGTGAGGTGAAAGATATTTGAAAAATAAGCCTTTTAATTAGACATGAAAAAATAAGCCAATTAGGTGAGATAATACTAAGAAATAATGAACATGGAAACTAAAGGGCGTATTTGTAATTATGTGTTTTTTCTATATATAAGCAGTTCTATTGTGATTGTTCGAAAATACCATTTAAGTAGTGTGCATTGGAACACTGTATCAGTAACTTATTTAATGCTGAAATTAAATGAATACTGTAATAATAACGGCTGATAAAGTAAACTATAATAAGGTGTAACAATTAACTTACGATGTATCAATAAACGACGCCATTGTGACTTTGCGTATCTGCTGAGACAGGTGTTAAAAGATGTGATCCTACATTGTTGTAGGATTGTTGTAAATAACACGCGTACAGGTAATTGTATTTTCCATTAATTCTGATAATCTTGTACTCCAACCTTTTTTAGATGTAAAGTATCCTGTTAGAAAAGTTCCTTTGTGATTTCGAGTTACGTAGGAGAAGAGAACTATGAGCGAGTGAAAGGGTTTGTTACATTCTCTGTCAAGGATATGTGATTTGTGAGAGGCATATTGATCGGACTAAATATACATAAATCTTTGTGTAAACGATATGCAATTATTTTTTGGAGAACACGAATTGGGATTTGTTGTTGGTCGCTTTCGAAAGTATGTAGCATATTTAGGTTTTGGTGAGAAGTCTATAATAACCAAAGATAAAGAGGGAAACGATATCACTTCATATATATGTACGCACACACACGCACACACACAAAACCACACACACACACACACACCCTCACACACACGCACACACACACTCACACACGCACACACACACACACACACATATATATATATATATATATATATATCTATATATATATATATACATGATACTATCAATTAAAACCCATATATAATTTATGGGTTTTGAGGGCTATACACTTAAGTCTTTACAATGTTAAACTATTTTTAATGTGTCCAACAATAAACACGTATAGGTCTATTAATAATTTTGTAATTTTTCATGAATACTTTAGTAGAGGTGCTCGATTTTTTTTTGCTTAATGAATTTTCTTTTGGGCGTCATTAAAATTCACGTTTTGGAGAGTAGCCATTTGATATTTTTCAGCAATTTTTTTCTTCTCGTACGAACCATTTAATCATTTTAGTAAATTGATTAACACATTTATACATGTAATTAGTTCGAAGAAGCTTACGTCTTTCACTCTAACCTTTTTTTTAAAGAAATCTCATTTAATATTACTTGTAATAGCTAAAGAAAGCTATCCACTCACATTAGGTAGTAACATTTACCAATTTTAGTATCCAATCCAATGAGTTTACTTTGATTTATCACAATTAACTAATACAATAAAGTAGAATTTTAATTATCTCAGTGAATCCGTTTGTATTTTCAATAGTCAATTTTTGCACATTCAATGAAGTGTAACAGTGAATGCGTTACACAAGACTTATAATATAGATAAAAAGTAAATGCATCTTACAAAATCCCCTTGTAAATGTAGTAAGGGGAAGTGCATGTATTAGTCATATTATTTATGCACATAACATACAATATTAAGTAGAAATATGTAAGCCTGGAAACTAAACCAATTAAATTATTTAATAATTGTTTTACCTGGATATTGTAATGTTTTTGTTTAAACTGAATCTGATAAGCTAACGACATTACACATTGCTATTACTAAATAGGTTGCAATTAAGTAGACACAGTGCATTTTTAAATAAACATCTCTTACAAATCAACATTTAAAAAATCAATTCTGTACGATTTCAGCATAAAATTACCCAATGAAGCCGGATGTCAACACTGATAGTTTAAAACATGTTTATAAAACGTTAAAAAATACCTAACATATACTAACTATAAATTGCATTTTGTTGTCATGGATTTGGCGATAAAGACAACAAAACGCATTCAGATATCTACGTTGAAAAATGTTCTTAATACAAGTGTCAATCAGAATTTGGGTCGCACTTTATATATAAGAGTTTTTATATTTATATAAAGGTAAATTATAGTTCATAAATAAAAATTCATGAAATATAATTTATCTTCACCCGTTGACAATTAAAATCTCAACGAAAAATACTAACTTATATTGCAAGAAATACTGTTCACTTGAGCTGAATTAATCGTGAGATATTCTCGATGCACGGGCTTTGAAAAGGACATAGCAAACCTCATTAAATGACAAAGACATTTTACAATTATTTGCTAGTTCCATTGGTTTGAAGCCAAGAACCGTTTGGACATTCATGTTATTATCTTGACTGCTCGTTTAACAATTCAAATCTGTGCGGGAAAATCTGGCAACTTCAGCATTTCAGCATTCCTACATAGTTCCATAATCTATTCTTTGGTGAAACTTCAATGTGATCCATAATCTTTACCTTGTTACATGTTAATTAAACGTGCCTAGTGTAGACATTTAGAATTTAGTGGTGTAATTTTCTTGAGTATTCCTCATTCTTCTAACTATATAAGATGTAATTTGTTAATTTATGTCAAAAGTACCATATATTCTCTATAGAGTCTAACTTTAAAAATAGGGTCGATACAAAACATAATAGTTTATTTGGTTACATATGAATATATGTTTATTATCATAATGATCAGTATTATTTATTAAGCTATTTGTCTTACTGCCATTTCGGTTGAAACAATACCTAGTCGAACAAAACCTTTGTAAACAGTATATCTATTAGATATAGTAAAACCCTATAACTATAGAAACGAAAATTACACAACCTAATACAGATCCATAAATGTTTGACTTTGTAGTATGTGCTATTTAGCATATTCGGACAACTATTCTCAAATTTGTTTTGCTTCTCACCGTGTTCCTACCGATATAACTATTGACACGGTTTCATCTAGTTATTTCATGATGATTCAAAATCAATGCTAAATGTAAAGGTGTACATAAGTTGTATATATATATATATATATATATATATATATATATATATATATATATATATATATATATATATATATATATATATTAGAGGTACAAGATGAGAATAAAACATTGTAAAGATACAATATTTATTTAAAACATCAAAAGTACAGAGCAAGGAGCCTTAAAAACGATAATTATCGTGATAATTTACTCTTAAATATTATATATATATACATATATATATATATATATATATATATATATATATATATTGATATATAGATGTATATGTGTATATATATATGGGTGTGTATATATATATATATATATATATATATATATATATGTATATATATATATGTGTGTGTTGGTATATATATATATATATATATATATATATATATATATATATATATATATATATCATCTCATCTCATCTCATCTCGTCTTCTCAATCTCAATCTCAATCTTCTCTCTATATCTCTCTATATATAAGGCAAAAATCTGTGTGTGTGTATGTCTCGCTAAAACTTAAAAAATACTATACAAACACCCTCAAATTAGGTATTATTTTAACCGCCATAACCTCGGGAAAATACTATCTAAACATTTTTTAAAAAGATTCATTTTTAAGGGGTCAAATAGCCATTTTGTCGTTTCATGTGATCACGATTTTTAATGATATCTTGTGCACGTTACGTCACATTGATAGGTACATTACGTCATAGTGATAGGTTTGTATCTATTTTTATGCCATCGTCACATTATTATTGATTTTTTTTCATTTCTCTTCGGACTATTGTCCTCGCCAAAGGGAGGGGAATAAGACAAAGCGATTTCGTACACCTCCTTGTATTTGGCGTTGTCAGGGAATAAAACAATACAATGTTAAGAACGTTCTGTTGTCATTATTGTTGGTCAAAAAGTAGAAGTTAAGCAATGCATAGCGTGGCCAGTACTGAATGTGTGAAATCATATAATGGCAAGTACTAAATCGATGACTAAATTCAGTGAAATTAAATGAATAAATAATTATGCTCCGCCATTATTTTCATACATATTAAATAACGTCTCAATCAGTGACATTAAAGGAATAAATAATTATGCTCCGCCAATATTTTCACAAATATTTGTATACATATTCAATAACGACTCAATAAGTGAAATGAAAGGAATAAATAATTATGCTCCGCCATAGTTTTCACTAATGTTTGTATACATATTAAATAACGTCTACATCAGTGAAATTAAACGAATGAATAATTATGCTCCGCCATTGTGTTCACTAATATATGTATACCTATTAAATAACGTTTACATCAGGGAAATTAAACGTATAAATAATTATGTTCCGTCATTGTTTTCACTAATATTTGTATACATATAAAATAGTGTCTCAATTAGTGGAATAAACGGAATGAATAATCATGCTCCGCCATTGTTTTCACTAATATTTGTATACACATTAAATAATATCTCAATCAGTGAAATTAAAGGTATAAAAATTACGCTCCACCATTGTTTTCACAAATGTGTGTATACATATTAAATAATGTCTCAATCAGTAAAATGAAAGGAATGAATAATTATGCTCCGCCATTGTTTTCACTAATGTTTGTATACATATTTAATAACGTCTCAATCAGTGAAATTAAAGGAATAATTATGCTCCGCCATTGTTTTCACTAATATTTGTATACATATTTAATAATGTCTCAATCACTGACAGTAAAAGAAATAAATAATTATGCTCCACCATTGTTTTCACAAATGTGTGTATACATATTAAATACTGTCTCAATCAGTAAAATTAAAGGAATGAATAATTATGCTCCGCCATTGTTTTCACTAATATTTTTATACATATTTAATAATGTCTCAGTCAGTGACAGTAAAGGAATAAATAATTATGCTCCACCATTGTTTTCACAAATGTGTGTATACATATTAAATAATGTCTCAATCAGTAAAATTAAAGGAATGAATAATTATGCTCCGCCATTGTTTTCACTAATGTTTGTATACATATTAAATAACGTTTCAATCAGTAAAATTAACCGACTAAATAATTATGCTACACCATTGTGTTCACTAATATGTGTATACTTATTAGACAACGTCGCAATAAGTAAAATGTTGAGGGGTGGGGCCAATTTTTCTTTTTAACTCAAAATATTTCTCAAGGTAGTGGGAGAGTAAAAAAAAATTCCGGTGAAGTGGAGGATAACACATTTGGGGAGGGCGCATTGGGGTAAATTTTTGGCGGGTGGGTCCAAATTTTTTTTTCTTGAACTTTAAATACTTCTTAGGATAGGGAGAGAGTAAAGTTTTTGGGGGTTAGTAGGGTAGGAGGGTAACATTTTTGGGGGGTCGGGGAAATGTTTTTTTTTTAACTTAAAATATTTCTCAGGGTTGGGGAGTGTAAAATTTTTTGGGGGGTGGAGAATAATTTTTTTTTATGTCGAATAGGGTAAAATTATTTTTTTAGTTGAACTTAAATAGGGCTGTTTAATATGAGTTCTTTTTTTATGATAATGACACTACATGAATGAACTTGAATTTTGTTCTTGGATACGACAGGGCATATTCATATAGGTTCTTAGGTATGCGAACTGGGCTGATGATAGATGCATATATAGTATACACACCCTTGCAAAGATAAGTAAGTATATAGTATGCGCACCTGTGCGGCGATAGGTACATATATAGTATTCGCACCGGGGCGACAATAGGTATGTATATAATATGCATCTGGGCGGCAATAGGCACGTATTTACTATCGCATAGGGGTTGCCATAGGTACGTATATAGCATGTGCACAGGGGCAGCAATATGTACGTATATAGCATGCGCCCTGGGGTGGAGATAGGTACGTATATAGTATGCGCACCATGACGGCGATAGTTATGTATATAGCATGTGCACCGGAACGGCAGTAGGTACGTATATAGCATGCGCCCCTGGGTGGTGATAGGTACGTATTAAGCATTTGCACCGGGGCGGCAATAGGTACTTATGTAGGATGTGTACCAGGGTGGTGATAGGTACTTATGAAGTATGCGTACCAGGGCGGCGAGAGGTACTTATGTAGTATGCATACTGGAGCAGTGATAGGTACTTATGTAGTATGCGCACCGGGTGGCGATTGGTACTTATATAGTATCTGCAGTGGGGCAAGTAATAATAAGTATTATTTTCTTTGAACAAACATGGATCCGTCCAAATTTTATTTTTTTGTTTTGAACTCAAAATATTTCTCAGGGTTGGGGGAAAATGAAAAATTAGTTGGGATGGGAGGCTGGAGAGATTGAGGGGTCGGGGAATATTTTAGGGGTCAGGCCGAACTTTTTATGGGACAGGCCAATTTGTTTTCTTTTTTTTGGTTTTGAACTCAAAATATTTCTCAGGGTTGGGGGAGAGTAAAACAAAATTGGGAGGTGCGGCTTGAGATATTAGGGCTCGGGGAAAATTGTAGGTTCGGGCCAAACTTTTTAGGGTGTCGGGCGTAATTGTTTTGTTTTTTGAACATAAATATTTCGTAGGTAAGTATATAGTATGCACACCGGGTAGCGATAGGTACTGATGTAGCATTTGCGACGGGGCGGCGATAGGTACGTAGGCAGCATTCGCACTTGGGCGGCGATAGCTACGTATGTAGCAGGGTCACCGGGGCAGCGATAGGTACTTATGTAGTATGCATACCTGGGCGGCAATAGGTACTTATATAGTATCTACCCCGGGGCGGTGATAGGTACGTATATTGTATGTGCACCGGGGTGGCGATAAGTACCTATATAGAAGGCGCAGATAGATGTGGTACTTTTTATAGACATATGTCATACTATTGCCCTATGAAACGTAGGAGAAATGGTGGGGAAGAAGCAGCTTTGGCAAAAGGCAAAATAAGAAAGTAGAGGTGAAATGGTGCGACCAGGGAAGAGAAAGGTAGAAAGATAAAGAGACGGCCATAGAGGAGGGGGAGAAATAGAAGTTTAGATATAAAGATGTTACACACGCGATTTTTCTTCAATTATATGTCTTTATGACCCCGAGCAACGCATGGTAGCCCCGCTAGTCTCTCTGTCTCTGTGTCCAGCTACTGATCAAAAACTAAGCGGCGACATGTCAAAAAGTTGATATCTTCAGCACCGTAAATATCCTGGGATAATAATATCTAAAAATCGCGAAAAACGATTCACTCGCTGACGGTCAACCGGACCACTTTCCGACAAAAGGTAGCAGTTTTTTCGCATTTTACACAACTTCTCCAATGTTAATATGTAGTAAATTCGAAATAAACTAATGTATTTATGTACTAATCCGATAAAAATGCTGAGTCACTGAAAACATCCCATGATCCCTTGCCGGGTGTACCCGGTCTTGCCCTAAATTGTGTCCGGTTGTATCAGGTCATCCCATAACTTCTGTCCGGATAAATCAATAACATCATAGGAAGGCTACGTTAAGAGTGTGCAGTGAAACAAGGGTTGCTCAATCACATCCGCACCTGTCCCATAATCCCTTGCCGGATGTACCCGGTCTTGCCCTAAATTGTGTCCGGTTGTATCAGGTCATCCCATAACTTCTGTCCGGATAAATCAATAACATCATAGGAAGGCTACGTTAAGAGTGTGCAGTGAAACAAGGGTTGCTCAATCACATCCGCACCTGTCCCATAATCCCTTGCCGGATGTACCCGGTCTTGCCCTAAATTGTGTCCGGTTGTATCAGGTCATCCCATAACTTCTGTCCGGATAAATCAATAGCATCATAGGAAGGCTACGTTAAGAGTGTGTAGTGAAACAAGGGTTGCTCAATCACATCCGCACCTGGCCACGAGTAAGAGTTTTTTTCAGTAGTGCTCAGGAGTTCTCCTTGATTTTAAAACGTATGTTGGTGGTTCTAAAGTATAACGGTCCCAAGAAATATTGGTGTTTCGGGCCAACTTTTTTTTTCCTTGAACTTAAAATATTTCTCAGGGTTGTGGTAGAGTGAAAAAAATGTTGGCAGGTGGGGTGGGGGGTGAGGGGCTTGAGAGATTAGTGAGTCGGGGAAAATTTTAGGGGTCAGGCTAAATTTTTTAGGGGTCAGGCCAATTTTTTTAATTTCTTTTTTTGAAGATAAAATATTTCTCAGGGTTGTGGGAGAGTAAAAAAAAGTTGGGGGTATGGCTGGAGAGATTAGGAGGTCGGGGAAAATTTTAGGGGTCAGGCCAAATTATTTAGGGGTCTGGCCAAATGTATTTATTTTTTTTTTTTAACTAAAAATATTTCCCAGGCTTTGGAGAGAGTAAAAAAAAAGTTGAGGGGGGGGGAGATATTTGGGGGTCGGGGATATTTTAAGGGATCAGGACAAACTTTTTATGGGTCGGGCCAAATTTTTTTATTTTTTTTATTTTTTGAACTAAAAATATTTCTCAGCGTTGGGAGAGAGAAAAAAAAAGTGGCGGGTCTGGAGAGATTGGGGGGGGTAACATTTTTAGGGGCTAGGGCAAACTTTTTAGGGGTCGGGCCAAATTTTATTCTTTTTTGAACTGAAAATATTTCTCAGGGATTGGGAGGTCGCGGTACTTTTTAGCGGCGATATAAACCTATGTAGCATTCGCACCGGGGCGGCGATAGGTACCTGTTTAGCATTCGCACCGCGGCGGCAATAGATCCGTATTTAGCATTCAGCGGTGGCGATAGGAACGTATATAGCATGTGCACATGGGGTGCAATAAATACGTATATAGCATTCGCATCGGGAGTGTAAAAAAATTGGGGGGGCGAGGCAAAACATTTTTTTTTTAATCTTTTTCATTGAAAATATTTATATGTATGGGGGAGGATGAAAAAAAATTTTTTTCGGGTGGGGGGTTAAAACTTTTTTTTTTTAACTAAAAATATTTCTATGTATATGAGGAACATAACATTTTTTTGGGAGGTGGGTCAATAAGTTTTCTTTTTTTTTCCTTTAAATTAAAAATATTTCTAAGTATGTGGGAGGATAGAAAAAGATGTTCGTGTGGGGAGGCAAAAAAATGTATTTTTTTCTGTTTTAACTAAAAATATTTATATTTATGATAGTGACAATACATGAATGACCACAAGTTTGTTTTTTTAACACGACAGGGGCGCATTAATATGAGTTCTTACGTATGCGAACTGGGCTGGAGATTGGTACATATATAGTATGTGTACCTTGACGAGATAGGTAAGTATGTAGTATGTGCACCAGAGCCGCGATAGGTACGAATATAGTATGCACACCGGGCCGGCGATAGTGTATATATAGTATGTGCACCGAGGTGGTAATAGGTACGTATATAGTAGTGCATAGGATTGGCGATAGCTACGTATTTAGCATTCGCACCGGGTTGCGATAGGTACGTATTCAGCAATCGCACCGGGGCGGCGACATGTACATATTTATATTCGCACTGTGGCAGTGATAGGTACATATGGTGTATGCATACCGGGGCGGCAATATGTACGTATTTAGCATTCACCCCTGGCGGAGATAGGTACTTATTTAGCATTCAGCGGTGTCGATAGGTACGTATATAGCATGTGCACATGGGCGGCAATAAGTACGTATATAGTATGCGCACCGGGACAGTGATAGGTATGTATTTAGCATGCGCACTGGAGTAGCGATCGGTTCATATATAGCAGGCGCACCGGGGCGGCGAAAGGTACGTATTTAGCATTCACACCGGGGCGGCGATAGGTATGTATTTAGCATTCACACCGGGGCGGCGATAGGTATGTATTTAGTATTAACACCGGGGCGGTGATAGGTATGTATTAAGCATTCGCACCGGGGCGGCGATATGTACGTATTTAGCTTCTACACCGGGGCGGCGATAGGTACTTATTCAGAATTCAGGGGTGGCGATAGCTACGTATATAGCATGTTCACATGGGCAGCAATAAGTACGTACATAGCATGCGCTCCGGGGCGGCGATCAGTACATATATAGCACGTGCACCGGAACGGCGAAAGGTTTGTATTTCGCATTCGCACCGGGGTGGTGATAGGTACGTATTTAGCATTCGCACCGGGCCGGCGATAGGTATGTATTTAGCATATATGTAAGCGGCAATATGTACATATTAATTATTCGCACTAGGGCAGCGATAGGTACTTATGTAGCATGCACACCGGTGCGCAATAGGTACGTATTTAGCATTCACACCAGGGCGGCGATAGGTACTATTTAGCATTCGCACCGGGGCGGCGATAGGTACTTAAAGTGTATGTGCACTGGGGCGGCGATAGGTACGTATATAGTATGTGCACTGGGGCGGCGATAGGTACGTATATATAATGCGAACCGGGGTGATGATAGATAAGTATATAGTATGAACACCGGGGCGGAGATAAGTACCTATATAGAAGGCGCAGATAGAGGTGTTACTTTTTATAGAAATATGTCATACTATTGCCCTGGGCGACGTAGGTGGGGAAGTAACACCTTTCGCAAAAGGCAAAATTAGAAAGTAGCGGTGTAATGGGGCGACCAGGGATGAAGAAAAGGTAGAAAGATAAAAAAACGGCTATAGATAAGGGGGGGGGGGAGAAATAGAAGTTTGTATATAAAGATGTTACACACGCGATTTTTCTTCAATTATATGTTCTTCTGACCCCGAGCAACGCCGGGTAGCCCCGCTAGTATATATATATATATATGGGGGTGTATGTATATATGTATATGTATGCATATATATGTAAGTATATGTATATATATATAACTGTATATATATATATATATATATATATATATATATATATATATAGATACATAGAAATATGTATATATAAGTATATGTGTGTATGTATATATATATATATATATATATATATATATATATATGTATGCACATATAAGTTTATACATATATATATATCAGTATATGTATATATATATATATATATATGTATGCACATATAAGTTTATACATATATATATATATATATATATATATATATATATATATCAGTATATGTATATATATATATATATATATATATATATATATGCACATATAAGTTTATACATATATATATATATATATATATATGAACATATATATATGTGTGATGGACTCTCCGGTCGATTTCGACGTATGAGTTCCCTGTCAGAGGCTCCCCGCGCGTCAATTTGTAATTGCAAGGGTTGCGCAATCCCAACCACCGCTCTCCTGAGACGGCATTGCTAGATTCCAATGGCAAGTAATAATACAAGACGACTGGAAACAATGCCGAGATAAGCAGAGAGCACATACAGCACCTGGTATTCCCAAATGGTCACCCATTTAGCACTGGCCAGGCTCGACGCCGCTTAACTTTGTCGATCTAACGGGAACCGGTGTGTTAGCGTTATTGTGTCATATATATATATAAGTCTATACATAACATATTCTGATTCAGTAGACTACTTATGTGCCTGTTATATAACTAGGTGCACACCATGCTAATCGTGTTTAACTCTACACTTCTAACAAATCGTTTGGTAAATCTTTATACCTATTAGTTTTAGAATGCCAGTTATATGTTGACTGAACTTGTACTTACTAAATACTAAATTACTAAAATAATAAAAATAATAAATTATGATTATTTTTCATTTATTTGTTCTCATATCGTCGTATTTCCTCATTGGTTCCCTGGCAAAACGACTCCATCAAAACATCCAACTTTTGTTCTTCCTTGTCAATTATCATTATGTCTTATCTTATAGTTTATGAAGGATCCGCCGTGGTTTACGTCAAATACCAAAAAAACATTTGTTTTCCGACTTTCTGATGGCAAATCCCAATTCCAGATTAGTAATATTTTGTCAGTATGAGTATTTGTACTATTAGTGCCTCAAACAACCAAAACTATGATAGTAATCTGTTTTCATTAATTTATTTGTCATCCACGTGTTTTTTTTTAAGGTTTTATTTTTGTTCTCTTGCATTTTCTTATATGTTCATGCTATCATTTGTTATCGGTGTATTTCCTGTTTAGCATTTCTTATTATATTGCGGTGCATTCTTTTTTGTTTTGTTTTGATGATATTTCTCTTTATATGTGGTTTTACCTTTTAGGTTTTCTTCCTGTTATTTTTTCTCTTTCGCAAATTTCTACTATCATACGAACAGTGAGCCCAGGTAGTTTTCTAGATGAAATAAGGCACGTTATTTTTATAGTTTTATTTTTTTCAGTTTTAATATTTATTCAATGTGTTGGCGGAACCTAATTTTAGCTTCAAAATTAATTGAGCGTGCGTAATTAATACTACATTTAATAACATTATATACGAGGTAAACTAAAGAGGGTCCAAGAATAATTGTTGATTCATGTGCTCTTCTGCTACTGAAGCTTTGTGAACATTCTTATTCTTTTTTTAATCTATTATATCAAATTCAGCTGTTTTTTGTGTGTGTGTATGCGATTGGGTGTGTATGCGATTGGGTGTGTATGCGATTGGGTGGGTATGCGATTGGGTGTGTATGCTATTGGGTGGGTATGCGATTGGGTGTGTATGCGATTGGGTGTGTATGCGATTGGGTGTGTATGCGATTGGGTGGGTATGCGATTGGGTGTGTATGCGATTGGGTGTGTATGCGATTGGGTGGGTATGCGATTGGGTGGGTATGCGATTGGGTGGGTATGCGACTGGGTGTGTATGCGATTGGGTGGGTATGCGATTGGGTGTGTATGCGATTGGGTGTGTATGCGATTGGGTGGGTAGGCGATTGGGTGTGTAGGCGATTGGGTGTGTATGCGATTGGGTTGGTATGCGATTGGGTGTGTATGCGATTGGGTGTGTATGCGATTGGGTGTGTATGCGATTGGGTGGGTATGCGATTGGGTGTGTATGCGATTGGGTGTTTATGCGATTGGGTGGGTATGCGATTGGGTGGGTATGCGATTGGGTGTGTATGCGATTGGGTGTGTATGCGATTGGGTGTGTATGTTTGCATAATGGTCCCGAGATTCTCGAGTTACTTCCGTAAAGTAAAAGGTGTCTGCATTGTCCGTCTTTTGGTCACATACAATCGAAACATTGGGGAAAAAAGATCGATCACTTCATATAGAAGGGAGCGTAAACGTGTGAATTGGGCCGATAAATCTGTTCGCCATTCGGTAGATCGTACGCTCTACACCCGCGTGCATGTAAAATAGCTCAACTTAAACGGCCTTTAAGTTACATATTTTGTAAGTTTTTAGAATCTGTTAGTTCGGCGAGTTGTGTAGCAGCGAAAAGACAAATAACTATATGTTAAATGTTTGATATGCATCGATTCGCAAGATATGTAAACAAACAATTTTAACGAAGACCTAAATATAAAACGAAAGGGCAATAGCCGAGAAAACAGAATTAGTACTTTCATTTTTCCTGGGCTACAGGGGAAATAAGCGGGGTAAGGGGAGGGGAAGAAGAGAGTGGAGAGAGAGAGAGAGAGAGAGAAAGCGACCGGGTTTAGAGGTGGGGAAAACACATCTTCTGCTCTGGTCAACCGAGCAGAGAAAGAGGTGAGCACAGGGAGAAAAGCCGCAGGCATTGCCGTGCTCCCCTGCTAGTGTCTATATAACAAGTTAATAACACGATATAAAGCTAAATATTGTGTATGCTTTGTGTGTATATATATATATATATATATATATATATATATATATATATATACAGTTTCGAAGCAGAACGAACGATATTGTTCTATCACCGTTGATGAACACGAACATACATGAAATGTTATATGTAATGCAGATCATGAATATAGTTGTCAAATGAAGTATATAGCCATACTCAT
>OY744535.1:85987948-86015448 GCA_963556195.1 Sepiola atlantica
AAAGCTGATTTCCATTCCCTTGAGACTAAAAACGAGATTCTTCTTTTCTCTCAGACTAACAAAAAACACTTTATCTGATTGGGTTCGGGATTTGGGGACTTTAATTAGACGAACTTCTACCAAATATATCTAATTACAAATCCTCCAGTATTTTTATCAGTACTTTTTTAGTCAGTATCCGTTTGAATCTCTAATTTTAAGTAGCAGACTTTGTCTATATTGGTTCTATCTACATCGCTGTTTTCTTCATCAATTATACTTAGTATTTGCTGTAAACTTTGTCGTTATTTTAGCGTTTTACCTATTTCTTCGTGATTGTTCTAATTCCCCTTTTTTTCTGTGTTTTTCTTTATAAAAACATTACATTGTGTCTCTGTCTATTTTATAAACTCGAGTGTTTACTATATAAATATATATACATATATATATATATATATATATATATATATATATATATATATATATGTATTTATATATAGTTATACATGTGCATATATACGAATATAGTCATGTGTCTATATACGTATAATATATAAATGTTACTATGTAACAGAGGTATACGTGAATATATATATATATATATATATATGTATGTATATATATATATATATATATATATATATATATATATATATATATATATATATATATATATATATATACATATAGGCGGATATATTATGTGTATATGGATTTATATATGTGTACTTCAGTACATATGGTAATATGTTTGAATAAACATATGTTGTTACATATTAATAACTATGCGTGTATGCATTGTTACACATGTGTGTATATATATATATATATATATATATATATATATATGTATATATATATACATATAAGTATATGTATATCGACATTACCATATTGATGTAAAGATACATAAATATAAATATATATATATTGATATATATATGCTTGCGTATATGCAAATTCATGTGTATATGGCTCTAAAGATGGATATATATATATATATACATATATATATATATATACATATGGGTGCGTTCGTATGTGTGCATTTAACTCTAGATGCGTATGTATGTGTATATGAGTTATGACTATATGTGATTATGTGGGCACGTGCATTTGTATAGATAGCTATATGTTTAGATATGCAATAGATATACGAGTATATCTTAGAGTATACTATGAGTGTATATATAATGTAGAAGGAACACATGTACATCACACTTATATGCATGTATGTTTCTATATACGATGGAATAAGTGTATGCGTATATATAGTACTTTTATGCATATATACATGTGTATAGTACTGTGATGTATGTACATATGGATGTATATATCTATGTATGTTAAACATACACATAGTTGCATTAGTATATTATTATATATACGTTAGTTTATATAGTGATGCTGATGTATGATATAGAAGAATGCGTTGAAATATATATGTAACCACCCAGACATATATATATATATATATATATATATATATATATATATATATATATATATATATATCAGTTGATCTCAATCAGTTTCGAAGATCTATATCAGTCTGTTTCGCTATCTCCCCATCCATCTTGTCTTCATAACTTTCTCATTTCCTTAATCCGTTCGCAATTCCTTCTGCAATTTCTTGTTGCCGAGTCAATCGAAATACTTTATAAGACGTTCTTCATATAATGACCGCCGTATAAGAGAACAAACGCAGGAAGTATGTACGTTAATTAGTTTTGTTCTGTGAAAGTCGTGTCTACTTTAAAACCAACACCGACTGCGATCTTCCTACATATTCATTAACACTCATTGTTTCTATATTTACATAAACAAGTACGAACTAACCTAATCAACAACGACAAACATAAGACAATTAATGACTATTTAACTTATTTTCATTAACTTCATGATATTTTACGATTCTTTTCATGCCCATAACAAACTTTTTATTCTGTAAATGTATCGGTGAATGGCAATACGCATCTATACATCTATCTCCTTCTCTCTCTCTTTCTCTCTCTCTCCCTCTCTCTTTATATATATATATATATATATATATATATATATATATATATATATATATATATATATATATATACATATATATATATATATATATATATATATACTATTAACAGTGCTGGGGTTTAGTTTGATTTATTGACTTTGCGCACACTCGACGAAGTCAGAAATCGAATATTTCACGCTATAAAACAGATTAGCCGACATCAAAAATATTATTTTTGACTTCTTAATTAAGGTGATAATTATTTCCTGAAGTCATCTATATCATAGAATATATGCGGGACATTGAGAATATGATTAAGCACGACATACATTAATGTGTACATCGTATTCTTACGTTATCTAGTAAAAAAAGAGTGTAAGGTGAACAAATGGAAACATCTACTTTATAACCTCATACATCATGAAGTATACAATAGTGACTTAATTCATAAAACAGTTAATATAGAATTCTCGTTGCCCAACACGTAACACTTTGTGTTCAAAACTCTTTATTCTACAAAAAAATCGATGGTATTCCGCGTCTGTTTCCCTTCATCATGTAATGTATGCTGGATGGCGAAATCGATGGTTCCGTAATGAATAACAACAGCCGTGACATAACTGTGCAGATGAAATGTCGTCAATAATTGTAAAACTATTTAACAAACCAAAGCCGGTCGATTTTTCGAAGTTTGTCAGCAATAAGCTGACTCCTAAGTAACCAATCATACATTCAGAATAGCCAGTAATAGTTGGTTTGTACCACCATGTTTTGAAGTAATCAATAATGCATTCTGAATAGCCAGTAATATTTTGTTTGTACCACCATGTTTTGAACAAATCAATAATACATTCTGAATAGCCAGTAATAATTGGTTTGTACCACCATGTTTTGAAGTAATCAATAATACATTCTGAATAGCCAGTAATAGTTGGTTTGTACCACCATGTTTTGAAGTAATCAATAATACATTCTGAATAGCCAGTAATAGTTGGTTTGTACCACCATGTTTTGAAGTAATCAATAATACATTCTGAATAGCCAGTAATGTTTGGTTTGTATTACAATGTTTTGAAGTGTATAACAGTTTTATCAATTTCATTTCTATCCTAAAAAAATTAAATTCTACAATGATATTTTCTAGATTTGGTTCTCTCTTCGTTATCGTACGGACATTTTAATTAAATATTCCCATATGTTCTACGATGAAAACATTCGATTGATGATGCATTTTTCATTTGTTTTTCATGAATAATCTTAATATTCGATATCATAAAACTTTTTATTATCATAAAACAAAATCTGCTAAATGTTAAGGCTTTCTGGAAATTTTCAAAAAATACCTTGGGTAACGGGTGCATTCACCTGCCGTGCGTAAGCGCAAGCATACACCTATTTACTTATTCTGTAATATGTCTGCCATTACAATAGCACGGTCAGGTACCGATATTTATTGTATCCTCTAACGTTATATATACGTTGCTGGCCCTTTCTTTGAGTTTAGTCCTGTTTTGGCAACTACAAATTATGATTATTCTTACCACTTAATTATCTACTTCGAATCACGGGATTATTTACCCTTGAGCTGCTTGTTACTGTGTAGGTACCTGCAAACACAAACACTTGATCTGCTACTTTTCTTCTTCTTCTATTTTCTGAGTAAGTCAGCCGTTTTTTCTGCTAGTATATTATAGTGTGTATAAAAAATATTAACCAAACACATTATAGGGTGTCAACCACTAAATATATTCTCCTTCTCTGAAAGGTTTCAAACATTCTTGACTATACACTTTGTCTGTTCCTTCATCGCCTTTCATCATCTACTACAGTTTTTAAAGCGCCGTTAGTAGATATATTTGAACATTTCTGAGAAACCAGTTAGCAGACGCGTGAATTCATATCAATAAATCCGAATTCATTTAATCTTGTTTTTAATATGCTATAAATCCGAATGTTCAGGTTAACAAACCACAATCATTGTAAAAAGACATTGTATTTTTTAATTCTTTTTTTTTACATGGTGACAATCTAACGGCATTAGAGGTTAATGGAGACTGTGTTTATATATCCAGTTCTTGTGGTGAAGGCCCTGACAGACTTGAAATAATAATAATATCAGTGTTAATACTAAAGTTTTAAAAGCGTTGTTAGAAGATATATATATATATATATATATATATATATATATATATATATATATATATATATATATATATACATACATATATATATATATACATGTAAATATATATATATGTATATATATATATATATATATATGTATATATATACATGTAAATATATATATATATATATATGTATATATATATATATATATACATGTAAATATATATATATATATATATATATATATATATATATATATATATATATATATATATATATATATAATGGTAATAATCCAGGTAAAAAATATCCACAGGGTGGTAATTCAGAGAATGTTAACCGGGTTTATAAAAAGTGCTCAATATCAAAATAGAGCTTTATATGTGATACTTTTTTTAATTTACACAGACATGTACAAAATCTGCGATACTGGCATTAGAATCCGATCTTAACCTTAGATCAAATATGATCTGAGGTTAAGATCGGATTCTAACTCTACCTGATGAGATCTCAATTTATAGTAACTGTTGATCGATAACATCGACATGCCAGTGTAGCAGATTTTGTACATGTCTGTGTATATATATATATATATATATATATATATATATATATATATATATATATATATATATATATATATTAAATGCATCTCTGCTGTTATTTTTCACGGTGTTTTTTTCTTTTCCTTTTTGTGCTCTGTATTTGCATTATTCTTTGTCATTCATGTCAGTTTTCTGCATTTCATATTTTCGTAAAAGTTTCTATACCTTTTGTTTTCATGGTCCCCTTTTATTTCGAATTCTCATCATTTACCATATTCTATTTACTTCACTGTGTTAGTTATGTAAGTAATTTGGATATTGTTTCTCTTTTTCTCTATACAGAATTTTATTTCTCCTAATTTTCATTGTTGTGTTCTATTTTTCTTTTGTGTCTTTCTTTCATAATCCTCTACTTTGGTAGTTACTTTACAGTTCGCTCAATTTGTAAAATTCTATTTCTATTCTTACTCATTTTAATTTTCCTGTTTTGTGTTTCATTTTTCTTTTTTCTTTTTCTTTTGCAATCCTCTACTTTTATAGTTACTTTACAGTTCTCTCAATTTCTTCATTCTATTTTTATTCGTACTCTTTTATATATTTTTTTCTGTCTAATCATTTCATTTTGCAACTTTTTTACGTTCATCTATTTTATTTTCTTTTACCGTAGACGGTCGTCTTTTTTCTTGAGTATCCCTTTGGCGGCAGTAGTGTAATGTATGTTCTTATGTTATGATACCATACTCACATTATATTACGGATGTAGTTTAGTATATGTTATCTTGTAATGAGAGCATCGACCGAGGAATTGGGTCGTGTAGTATCGTGGTTCAATAGCATATCACCCTTGTAGACTTTACTTACTTTTTGGGAAGGGAGGATGTAGTATTTCTTCGTCAGCCATATATACTAGCAGAAATATGCGACCAGAAATGCCCATATCTTTCCTAGTTTTCTTGATATTGATAACTTTTAAATGAGTTTAAAAACTTATATATTATTGTTTAATTTAGTAAATGTTTAACTGTGCGTAAATTTAACGGAAAATTATTTAACAATACTTGGTATGTATGAATCTACAAGTACTATCAACTTCCAATCTGTTTTCATCTCCATGTTGTATTTTAATTTTATATTCTTTGAAAATACTAATTTTCTTTTCTGTCTGTACATCGGACGATATATTGCTCATAAATCTACGTTAAAAACATTCGTTATTCTCAGCTCTCTTCATTGACAGTATACCAGGAAGAAATACATACAATACGTATGTGGCCATCGAACAGTTCTGTTGAACGATAACGGCTGATTAACCAATAAAGACGCAAGTTGAAGTGACCGGAAAAATTCGAACAGCGATACAGAAACAAGTAAGAGAGAAGCAGACACCTTCAAATAGTCGACTATTTCGCATAGGAAACAATGTTGTAACGATTGCTCAAACATACATTTGAATAAACTGCGATTACCTTTGAGCACGAATATATCGATTTAGTCTCAGTTTTTTTATTATAAACACTTTAATACATTCCAGCGTGATACAGTGAAACAACACGAGAGGTTTAATGTTGTTATGCAATTTCATCGTATCGTATTGTAAAAGTGTAGTTGATTTACATGAGACTGCAAGCAGAGACATACAATAGTTGACTAAAATTTCAAATTTGAACACATTGAAATTGAATATTTTTAATTTTTCTGTACATATTGACCAAAGAACCACTCGACATTGAATTATGTCAAATACGTTTCAATATAAGCTACGCTCAAGGTAATCTTTCATGCGGCATACACAAGGCATGGTCTCGGTGAAAGCGACGGAAATAGTTCAAATGTAGTTCAAGCTAGTATATTTGAGTACAGATAACGTAAAGGCTTACAGCATTGCAGTTATATAAGCCTATCGACGAAATTGAGAGTGTTACGTTAGATCCTAAGAGTATACATATGTTAAATATAGTAACCTAAATCAGTCTGTATAACACCCCAACGAACATATAAGACTAAAAAATGCACGCTGTTATTTTTAAAATCTTCTACTAACAATATTAATTTAATCAGCGTCCAACTAAAAACGTTGCCTGAAAAAAACGCATATGAAATACGTTTATAATATATTAAATATCTATATAAAAACCATATATGCTCTTTATGAACATTATAGAATAAGCTTACTTAATATGCTCGTCTTTTAACACACTAAAAGAATAACACAATGCAGCTACATATGCATTCACAAATAAATCTCTCTATTTTTAGATGCCCTTTTCATTGTCATTGTCATTCCGATTTCTTTAGTTTTGAAGTCACATGAAATAGGAAACACTAAATAAAGCGAGACACTAAGTAATAAAACAACAATGCTATCCATCAACGTACTCTTTTTCTAAGGATGATACACTAATTCAAACACTTTCTTAAAATGTGTTTTTAGAACCCGTTGTCGTAAACTTAAAATTCGCCTTACTTTATGATATGAATTTCTCGTTTGATAAAGGTATTTTTCCATTGAGCTACGTGTTCTGATCTGAACACAGCCAGTGGTCGACGGGAGCCAGATCTGCAGATAAAAGGGTTACGATCGACTTGTGACAGAATACATGATTTTAGTGAAAGACGACACTTTCTGTTTGATTTGCAGCCATTTTTTGTCTTCTCTTTCTTCAAATACACTAATAATTTACGATTAATGAAAACGAGTTTTTAAAGTGTATTTTTTTATATAAACTGCCGACCGTTGATGCTAATAACATTATCAGTTTACATATTTTGGTTACTTAAGTTAAGCTTTTGGGCAGATTCTCAAACCAATGGTAAAATAAGAATAACGTAGTTTGATACAACGCTCTCCCCAAATGCTATTTCGTACTAAGTGCAATAACACAATAATGTTACATAGCATAGCTTCGGCTTTATATAGACATTTACATAGTCTTTCTATTTATTATCGAGTTTATGTATCTGTCTGTCTGTCTTTCTGTATGTCTGTCTGTCTGAAGCCGAAACTCCATCAAAGTAGTATTACTATTTACTAAGTCCGCCAGCGTTCATAATATGTGTATACCTGTAGAATAAGGAAAGTATTAATCAATTTATTTAGATTAGATAACATTAAATAACATTAGATAACATATAAACAAAGAAGAACGAAATTTCAAGACGAGGCTGGGATTAGAACGGAAAACGTGTCAAGAATCTTACTTAAACTAATACTTTTTCAAATTCCTTGTATAATGTACAAAAAGTCGTTCAGACACTAGACGGGTTGTGCCATTCACATAATTAATTACTTTTAACTTTCAATTAAATTCATATTTACAAATATACACTTATAACTGCTATTATAAAAATAACATATTATTTCCGTTAAGGTAATATTAATAAAAATTATTCATACAATTAATTAAAGCAATTTTCTTCATAAACCAGCGTGTTTCCTAAACCATACTTTCAATGGCGAGTACTGTTAAAATTGCGAAGTAATCCTTTCGAAAGTGATGTCATTGTGAGAGGATTTTCCCCATTATGATTCTTTATTTTCATTAGGTTGTTAAGACAATGTGTTCTACTGTAAATAAAAATTAAACAAGGCATGTCTCAGCCATTAGTAAATGGGTGACCATTTTGGATAACTAAATTGCTGACTCATCCTTCCGGTTCTTTCCGGAAGTGACGTCATTGTGAGAGGATTTTACCCCATTATGATTCTTTATTTTCATTACGTTGTTAAGACAATGTGTTTTATTGTAAATTTAGGTTGAGCAACAAATATTTCGGCCATTGCTAAATGGTTAACCATTTTTGAAGAATAACAAAACTGGTTCTTTGATATGACGTAGGCGCCTTCAATAGCATATTTAAACATGAGTTCTTTGATATGACTGAGGCTCCTAATTTTCTTTTCTTTGTTTAACTATGAATGGGGGAGGGTAAAAAAATTAGGAGGGGGGGGGTAACATTTTTTTTCTTTTTCTAATTGAAAATATTACTATTTATGGGGAAGGGTAAAAACAGTTTTCTTTTTTTTTTCTTTTTCTAACTGAAAATGTTAGTATTTATGGGGAGAGTAAAAACAATATTTTTGGAGGGGGGTAAACATTTCTTTTTCTGATTTTAACTGTAAATATTAGTGGTCATGAGGGAGGGTAAAAAATAATTGGGGGTAGTAAACAATTTTTTTTCTCTTTTTTTAACTAAAAATATTCTTGGTTAGAAACAAAGAAAATCAATGTCTACCCACCCAAGAAATATGACTGGGGCTCCATCGGTTTACGGGTGAGCGTTCATTTCTGACGCGGCAGCCTAGCAAAAATAGACGACCGTAGTATCGTTTATAAATATATAAATATTAACATTCTATATTATTTTTATATATAAATTAAGAGATATATTATCATTATATCTAATTTACATATATTGTTGTGTGTACATATGATGTAAGAATTCATGTAAGAATTCATGTACAAGCAAAGCAATAACTTGATTAAAACGTGGTATTCTTAATCTAAACATGGTTGCACATACACAAATGATGCTAACTTATATTTAAGCATCACTCTCTCGTTATATTTTGTAATAGAAAATGCTTTATGTCTTTTCAATTCACTCCGTGTACTAATTTTTTTCAAATACATTTTTTCAAAGTTCATTTTAGTAATTTTCGATATTTCATTTTTTTTACGATAATCGATCCGTACAAAATTATAACAAAATGTGTATTCGGAAGAACCACACACACGCACACAACATACAAACGGTAATTAACCACACGATTGTATTTATATAGATATGTGTACAAGTCCCTATTGTTATGTTTTAATGTCATCCATATTGATAATTTTCTCTATGTATTTGATAGTTTGAGCTTTGAAGGTCTACACAAAATGCATCAAGGTTCTTATTTCACTGATAGGTTAAACCAAATAGCTATTAAATAACCGGTAAGTTTGACCTGAAATATTGTTGTCTTGAAAACAAATGAAAATGTTACCCAACCTAAAGGACGAGCTGCATCCTGTTTAATAATGACAGCTAATGTTTCTCTAATTAGGCCGCAAGAATTATTAAAGTCTACCGAACATGTTTTAATACTTCAGAAAACATATTACAATAAGGGATCGAGAAAAATGTTAAACACAACTGTATAGAAAATAGTTATCCCTCAAAAGTACAACCCGTGGAATTGTTAAAAACATGTTCAGTACATTTGCGATTCAAACCATATAATACACTTCAGTCAAATCTGACTTCTAGACCGAGGTTCACTCATGTATGTCGAAGAGTATTTTCTCTATTCAATGTGCGCGTCTACCATTTAGCATGAATTGGTACGGCGTACAAGATTGTGAATAATTCTCATACATTCTTATCTTTGCACTGTTTCATGCTAGCTGTAATGTCCCTGTTCTGTGCAAGAATAATCTGCCGGATGTTTTGAGATACATTATATTTAAGATAACGTCACTCATACAAATCTGGTTCCGATCGACGGGAACCTTATTCAAATACGCACTTCTCATTAATGAAACAGCTATTAATGTATTTGCACATATCAATTAACGCTAAAATAACAGAACAATGTTGAGGATTCATAACTGAAAACTGGTGAACAAAAACTGTCGCAGTATGATGTTAAATTGCACCAAATATAGTTGAAAGGCAAAAAGGAGTCAGCATTTAATTAGGAATTACATTACTGGCATATCTTTCAGGTCCCTCTCTCATAATAAAATGCATGTGTATGTAATCTAGACTTTGACCTTATGTAAACATCTATAGCGTCATACTCGCGAATTAATTTAAAGTAACAATGTTATGTTCGAAATGTGTGTAACACTTGATATAACCGATTTTATATATGTTTTTGAGATTTTTATTCTTATACTCCGAACACATCTTATTTAAAATCCTAGTATTAAATGAAGTTATTATTAACACACGCAATACAAATCTGAAAGTGTAATATTAAATATTCTACTGAAATCAAAAAGGGCCTTATTTAGAGACGCAATGACGTATACACCGTTCAAAACGAAGTAAATGTCCCTCTCCCGATTTTTGCTTTCACAAGAACTTAATTTTATACTTTAATAGTGGCTTTCTTTAATGTTCATTTAATTTTCGTTTTATTTTTACGAAAAGTGTTAAATATATTTTTTTTCGATTTTATTTAGCTAAAACAATTAACCTCAACTATACACAACCCTTGAGGTTTTGTTGTTACCTTAACCAGTAAAAAGGGTAATTGTCGATACAAAAATGTTAACAAAACTATTTTTGAAATCGATACGGTTTATCTGCTGGGGTTTTAATAGATGTGACCGAACTAATTGACCTCGTCGGTTCATACAACCGATAAGTATCACACTGTTCTTGAAATGCGAACTAATAAAAATGTAATCTAATATTGTGTGTGCACGGCATATAAATATAAAGTTTTCCATACCGAACAATTCGCGTTGCTTTTATTTAAAGCCACCTAAAAAAAGACTCATCCATCAAATGTTAGCGACAGGGCACCATATAGAAGATAACGACATGCTTTATTAGACAACGTTCAGTTTTGCGATCTTCCGGTTGAACTGACATGTCCATTCGATGCTTTCAAACGTAGCAGAATATATGAATCTTTTTTTGATAAAGTGGATTTATAAGAGAAAATGCGAACAGTTTTGACGTGATACAAGAAAGCCGTGGATTTGAAAACATTCGTGAACAATACCACGTATGAAATGAAAAAAAGCAACTACGTGTGTGAATATCTTTTATTTTATTATGAGTTTAAAAATTCATACTAAATAGAGAAAAGGTATATTCAATATTTTATGGCCACTTTGATTGACATATTTTAGATATGTCAAATAAATTGGAATGAGGCGCGAGAATTTTAATATAAATTGTATTAAGAAGAAATTGTACGCACTCATCAAAATAGTTGCGTACATACGAACAGTTGTTATACATATCTACCCCTACATATGTTAGTATATATTTAATATCTATTAATACATAGAAACACCCTCTCTATGCCTTTCTCTCTTACTGTTGTATATATATATATATATATATGTGTGTGTGTGTGTGTGTGTGTATCACAATGATCATATTAACTTATCCTAACTCGCCTATGCTCTCGTTTCAAGGTTGCGCTTTCATCCGTGTAAGACATGATAATTTTAGACAGTCGCAAGATTCGAACCCACTTACAGAATCACACTATACTCCGTGAGTAAGCATACTAACAAAACCACCACGCGAAATTACGACATCAAGAAATGTAATTAACTTCTATTTATGTTCAAACAGAGTGGGCACCAACAGCTATCAACTTCAAAACCTTTGTCGGAACATAGAATATAGCTAAATGGGTATATTTTAAATCCTTTAACCTAGATCAATTCGATTTTCTTAAATGGGGCTTATGAAAATATTTATTTAAATAAATATTACATTTTTACCTACATACGCTTGCGTTTCAAGCGTACGCTATCATAACTTGAGGAGATGATAATTTCCGAAGGTCACAAGATACTCCTGCCAATCGCATAGTTTGCTAGCCGGAGATGATGATACCATAGTGAACGAATATATGCATCATTGACAACACCACTATAAGTAAATCACTAAGAGAATACTATATGATTAACCAACAATAAATGAATCCTACGAACGCAAGAGTTAATGTACTGGTGAATTATATAATTGAAACTATTTTTTCACCACACTTTCTAAAAAAACACGTTATTCGTGTGAGAATAGCAGCATAGGTAGCATGAATACACCACACGGTTGTCAACCCTTAAGAAGAGTTAATGCTTCAGAAATATTTTATAATAAAAAATAAAATATATTAGACTACATTCTAAAGAACAAAGTAAAGCCTGAGCCGATTCCTCATACCTACAAAAAAGAGGGAATAAGGCTTGGGAGGTCTAAATAATGTTCAAACGAACATATACTACACTGCCCTCTAGAAAGCGTAATGGTTTGAAGGAAGCGATCATGATAACAGAACATATACTACACTTTCACCAATAAACACAGAAATGAATCCATGCGTATAGTGTATCATGTAAAATAACAGATACTACTCTACCCTTCGTCAAAAAAGAAAAAGGTTATTCCTGAGAAGATGGTCTCATTAAACATAACATATACTACATAAGTTTCTCCCACAAAAGAGCACGTGATACATTAAATAATTTCCCACTCTTGGTAAAAGAAAGAGGTAATACTGAGAGGACAACCTTATGATAACCAAACGGATACTACACCAGCCGCCGCCGTTAAAAGAGAATACAATATTTAGCTGCTTCACCAGGGTGTTCATTCATGTTAAATGCGGAGCAAATAAAAACGTTGTCATCGTCCCTTTGCCTTTAAGCTAAGATGTAATGTAGTATATATTCTCAGCATCGCACTGAGATCATACGTTTTAATAATGTCGTATAAAAGTAAACCAACAATGAAAATTAATGAAATTAATTCTAAGTAAGTTTTTAGCAAGGATATCCTTTTGTTATTAAATTCCTTTAGTAAGTATCAATTATAATGATAATGATATTAGTATCGACAAAAGAAGTTCGTATATATAAGAACACACTAACAATAACAATCAGAAATGTATGTTAGAGTATACTAACTATTACTTTGTTGGTGCAATTAGAGATGGCGCATCTGATTTTCGTGACTTCGCGTCGACAACAATCGAGCAAGTCGCGGAAGCGCCCGAGAGTTGCCGAGACGAAAACGCTAAGCGTTAATGGAAGACTTGCAATATTAAGATGAATACATTTTTTAAAAAATACATAGATAGAAATATAAAACCGAACAAACTGTAGGGTGGTGTTCAAATGTACCATTTTCAATCAAATGCGTACACATAATTTTGTTAGGGGAGAGCTGGTGAATTTTGTCCATGTTTTCTTTTTCATTTGTATCGCTGTTTTCCCTTTTTTTCTTGCTAACATAAAACAAAGAAAGAAAGAAAATGGGCTAGGTTTAGAGGTAGGTTAAGGGTTAGGGTTCAGGTTTAGGGTTAGGTAAGGGTTTAGGGTAAAGAGTTAAGGTTTATGGTTAGGGTACCGGTTAGGGTTAGGGTTTAGAGTTAAGGTTCCCGTTATGGTTTAGGATATTGGTTAGAGGTTATGGTTCCCATTAGGGTTAGATTTATTGTTAAGGATTAGATGTAGGGTTTAGGCTTAGGAGTAGGTTTGGGGTTAGGGTTACGGTTTAGGTTAAGGGTTCCCGTTTTTACTAATAGCCAATCCCTGCATTTAAACTGCCAACCTCTAACTAGATGACTGGACGACGATAATATAAGACGAAACAATGACATTATTCTTTCAACGCTCAGGCGCTTCCACGACTTGCCCGATCATTGTCAACGCAAAGTCACGTAAATCAGGCGCGTCATCTATAACAGCACCTGATGTTTTTCATTAAAAGTAATGCAAATAGAGTATAACCTATTGTGGATTTGGAGAGTTTGCAGATAACTTTGCATAAGTTATTTCGAAATTTTATTTCGTATCATAGAATTATGATATAACATATAATCAGTTCGACAGCACCTATGTTCTTGTCGGCTCGATTATAATTTAGTTGAGCCCTATGAGGTCCACCTCCCTAAGCTATACTTTCTCTTTGAAAAGAGGATATTTTATAGCTAATTTTCTGGGATACTTATACCGGGAAATGCTAGCGGATTTGCTACAAATGTTTGTGTAAGTCAGATTACATTTATATTACTGGATAAGTTGTTCAAAATCATACCTGACCTTGAACAATGATTGATATGTAAGTAGAGCTAGGTAGTAAGCTATGGAAATATATTCATGCCAATTAAGTTACACAGAGGCTCCCGCGTTTCATGTATATATATATATATATATATATATATATATATATATATATATATATATATATATATATATATATATATATATATTAGTACATCTAAAGATTGCATTAGTTTAACATGTTTATGGTTTGGCACACCCTAACTAGCAACATTTACACAGATAAATAATAGTGTGTCCACATTATTCACACTTTTTCGAAAATACATATTCTATAATGAATAATAACACGTTTTATAGTTTAAGATTTCATCAAGCATAAACATATTGTTGACGCTCCCGATGCTTTATATGCCTAAAATATTGATGTGTAGCAATGTGTTCTCTATTTATATTTTAGTATCAAACTAATATAATATTTAATAGCAGGTGCGTGAGTTCATGGTAAAGAAAAATGGTTCCATGTTGCTAACTGTGTGTACGAGAATACATATTGAATAATTTCTAATAATCTTTTGATAAAATGAAAAGCGTATATGCATATGCATCTGCTTACTATAAACATCAACATAAATGTGTTTATTATGTAACTCACCATGTTGTCTAGAATCTATATTCCAAAATTAATTATGATCCGCGTTCAGTTTAGAAAGTACCCTATATATACATATATATATATATATATATATATATATATATATATGTGTGTGTGTGTGTGTGTGTGTGTGTGTGTGTGTGTGTGTGTGATCGGAGTTCGCACCTTGGGGAATAATATTCTTGCTCTGAAGGTGGCACAAGCATGACACATCGATGTTTTTAGGTAATAAATAATTAAAATGTATTCATAAAATAAAATTATATTGTCCCCTGTACTAAGGCCGGGCACTCTGAGTGAGTGTAATAATAAGCAGTAACATTAGCTTCATTGCGAGTTACAAAATGCTTTGCTCTTGTTGATCACTTTTCTCTGCTTGTTGTAAATACTCGCCGACTTGGCCTTTGCAAAGTTAAGTTCCTCCGAAATTCTAAGCTAATCTAAGCTAATCTAAGCCAACGGGTAACGAATCAGTGGCGATTTGTGATCAGTGTTCGCGCCAGCCGATTGTCGTGAATTCATTTCCTGCACTGAAGATTGAGTCTGTAGGTTATAAATTATTAATATTTATTCATAAAATATTACATATATATATATATATATATATATATATATATATATATATATATATATATATATATATATATATATATATATAGATAGATAGATAGATAGATAGATATGTATGTGGCTTGCTCTGTGCATGCGTGTTTGTACAAAAATCTATTATTATATAGTAAAATACACGTGAAAACTATACATAATATACTGCCTGACATTAGCAAGAAAAAAAGGATTAATTAATATATTTGTGTATGCAATGTGAGAATGGGCAATACAGATAATATGTCTCCTGGTTTTAATATGTAATTTAAATTAAGTTAGTGTATGAACTGCGTTCAAATAATTTTGGACAAAATAAAGACATTTTAATATAATGTTACTATTTTTCTAGATGTATATATATATATATATATATATATATATATATATATATATATATATATATATAAAAGCAAACATTGTGAAACATGCCGGTATTCCTTAGATTAATTATCTGTTTTTTTATTTTTTCTATATTCCTAACAATGATGTTTGTGTGAAAACATATCAACGAATATTTTATAAATATTACGAGCACTTTTGATTATTCGTCAAATCATTGTGACAAAGAACAATGCACAACCAGCTGGAAAAATGAAAATATAATAAAATAGATGTGAGTTCAGTATGGCTGGTCAGTAAATGTGAAAACCACAAGCCGATGTACTTAAAACAAATGTTTTACAATTTACCTATCAGGACGCAAGTAGTAGCGTCCTTAGATAAATCGTGTCAATGTTACACATTTTTAAATAGACTTACTCGTTTTATAGGTAATGCTATTAATCTAAGGTTGCTGGGGTGTATAAATATAGCTTCAAATAGTTTCAATTGCACCCTCTCATTTAAGAGAAAAAAGGGTTAACAGCACGGGAATGTTACATTCCAAATCTTATTTAAAAACAGTGAATCAGTGAATTATTTCGAACTTATTTTGTTTAAATGGTTAGCAAACAGGAACAATCAGCCTTAGAATTTCAAAAATACATGTTCAAAATATGTTAACTATCAAACAATAAATGAAAGGACTTCAAACTAAACATCTGATACACTAAACATCAGAAAATGATATGCATATCAACTTATCCGCTTTTTCTTATTATTTGTAAAGTTGTTTTTACAAAATAATAAATAATTGGTCGTATCATTTGTTTTGTAAGCATATCAAATGAACAGTGGCCAAGCCTTTTAACGATGAATATCTTTTTACGAGTGAATGTAAGCTACCGTTTAACACTCTTTAAAATGGTGTTATGCAATTAACCTATGCCTTGAAATCAAGTGGTGATAACTCGTGTTTACTCATGTAATAACATTCAATAACCCAGGCGTTGTAAAAGTGTCGAGCTCGGTAATTAAGGGAGGCGCGAAAGCGCTCTATCTCTTAATAGACTTCAAAAACGACCTATGCTAGAAATCTCATTTCTTTGATCAGTCATAACTCAAAAACCAATAAACCAAATTAGTTAAAACTTTGCATAAAATGTTCATTTGATAGGTTCTATAAGTGTGTAGAATGTCAGCATCATTAGTCAAGGCAACCCAGAGATCCAGAAAAGTCGGGAGTGAGTTTGTGTTATCTGTATGTGCGTACGCACGTGTGTGTCACCTTGTATCTCATCAACTATTTGATAGATTCAGCTGATTTTTGCCAGAGATAGAGGTTTAATGGTCTAGTGGATAGCATTTTAATTTCAGTTTACCATATACCTTAGTTTTCCAGAAAATCGCCAAACAACTTTAAAATACCCATTGTCTTGAGGCATAGCCTTTACAAAAGTAGTGGCATTCCATGATAAATGCTAGTATACTGAAATCATATGCCCTTAATAGGGTTAAGATGAAAATTCATATACACTAAATGTACAAAAGCAAGGAAATTCCCAATTTTTTACATTTTTATTGTCATTAATGGAATGACTACATATCAACCAAACCATTTCATTATCATATCACTACAGTATAAATGTCTATGCATGAGTGGATGAAGTGTGTGAGGTGCGTTGTAGAAAAGATTCTACAAATAAAATACATAGCCCTGTTGTGCTCGCATATCCTTAAATACAATAGAAGTGTAAACATTTGGGAATTTCCTTGCTTTTGTACATTTAGTGTATATGAATTTTAATATTACCCCTATTAAGGGCATATGATTTCAGTATACTGGCATTTATCATTGAATTAAATTTAACCTCAATAATTTATTAAGTAAAGTTAACTTTGACAAAAAATGTAAAACTCAAAGGGAGACTACCGAATACTTCCTACACATTCCATAATGTGAAATATTTCAGTTATGTGATCCGAATCAATATGACATTGAGCATGTAAGCATGATGAAGCAATGTATAAGGACATACATGCCATAATAATGCTCAAATACTCATAGAATATAACTTGTTAATGAATAACAAATACTACAAATAAAATAAGATCATCGGGGTTTAATTTATTACTTTTTGAAGATTTAGAAAATTAATTTGTTTGTAAGATTATAAAAAATTGTTCGGATGCGACGGTGAGACATATTTACATATCAAACACAGTTCATGATAACGATGACTAAAAAGGCGATGAAGAACGTGTGTGTCGGTGATTTGGGATTACGTTTCGAAGTAATATGAATGATTAAGTGACCTTTAGCCTGGCCAGTACAAGACGGGTGGCCATTTAGAGCCACTACGCTATGTATGTCATCTATCGTCACCGAAATATATATGTTTACTGGCATCCACATGGCAATGTGTATTCTCAATAGATTTCGACTTTCAGTGTGAAGCGAAATGCTCGACGTTGGCCGAATATCACAAGTGTTAGTAACGGTTGCCTATTCAACAAGGAATAACATTCCCATGAAATGTCTGATGAGTAAGAATAACACACATTGCTGTAGAATTCTTCGAAATACATTTTAACTGCCCGAAATTAAATACGGTTCCGACTTGCACAGACGTTGATTCACTAAAGGATCAAAACACACCTGTGTCCGTTAAACGCGTTTTAAATTGTATAGGTGTATAAGTTTGCTATTTTTCATTTCAATATTAATTATAATCAGGTTAGATTATATGAAAGTATAACTTTATATAATTTGACTTTAGTAAAAAAAATAAGCCACAGTATAATTGTCATATTCATCTTGAAATAGAAACACTGCACTGTTTGGATATATATTATGATTACAGTTATTTTAATCTTTTTAGATTATGGGTTTTCGTGAGACTTAAAATAAGGGCGCGTCATCCATACTACTCTATATTTGAACAAATGGTTGTAAGCAAAATATGTCTAGTCAGACTTAAATTCACGTGAAATATAATGAATTATCCGTGTTGTATACTGTGAAACACCTATATATTTAGACGATTAAGTAATTTTTTGGTTGTACCATGTCATCATCCTCCATTTAATACAAAAATAACAATAACTTAATGGTGCTGTTGTTTCGGAGGTAAAGTTACAATACATGTTATTGTCAATCGGACTAAGATCAAAGTGTAATGGCTGTTCTGTCCAAGTATGGTACAATAATATTGTGAGGTCTGAATAAAACAAAATGTATTACGCCTGGAAATATTTAACACACTCCTACAAGTATTTAGAGATTAATCTCCATAACAAGATAGATGCTGAAAAGTATTAACAAGAGTACTTAGATTAGTATATTTAATTTGAATAAAGATAGTACAATAATGTCGTGGGGTCTTCGGTCGGAGCGTTAGTCAATAGAATGGAAACATCTTTAAACACAACAGCAATATACAACATATGAAGCGCACAGCAATTGAATTTCCGCCCGTCCATCAAGCATTCTTTTAATATTATATAGATATGTGTTCAATATTGAGTGTAACTAATATTTATGCACTCAACTTCTCTATTCAGTTTATATATACCAGTAAGATTATCCGTTGGCTGTATATTTAAAAACGTCTACAGAACTGCAGACAATATGTGTCTATATTAATCACCTGACCGTTATTTGTTTTTTAATACTGTAACATTCGAATATAAGCGTAAAAAATGAGTATGCGATAATATCTCAAATATATTATTTTATGTACCAGTTATTTTTTTTATGTGAGATGGTTAGTGTAATAGAAAGTAAAATTAGAAAATGTTGACGCCCAGTGTTTATTTTGTGTGTTACCATTTCCTGTTTTCAACTATTGCATTCTTATGTTTTGAACCGAATTATCATTATTTAAGAAGGCTTTTGAACAATGTATGTAATCACTTTGTTTTTTCTCATTAAATTATAATTCGATAAAATAGCTATAAAACAATAACCATTGATGTTATTGTAATATCATTTTAATTTATATGATTTAATTTAAGTCGAACCGTTACAACTTGAAATTAAAGGTATTGCTGCTAATTCTAAAGTCAGAATGTTGTATCTATTTACCAGGTCGAATTTGCTGATTTACTTTTGTATTTCAGTAATTATTTATAAATATTTGTACAATTAATAGTTATTTTACACACTTGTATTTTCGTAATAATGTGTACGTCCGGTATTTCCAAGTAATACATACATCAACCGACTAGGAGTTGCTTAATAAATAGATGATTGTCTCACACTTTTCAGGAAGAGAAACATAACGACTCGTTTTATAGTTCGTGATAGTTCACATAAACAATTTGTCTAAAGCACGTAATTATAATTTGAGATAAGTATATAATTATTGAAGAACAATTTGAAGCAAGTAAAAGATTAAATGCCAAGAACGAAGTAAAAAGACAACATAGAAATTAGTGTAGTACGTTTATTTAATTCTACCAGAAGTTTAACAAAGTTTCGCCCTCACAATTACACCATTATTAAATCTTCTTCTTTTCATGATCAAACTAAATCAAATAAAATGGTCTTGTAAAAACATAGCAACGTTCAACAAGCAATGTAAATGGGCAGTTAGACGATGTATACATTTAAACAGCGTCTGAAAGTGTTGTTCAAGGCGACCTCAATGGTTGATACAATAGACATCATTGCCATTTCTAGAAGGCTGCCGGCCGAAGAAAAAACATGTGATGAGAATGGTGTATTATTCCCATGAGACGAAAGCGACAATGGTACTAACTAGGCTGCGTATCGTGGAGACCACTACCTTGCTCTAGAGCCCCCCCCCCCGAATATGTAAATTAACCTCCTGGTTGATGGTTTACGCCATAACGAATTATCACGCAACCTCCGCTGCTCAAGTGAGAGAGTATCACCCAAGAAGAGCGACCACGATGCCTTGAACTATGTGGTCGCATGTAGGTTGACAACAGATTCATCAGGTTGTACCGCGCTGAAAATAGCCTAACCGAAAAAGCCGCCTTCCGACGATTAAGCTTAAACCATCTCAAGTACAGCTTCTATGTAGTTCCCAGAAACCCTCTTTGCGGAGCTGGTGTGAAGAACACGCCACGATGCACATTGTAGTTGTCGCGCATGATGTTAAAGGCGAGGATTAGGTCTCCACGCAGCTACGTATTCTCCAGCGAATACAGGTGTATAAACCTCTAGTCATTATTACTATGTCTAATAAAATGTACGAATGGCGACAATTTATATTTCTACCGGGCTCCTATTGTAGCTTTATTGAAACAAATAAATAGACTTAGTTGTATTGTATATTAAATAGCTATGAATGACAATGTAAGACATTCTTACTCAATATGTATACATGTTGGTAATAATAGTAGATTGGTTAACTAGCTAGACTTAATAGCAATAGAAACTCAATTAATTTTAGCCTGATGATTCCCGCAGGAGATAACACATGGAATCCTCTGTGTAGGTTAAGTGACATACACATATTTTCTATAACTAACCGTATATATATATATATATATATATATATATATATATATATATACATATATATATATATATATGTATATATATATGTATATATGTATATATATATGTATATATGTATATATATAAATATGTATATATGTATATATATTAATATATATATATATAAATAAATATATATATATGTATATATATATATATATATATATATATATATATATATATATGTATACACATTGTGTATATATACACATCACACCATTGATTGATTATGAAACCTCTGTAGATGACACGGTTGTTGAAATAAGTGTTCTGATTATATAGTCTGGTCAGAATGAGAGGCAATGCTTATATATATATATATATATATATATATATATATATATATATATATATATATATAAATATATATATATATATATAAAAATATCTATATATATATATATTAGAACCCCAACAGAGACTGAAGCGAGTCGTGTAAACGAGACAAATTATAGATCCTCTTTGTTTGAAATTGAAACCGACGGTACCGATGTTGTTCTGATCGCCTGTCGTATATATATATATATATATATATATATATATATATATATATATATATATCACTTTTTTACGCAATTAGTGGCAAGCAGTTACCCTCTTATTTGTAAGCTTATACCGCTAGTGTAGATATATGAGCTTACGTGTATCTTCCTATAAAACAAAGAGTGACTGCAAATTGAGATATTTATTTTGAGCTTCAGAAAAATAAAAAAAAATACGTCATTGAAGGTCAACCGATGTAAGATTTACTGGAGTCAATTCTTCTTGTTATCTTACTAGGCGTAATAAATGTATGTCTGTCTAACAAAAGACGAACATTCCTGATATCTCCGCAAATATGTCAGTATCCGATTTCGTCTGGGTCGAACATCGTGGTTTACGAAATATACACCGAGTAAATATCAGGAACCATGTTTACACTTTGGGCAAGTACACGCGTGATTCACTTAGGTTTCACCTAAGAAAGCAATATTATCATATTTCTAACCGTCGATTTAAAAAATTAAACACCATCTATTCATAGTATGTTTGTCTACATTCACATAAATATATTACACTGATCTAAATACGTCCAATACGCGGACTTGTAAAATACAAGGGTGTTTTTATATGCATGGGATGGATCTGATTAATATGCACGGACGCATGTAAAATTTTATTTGAAACTAAGAGTGACCGATTTATCTACACACATAGTGTTTATATAGAAGCGTACATTCATATCAAATATAATTGCAGACTTCAATGTGACAGATACACGGATAAACATAGCTTTATCGATGATTAGTTTTGGCAATTCAACCTAAACATATAGATATTAAATTCATATCACAGAGTCATACGTGACAAAGCGATGAAAATGACGCGTTTTATACCAACACTATATTCCGTCTTTATGTTCTATACCCATTTGACGATATTCTTTAGTGTGGGCATAACACACCACTCAATAGGTCCCGAGCCTGACATTTACATAGCACAACTAATAAAAACTATCATGATTTTCATAATGAACTAAACTTACTAAAAATGTGCGCTGATCCTAATTAGATTAAGAGCTCACAAATGGCAGTTTCAAGTGAAGCAGCTGCTGAAAATATTCAAAATAATAAAAACATGTAAATTTCGTGCGTTGCAATAGATAGTTCTGTGATAGAAAATATTGTTAAAGCAAAACAATGCCTTAATAACTACTATAAGGCCCCTGTTCTGTTGAGACATCGAGTAATACGTAGTATGCTGACTTGAAACATTTGGTACAGACACACATTCTCTAGCAAGCTTAAATCACTTTAATTCGACAGCTTTCCCGGAAAACAATAGCCCACAGTCTCGTCAAACTGACCATATGTTGATATCGAATGAGATAATAGACAATTAAACGATATAGAAAGGCAATGTATTTGCTAATTTGTATACATTTATGTTAGTTGAAAAGCTTAGTTCAAAGTGAATTCCGCGTGTGCTAACTGTCGATAAACACACAACAATGCGCTGAGAATTCAGATTATTGTTTGCAACTGTTTTAACACAACAAAATGTGGATTTGCTCCAAGATGTGGAAAATGGAGATATAGTAGATCGGCCCTTTGACCACGAATATTATTCAGCAGTTAGTTAACTATACAATGACAATTGAACACCGCCCAAAGCTACAAAATACGTGAACATCACAAGGCAAGGATTTGATCTCCCTAGTTTAGAGAAAGAAAGAACCATCGACCACATCTATTACATACAATTGTATGTGCGTTTCGGGATTAACTGTCTCCCAAAACGGCTATAAATAAAGAAGAAAATGTGCTCTTTCACCGTCACAAGAAATTCGACATGATACACACACTAAATCTATCGTACTTCGAATTGATTATACACGCACGTCATGCTCGAACTCTGGTACTACGCGATTCCTATCTGTTAGCAGACCCCAAATATATGCTCCAGTAAACAAAGTTTGCTCCAATTAAGAAATCATTTCGGGAACTGATGACTAAGTAAATGTGCGTCCGTTGAAAAAGGTTATCAAAATATAGAATCTGCCGATCCAGAAAAGTTTATTTCAATCTACGGTTGAACTGAGCATCATTCTGTTGGATTTCTTACGTTTTGACAATATCGGACGCAACCTTTACGAAATCTCTACGATGAACTCTTTCTAACATTAAATCTTTCCTTTTTTCAGCGGACATTTTCCGAACTGGGCAGATGCCCGCACATTTGCTTATATTACTTTATATTGTTTTTTTTAGTTTTTTATAATTATTTTTTATTTTAGCTATTCTCCTGCCAACTTATCCATCTATGTAATTCTTCTGATGAGATGATTTTAATCTTTGAAAAGCCTGGCTTAAAGAAAATCATCAATTGTTATTTACGCAACGTAAATAACAATTTTCAGGATAATAATACACTATTTTAAATTGATCAATTTTCTAGCCCTTTTCTTTTTTCAAAACTAGTCAGTATATATTGACTAACCGGCCTACCTACCAATAGGTTAGAACGACAATACTTGGTATATTGAAACGTACTGATTTTATATTTAAAATAATCGTGTCAACGGGAATACGAATCTTAAATGTATTTTTATTTTTACGATTTCGGATTTAAGCTTAATAATGATACAAACCTTTACATTCTGAAAATTCTTATATCGAGATTAAACTTATCAAATATAAAACCGCGTATTCTGACCATGATTAAATAAAATTGTATGAATTTTAAACAAATAATAGTAATCATAGTTTGTGTAATGATTATAAACAATATATTTATTCATCATTATACAACCCTCGAAGGTGAGCAAACACATAAGATTGGGGTGAGCATATATTTACTTCTCACTGTCTTTTTCTCATATATATATATATATATATATATATATTATAAATACCACATTACCAAATGGTATCCTCTGACGAGAAGAGTTTTGATCTTTGAAAAAACATTGGTTTAATGATTTTGTCTTCGAACATGGCTACTCAATACTGCTAATGTTTCCTTCCAGGCCATTTATTTCTTTATCCACAACCTTTCTAGTTTTATTCTTCAATTTTGCAAAGTGAAATGGAACTAGGTAATATTTATTTATTATAAATACCACATTACCAATTTTTATGCTCTGACGAGAATAGTTTTATCTTTGAAAAACCATGGTTTACGGATTAATGTAACTCCTGGCATCTGAACTTTCGATGTAATAACATTTGTATTAATTGTATGCAACTTTATGTAATGTTATGTAATTTTATGCAATTTTTTATCTTCATCTTTCTTTCTTTAATATATATATATATGTGTATATATATATATATATATATATATATATATATATATATATATTGATACGCATATATATATACACCCCCCCACACACACACACACATATATATATATAGGGTACGACGTAACAATTTACGAAATGTTACGAAAACGTGTATTTATTTGTTCCTAAAACAGTGAGTTCAATAACACTGTTCCTACTAGTAATTTATAAGTATTTGTTTTAATGACGATCTATGAAATATCCCCAAAAGAACAAGCTTTAAGTCATCATGCAAACATTACAATACATTTAGTAAATAATATATTACTATATTGCAGAGATGACATGTTTGCTAATAACATCCTGTACAATTTTAAGTAGCCCCTGCCCAATTTGTAGCATTACTCATCATCATGATCAGTTGTCGTAATGCCACCAATCCTCGTGACATTGCATTGCGAGTCTTCTGTTAGTTGTTTGGAGTAGGTGCTATGATGCTTACCCAACTGAGCTACATCCTTGTTTCAGCATCAACAGAAGGAAATCGCCGCTGATTTCATCGTTGCCATCTAGCAATGCCCAGCAAAATTGGTACTTTTCTCTCTGATCAGATATGAAATGTGAGGGTGGTACCCATAGAATTCCTCTTTCTGGGGTGCTATCTTCAAGAGATGTTTAGCGCAGCTATTTTCATTCTAGTGTATACAGCATCAATTTTCTTCTTCGATATTCTGCTGAAAGTGCAAGTGCTTCTTTCATGAATCATACCGATTAAACAATGGAGTCAAAGAGTCCCGCTCAACAGGATGAGTAAAAAAAGGTATTACCGGTTCGTTATTCTTTGGCATGTTGGTTTTTTTCTATAGTCAGTTTCCCTTCTCTTCAAAATGTTCAGATCGAATTTAGATGCAGAGAGTGACTTACCTATTTCAGAGCTGGTATTCTATTTGTAACTTAACCATAACTCTGTGTTTTTGTTGTGTATTTATGATCATTATGTTGGCCAAGTGCCAACTTATTTTCAAGGCCAGCGTCGTAAATCTCTCTACGAAATATTACAAGAATATGTCCAATGAATCCTATCATTTATTGCTTCAATGTTCACTACGGTATTAGCGACTACACATACGCATGTTATGATTGATCAGCCTCCAAATTTACTGTTGTCATATTATTATTACTATAATAATTATTATTATTATTATTATTATTATTATTATTATTATTATTATTATTATTATTATTATTATTATTATTATTATTCATCGGCAAATAATAAGTGCTTTTCTTTCCTCAGACATTGGCTACACCATTCCTGACCCAAGAACATTTTGTTAAAATGTTACAGGTTTTATACAATGCTTGTTTGCAAAATACTGTCTCACAGAAACGTGTTTTCTTTTATCAAATGTGATTTTTAAAATGCTCGTATAGCTGGCATAACATCAAAGTGAACGACTTACCGTATCCGTATACATTGTTACATCATCCTATACCATCTTTACTTAATGTATTTAAGAATAACTCAATAGCATTTCTTCCATTTCGTCCTACTAATCTTGCTGTAGGTTTCGTTACAACCACATGATTTTGGGACGAACTGAATGACATATCTACAATGGCAAACGTACGTACTGAACCTAATTGCATATTGAACTTGCGAAATACAATTGTATAATAAATATATTATCAATTAAGATATACATATATTTTACGGGAATAGTTTCCAATTATTTCGCTTTTCTCTTTTCTGTTTTTGTTAAAAAGAATGTTAAGAGATAAATATCTTGTCAACATTTTAATTATACCTAAAGTACTCATAAACTTAATCAGAAATTGTATGAAAACAATGCCATCCTAATGTTTTACATACTGTTACAATTTTTACTCACACATTCTACTATATTTTATGAATAAAAAAAGTATAACTTTGACAAGATCAATGTCATATTTGATTTAGTTAAACTGTTCCCAATTAAAAAAAGTGTTTTTAACTTTCGAGTTACTAAATCTTGGTTTAACTTCGTGAAATTGTTTGGTGTTGTTAAAACATCTCATACATTGAGTAAATACTTTCATATATCTTCTATTAGTAGTAAAAGTGTAATTAATAAACTGTATTAAAATAATAATGGTATGATGTATTTAAAAATGGTGCACCCCACTGGTTTTGTTAATGGCTGTTTTTGTATTACAAAAATAACAAATCGCTCTTTTAAGGATACAATAAGAGTA
>OY744535.1:86017948-86055448 GCA_963556195.1 Sepiola atlantica
ATATATATATATATATATATATATCTGTATATATATATGCATATATAGACGTTTAAATATATATAAGCGGTGAGTATAAATAGCAATTCATCCGACAGAACTGAACGACTGAGCCGGAGAATTGCAACGAGACTTTCGGTGAATGTCTATTTTGAATCTCTCTAATAGCGATCTAAATGTAATGTTACTGATAACATTCAATTATATTTTAATATTTTACCTACGTACGACGTTGTTCGAGTATTCACTCTTATCAACACAGGTAAATAACGATCTCAGACTATCACAACAGCGAACAGGGTACGCAGAGTCACCTTAAATGTGTAAACGTTTACCCACTACCGTGGAGATTGTCACGTGATAACGAAGAAGTGCAGCTATATTACACTAAAAGCGCGAGTATTTCAATCCAGACTTCTGATTGAACTAAACGACTACGTGTCGGAGCATTACACATAGGTGTCAGATGTATATATATATATATATATATATATATATATATATATATATATATATATATATATATATATATATATATATATATACATATGTGGGTATGGGGATGTGGGGGGTGGGGGTAATGTGTTTGTGTAGTTAAAGTGATTGCTTAATTGAGCAATTAAAGAAAGTTAATGACAATGCGTTAGTTGTAGAGTACTTTTGTTTGTGATTCGAACTGTGTGGTCGGCGGGGATTTTCTCCTCTCATACGAACGATTGCATAAATGGCATGTAAAACATGTGTATATGGGTTTATTTGTAAAAATATTAATTATAATAATTAGTAAAAAGTCTCACTAAATTAAGCAGTTCAGTAAGTTATAACCAAGGCATTATTAGAAGCGTAATGCAACACCTTATGACCCGCCTTTTGAGTTCCTTTGACATCTTTCTGATATGATCGCTGAATTTGACGTATAGACGTTAATTTATTCTCTAATTTATTGGCAATGCTTGTTAAACACACTGTTACGCGCTACCACGAGTTAGTCAAATATGTCTTTAGTATTGGGACCCTAACCGTGTGGCCGGCGGGGAGTGTCTCCCTTTACTTATGATTTCAAATTCGGCATGAAACCTGTCTGTATGGGTTAATATTTAAAAATATAATTTATAATAAGTATATATATATATATGTATATATATATATATAAATATATATAATATATATATATACATATATATATATATATATATACATATAAATATTTATATATATATATATATATATATATATATATATATATATATATATATATATATATATATATATATATATATATATATATGAAGCAATCTAACGAAAGATATAAGCGTCAACTAATATCTTATAATTAGTGAAACATCCGGATACAAACTGAAGCTCAATATACTGGATAGAGCATAAATATTATCATATAAAATGAAGTAATAAAATAAGGTGTCAATCGAATCTTATGAGAAGTCAAAGTTCAAGCAAAGTATCTTTAAGTCGTTAGCTCATGTGTTTTCAAAGATAATTCCTCTCTTCAGAGGACCATTACCGCAGTTATAACACTACAGGTAATAAAATTAAACTTTGAAAATATATAGAAATATATACACAAATACATAAAAATACATCACAACGATAAATAAATTAAACCAAATAATATAGAAAGTTCAATAACCTCACTTAAAATTCCAAAATCCTTATATGGGCAACCCAAATCAAATCAAAGTTCGTTGTTCAATTAGATAGTTCGTTAAATCCGAATTGAGCGAAAAAAATATTGAATCCCAATCGTATCTTGCAACCAGAGCGACAAAATAATTAATCTTCGCCTGCCAGCGATTCAACCAGATATGACAAATCTTTAACGAATAGAAGGCGATACTAAAGTGTCTACTTCTCTGAACGACGTTACTAGAGCGGAAGTTATGCGTTTGTTTGAACTTTCTATATTATTTGGTTTGATTTATTTATGGTTGTAATAATTAACATAAACATTGGATACTTGTCACTTCATCGACTATTGACACATTTCGCGACTGGATAACTTTGTCAGCCCCTTCAATTTCTCGTATTTGGACTGCTATTTATAACCTGGATTAATCTTCAGTCAACCCTCTGGATGTCTATCCTGATTATATTTTTCAAATTGTATTACCTGGATGTATTGTATAGATTCAACAAACAAGTAAGTTTTTGGGTTGATATATTTGATGTTATGTTGTTCTATGTATTTGTGTATATATTTTTATATATTTTCAAAGTTTAATTTCATTACCAGTAGTGTTATAACTGCGGTAATGGTCCTCTGAAGAGAAGAATTATCTTTGAAAACTCATGAGCTAAGGACTTTAAAATATTTTGCTTAAACTTCGAATTCTAATAAAATTTGATTGACACCTTATTTTATTACTTCATTTTATATTATATTATAATATATATATATATATATATATATATATATATATATATATATATATATATATATATATATATATATATATATATATATATATATATGTATATTGATTTTTTGATAATGAAACTATTTCTTTCGAAAATTTAAGATTACTTCATTGCGGAAGTTTGATTTGCTTGACAGTAACCTCTTTTTATTTAGTGTTCCGGTATTTAATCTTTTTTACGTGAAATATTAACAAATTGATTTGATATTCTATTCTTGTTTTCTCTTCTCGTTTGTTTTTGTTCACCTTCTCCACCTTCCGGTACTTATATCACATTGCTGCAGCCTCGGATTACAAACTTACACTTATATTTACCATCAATACTTCAATACTTCAAGCAAACTATAATCTCTTTATATATATATATATATATATATATATATATAGATATATATAGATAGATATATAAATATATATATATATATATATATATATACTTGTGTATATATATATATATATATGTATATATATATATATTTATGGATATAGATATATGTATATATATATATATATATTTATGTATACATATTTATATATATTTATGTATATATATATATATATATATATGTATATATATATATATATATATATATACACGTATACATAACGAAATAATAATAATAATAATAATAATAAAAATAATAGTAATGTTAGTCTTATTATTAACTATAAGAACGCTTAAAATTAAGAAAGAACCAACGTTATGTATACGTGTAAATGAGTTTCGTCACAAATACATTTCCCGAATACTAATAAAGTATATAGCTGAAGTGGTTTTACAGCCTCTTCTCTATCCCGTCGCTTCACTATGGACCTTGTAGGCTCTAGCTAAATTCATCATCATTTAGAATACTGAATTAAATAAATATAAGTTAATAACAGCACATTAATATCACATTCTGAAACGAATGATTATAAAGTAAATACTCGAGGCTAACTTTTTAAAACCTAACACTTTCATTTAATAAGAGTACGTATAAAATTAGTTGCACAATCTTTTAATGCAAAACGTAATACAATTGATCTTGGGCCGCTAATATTGCCGTCCTGAAGTTCAAATTAGTAACGTCTCTCCTAGAACTGAAGTGATTCGTTCTTGTGCCGTCTAATTGCGTGTTCTTTGCAGCTTGTTTAAATGCTCTTCTTTCTTTCAGCTTTTGTCATCTGTTTTTGTAACCAAAAAATTATTCAACCAAAAATCGATAACGTTCGTGATACATAGGCAGAATTCATTATTTTTCTTCATATTTTACGTAAAATATCATTAGAAAAAAATAAAAAATATATATAATCAAGCAGTAGAATTCAGTAATATTAAAAATGTTGACTAAAATATGTTTCTATATAAACAGTATATGTCTTTTTGAAATACTCTTGTGGTATTGTTGTAACTTTTGATTAGATCTATTTAACGAGATACGTTGTCTTAGATATGTATGAGATCTTCGAGGCTATTTAAATGAGAAATACAGTGTGCAATAACTTTCATAGGATAATGACAAACAAAGAGCTGTCTTCAATTTCCCCCCTCACGAACATGTTACAATTCTTAAAATAATCGTCAAAACACTTTCTTAAATATTGTAAACGTAGCTGCAGGAGTCAAATCTTGTATATTATGCCATTTTTAATTAAGTGAATATACTTCTATAAATATGTATCTTCTAGTCTCATTGTTGCAGGTTTGAGTACTTTTTTCCAACCTCCATTTTATATATTAACTATGTTTCGTTTGATAGACTCTACGACCGTTTTCATGTGATATTTGTTTCTCTAGTAATATAGGCGTGTGTTTCAGTATGTGTATGTTTGGTACATTGATCAATTTAAATATAAGATCACGTGTTCAGACATCAGTTTGGGACTAACATTATTATATTTTATTTAATTAATGAATATTTATTGAACACAAAACTGTAATAATTTTAAAGAAAATTAACTTTTAAAAGACTATTTAATGTGATTTGATTAATAAATTAAGCAACACAGGGTTAAAGGAAAGCCCTCAGTTATTTTGATATATATGTGGATTATGAAGTTCTATGTAAGAACTGGTATCAAGAGTAGAAGGGGACTCATTTTCTGGACGCTCACTGCGATCATGTATGCTTTGAGTGTTTCCGTAACTACTTAGCAACAACAGTTTACTTTTGTTTATATATGTCGAAATACCGTTGTAATTGTTTGTGAAACAATTCTATCTTACAAGAAGAACGCGGGGACATGAATAAAGATGGCACAGGCGCGCAAGCATGGAAACACGACAAAACAATGTTATATTTGTTGTCATTAAATTTAATATATCTATGCTTAAAGGGTTTTCGTAGCTTTAAGTACTTCTCCATTAAAAGAATGTCATTTTGGCTTTAGTCAGATTGGTAGGGAATATAAGGGTTGATGAAATACAAGTGCATTACAATATATATCAATTAAAAATGAGTTTATTTACTGGAAGATGAGACTATTTTTGGTACACAAATACACGGTTATCGCGACTGAACTTAGTAAGTATAAAGAGTGCCTACTTTGGTTTAGATGCGTGTTAATGATGTAACACACATCAAAACAATGTAGTCATTCTCGAATTCTTTTCTAAGTAGGTTGACGCACAGATACACTTGTCATCTATGGTAAACATATATTAACCACTTTTTTTTTTATTATTGATGCTCCAACGACTTATTGTTACACTGAGATGTAAATATTTTTAAAATGGTATTGTAGGTGCATTTACATACATTTCCATGGCACGTTCTGTAGCGTATTTCTGTCTTATAAAGATAGATCGTTTTGGACCCACTAACTAAATTATGTAGTACATTTATCAAAAGAAAACGATCAAGAGATGTCCTTATTGTGAAGGACCATTTTATACTTAAGAATGATTATCATTTTTGTAGTATTTTGAAAGGATGTAGACTAAACAAGATCATTAGAAATGGAGTATGCTGTTGTGTCATCAATTTAATATTGGCTTTAACCGTATCATTTAAGGTATATATCAAGTAAGACAGAATTCCCCAGTCTTATATGAATGTCAGAATACAAATCAAATATAATAATAACAATAATGCACATTGAATTTTATATAATGAATGGGGTATTGCACTTTGAATGTTTTTTTAACGTATAGTGTACCATTTAAGTATTTTACGAGAAACCGCAGATATATGTCAGAGATATTCTATGACTTTTTTTAAACTAATGTTTTTTCTCTTCGTTAGTTTTTTAATCGATGCTTTTTTTCGAGTATGCGTGACATTTTCATCTTAGACAGTTTTTTTCAAAAAGCCTGCGAGTATTTTAGTGGTTAACATTATTTTCTTTTCTTTCCTTTTCAGATAATTTTTAGCTCGATAGAAAGATTTCACTGTGAAAATTCTAATACCATTTCATGCATGTCATTGGTTATTGAATTCTCTGGAGATCTTCTATGATCTGCGTTATGATACATCTCTATTGTTTGTATACAGCTTGATAATTTTGGAAGTATGCATAAATATCTCCTTTGATACGTTCTACATGTTGCAACAATTTGTAAACTTAAAGCAACAATTGTATCATGGCATATTACGCAAAAAATGTATAATATTAAATGGTGCAGTAATAAATCATATCATAGTATTATTGTATTCATATAATAGGCGTTTCATCTCAGACAACGGGCATGGTTAAAAGCAATAACTTATATGTGCATATTTTAAGTTAGTTAAGACTGTAGATTTGTAAAATGTATGCAGACTATTTTAATTTCTTTATACAGAATCGTAGTTACTACTATTTAAACCCCATTGATTTAATGAACCTTTATGTTAGGTTAATGATGCGTGTTCTTATCGTATTAACTAATGTAAATATATATTTTTTTAATTTAAATACTTTAAAATGCAGATACATTGGTAATATATGATTTCAATAAAAAGTGTTAGCTCATGAGAAAAAGTAACTTGAACATTTGGCTATACTATCATATACATGTGGACACTTCGTATTATCAAAAAATAGATGGTTAGGGTTTAAAAACGACACATTTATATGCCGAGATTTGTGCATGGGTGTTAGTGATGCACAGTTAATGTGAATCTATGTCTATCCTAATTCAATATTCATTTGATTAATCCATTATTCTTTGCAGCACCAACTGTAACCACAATTATTATTTTGTTGAGAATATCCGTGTTCAGAAATGTTTAATTAAGATTAATACATATTGGTTTAAAACACAAATACACACATCCATTTTATTTTTCTAAAATTACATTATAAAACTGAAATATTCTGGTGTTATTACGTATTGCAACAAAGGGCAACTCTACAACACAATGATCGTTTTCATAGAAATATAAAAAAACACAATATTTTTCGCTTATTCATACCATACATGAAACGAAAAACGCACACCGTGAATCGCCTTAAACTCGAATAACAAGCTACTTATTAGTAAATTTACAAATTAAACAACCAGGCATTTATTATTTCTTAGTCGGGATTGTGTCTATGTACAGATTGAACAGATTGTCTACGATATATTAAACGTTTGTTACGGAGAGAGACAGAATTACACATTCTCATCATAGCATATCATACATAACCAGATTAAATGAATGCATACACATTATGTTTATCGGACGTTTTCTCCGCAAGTGGTATGGATGAGTGTCTTCCAATCATTACGATCTAGGGTCAAGTTATTCACTTGTTTTATGTTAATTTATGTCAATTTATAAATATTGTCTATTCACTTTTCCGTTTGTTTACCTTTCGCCCGGCTTTTTTATATAATGCCTTCAACGCACATTTTTAATAGCACACTGGAACTTTAATGTGGTGAAAGAATCTTAATAATTTACATTTGAGAACGGGATACATTGATGGGATACTAGTGAGGTCTCGCAACTCTACGATATTAATGTGATTGAATCGTCTATGGTCATTAAACGCGCATAGTGTGATTTTGGAAGGGGTCTACTTCCTTACATAGTTTCACAGTCCAGTTGACCTATTCAAGTTAGTATAAGCATACAGGAAGGTCATGTGATTTACAACTGCTTGCTTACCGTTAGATCGAAAAAGATTGTCGCCAAGGTAAACACACTCTGTAACAAGTTCCATTTCTTGATTGCTGATATTGTTGTAAGGAGAAGTTTTATGTGTATCAGTAATCATGCAGTTAGTGTAAAACATGTTAATAGAAATACCCACTTGTGTCGATCACATCATAGGGTTGCTCATGAATAAATGCCCATCGAAGCTGGAGGGACTGGTTGCAACTATGTACTCTTCATGGACCAGATTGAAACAAAGGTTGCCACCAGTTGACAAACTAAAGATACATTAGTGTTCACTTTTCTAAATAACTGATGCTATGACTCTGGAGAATACCCCCGCTGAATGGACATAAGCTTCCTTTCAATGTTGGTTATTCTACTTCGGTGTCATATATTGTTGCAGCACTCGAATAGTTTATTTTCAAAAGGTGCATATTGCAGCATAGTTTCTTTTCAAGGATTATATATACTATTCCTTCAGATTTGTTTATTTCAAAATCTTACAAAGCGATATAATATTGATGTTATCAAACGCTATAATATAATCAATAAAGGCAATACGCACATGGATATTGAATTCTCTGGAGATCTTCTATGATCTGCTTTATAATACCTCTCCATTGTTTTTATACAGCTTGATACTTTTGGAAATATGCATAAATATGTCCTTTAATACGTTCTACATGTTGCAATAATTTGTAAAACATACTTCAAAGGCTAGTATGGCGACAATTAGCGCAATCCTGTCGACTGTTTTACAAAACATTTTTGAAGGATTGCGGAACATCAACAGATACACATATCATGGTGATAATTTTCGAAGAATTTTTACGAGTAATTTTCCGCCAGCTTTGATGAACAGTGTGAATATTTTAAAGTCGGAACATTTGCAACCCTTATGAAAAATAGCATGTTTAATTTCGCTTTTCGAATTACGTTTTATTGTGATTTTCGAATACTCATCAACTTGAATGGTTGTAAATTAAGTCATCCATGCATATCATTTCATAATCTATTGTTCGCTGTTTCTAAATCTTACTTTGTCATAGAAGATTTTAACGTGTTTTTCCTTAATTCCCTTACTTATGTTTCTTGGTTTTACTTTAGTTTTTTTAAAGCAGCATAATATTGTTGGTGAGGAAGCAGTGCACTGAAAAAGTATGCTTCTTTATCTATTTCCAATTTTTGCATTTTTTTTGTGAGCTTCTTCGACTCAGCTTTTGCTATTTTGTATTCTTTCCTCTCTACTTATCTGATGTTTGTTCTTAATAGCTTATTTGGTATTGATTGACATCCAGTCACGAGATACAGGCTTAGCTGATAAAAAACAACTTCATTAGCGGAATCGTTCATGCATTAGGTTGTACTTTCAAACAGAAAATCTGGATCTAAGACTTGAGAGAAAATGGCAAAACGATTTGGAAGCGTGAGTTATATATATTTCACGCGTGGTTCTTTCTTGGTACTATAGTTGGATGTTAGGGTCTCAGATAATGTTGGCCATGAAAACTAAGGCATTAGTCTTGTTCTCGCAAGTGTATGATTAGATATTTCCGGTTTGCTGATAAATCCACTATCAGGACTCATACACCGGACTTGGAAATAAAAATAAAAAGTATCTCATGATTAGTCGTGTCATTAAACTATGTCCAAGTGAAGATTATCTTCTTTTGATCAAGCTATTCGTCACACAGAGGCCAATGTTTACGACGTATTTTGAAAGAATATCGTCCTGAGGGTTTGCATTTTCAATGTTGGGCTTTTTAACAAGACCGGGATTGTTTACATAGAGATTTCCGACTTTAAGGATCAATATCCACATAACATGAACGTGATCTTTTCTTGTCGCTTTATCTAAGATTTATTTGATGAGCTCATATATTTCATGAATTCGTTGTAAAGCTATGAGGAAATTGGTAAGTAGCATTGCATGAACAGAAATCTGGCTGAGTTCCCTTCTAGTATTAAACACGCCCGTCGATCTGAGATCGGTAAATAGTGTTGTTTTGCTTACAAAAGGAATGGGTTGACTAAGAAGCTAACTCCTTTGGATCTAGATAGTTCATTTAATGGCATAAATAGTTGCTGCCCAGAAGAAACTGATTCTATCCTAGCTTCTTGTATTGTGGTTACTGACAGGTAAATGATATCGTATTTAACATAACACATTACGTGTAACATGATCTGTAGGTCACCAACATACATATGGTGTATAGTTTGATCTTTTTAGATATACACATCAATATATTGTGAGTTTTATTTTTCCCTGCTCGCTCGTGTCATAGTAATAAGAGGAGTTTTACACACACTCCTTGTCATAACAACAGTCCAGCGATCTGAAGTGTCATCTTCGTCATATAACGAGGGTCTGGAGGTGGCTTTCTCTTGTTGGTAACACGTTTGTTAGGCATTGGTTTCATGTTAGTTTTAACAGTATATTATTCCGTGCTTGGTTAGGGCAAAGTGAAAGACGGTGTTGATTCTATAAACCATCTATGAGGAGCATGTTAAACAACTATAGAGTTATATCTACCCTTGAATAACTTGTGTCTTTAATTATTGAAGGAAGGCAGAAAGTTCGCCAGAAAGTAAGTACACATCAGTAGTGGGGACTTCTCACAACAAGATGTGTCTGTACATTTAACCGTTGATCTTAGTGGTGGATTTCAGGAGATCCATCCGTCCAGCATCAGGTATAGCAATTCGGTGGAATTTGATCATTCATCCACATTCCTCGAGCCATCTGCAATGCTGGCATCTCATGTTTTGGGCATTTAAAAAAAGGTAGTCTTCTCCAAGGCAGACTATCTATAACGTCTAAATACATCTGAATTCCATGGGAATGTCACCCATCCCACTTGTATTAATTGCAATCATCTCTGTCACGGAAATGCTAGAAGTTGATCATTTGTCTTCAGATATTCCAAAAAAATGGTTACAAAATAAACGAAACAGAAATAACAGACCCAAGTCAGAGACTAGAGGAACGTCAACAATTAACATTTTACATGTTTTCGGTGATGGAAAGTTAAACATGAATATAATATTTGTCGGTGTTGCGTCAGTGAACGAATAATGGAAAAAAATCAAAGCCAATTAAGACGACACGAATGATAACTATCACAAAATAAGAAAAATTCACTATTGAGTAACCGTAATAAAATTATAGCGATAAGCGTCGTTGCTCTCGTATTAAAAAACACAAACTAGAAAAATTAAACTTTCAGACTGACACTGTTAGACATAAAGTGCGACGGTTTTCGTTTATTTTCACTGCGAACATGTCCTGCAAAATATTTAATTGGTTACTTTTCTTCCTAAACTATTTCTTGGAAGTAATATATATATATATATATATATATATATATATATTTCGATGATCTGACACCGGTTTTTTCCCGTTTTTCTTCGAACTGTTACTTACCGGACAGTATCTACTATTTGGTATTTAATCAGTTTTCGTGAAATTATTAATAAATCGTTTTGAGTTTCACTTTCTTCCTGCGTTTATTTCTTTTCACTTTTCCATCTTACGGCAACCACATCGCATTGCTATAGCCGCGGACGACTAATCTGCACTTACATATACCAGCAATGCTTCAAGCAAACTACAATCTCCTTTTATATATATATATATATATATAGTACTCATTTTAATATGATGTTTTCTTTTTATTTTACAAACTTTACTTAATATTAAAAATAAATAAATTAGTATTACACCGACTTCATTAAAAATGCATGTACTGTGTCTTTATGAGGCTTTCGTTGTATGTATTATACACACATCAAAGATATTAAAATTGCTATTTATATTAATAATTAAATGTGACAGAAGCTTTAAATAAATACGTAAGGGTAAATGAATAATAAAACACGGTGTGTACTTGACGTAGATAATGGTATACACACTAAACATAATGTGCTTTTATAACACTGAATATCATAATTAAATAATTGTAGATAATAAGCGAAATATGTTAATATAAACCTTTAACTTTAAAAGTTCGGGTACTTAGAACAAATTTATTGGATATAATGTATGCCAGAACATTCTACAAATATAAATGTCGACGATTTCAATTAAAGGAATGTAGATTAAATGAATAGTTACTTGAATCTTCTGAAACTCAATGTTTAAATAGTAGGTAATATTTACGAATTGAAGTCAATAATACATTTAATTATATGTATATATATAAATACACACACACACACACACACATATATATATATATATATATTTAGAGAGAGAGAGAGAGAGATTAAAGCAATGAGTATGGCCGTTTGTGACATTTGTTTTTGGGAGGAGGGCGATGAAATAAAAATGTGTAAAAACGGGAGGAAATAAATCAATACACAACTCTACTGAGCTGGCTTTCGTCCACATTCATTAAAGTAAATACGTTGAAATGCTTCATCCACTACGATTAAAAACTTGAAATAGTTAAATGAAGACCAGTGACAGTTTTGGACGAAAGCAAATAATGTGAATCACATTGAGTCTTAGAAGTAACCTCTCATGGCTACATATTGGAATAACGAATGTGATCCACTTATGACAGAATAACTATTACCAGTGTAAGCCGACGCACATTCGGCGCTATTTATAAGGTGTGGAGCCAGAACCTGATGTATTGACTACATTATTTAAATTATGTAGTCGGATCTGGCGTATTTCAGGGTGTTTTTGTTGTTTTATTCTGGATTCAAACCTGGCCTTCTCTCCAACTGATCTTACACTATATATATATATATATATATATATATATATATATATATATATATATATATTTACGGTAGCGTACGTTTTGGATCTCTATTTTGCATATTTCTGGCGTATGCATGCATGATTTGCGTATGCGACTGTTCATAGTACATAGTCAAGTTTTCATCTGAAGAGTGACCGGTATTATCTAAGTACCCCCTGGCTACATGCCTTAGATTTTGTTACCCACTATAAAAATAACTACGGAGTTAATATTGAACCAACAGTATAATAATTATGGACAGTTCTTTTAATAGTTTAATTGAAATAAAAAGTCATTAAAATATGTAAAATATAAAAATGTTATTATAATAATTGGTTTGTAAACGTGATAGTCTGAGGACCAAAAACAGCTAAATATATGTTTCAACCCGACCAAAGCGAAGTAAATTTTGCGACTTTGTGAAATGGGCAAAACGATTTATATACGTTTCGAATAATTATACAGATAAGTTTACAAATACATTTCTTACTATTGTCGCTGGTATTTTTCTTAATATAGCTTTTATAATAACCGAATGTAAATATGTTTCTAAAACATGAAGTAGAATGTATATCATTAATTATTGGTGTAATGAGTGCACATTCTTCCTCGACTACGGGTGAAACAACAGCTGCTCTATTATGAATTGGTAATAACGTCTACATTATTTTGATTTTCAGACATTTATATATGTCTTGAAAAAATCACATTGTTACGACTGCATTTAGTAATACTATTTCTACTTGTACTAAAAGCTTTACCATATACAGAAAGTAGTTTTTAAACTATTATAAACTGTATCAATCACTATCCGCTTTCATTTTATTACTTATATCTCACTTTTCTTTTTCATCAGTTGTTTCTGTCTAGTTTGCCCAGACTATTACGAATACCAAATAACTTAGTTGCCATCGACACCTCTGAAATTCAGTTCAAGGTCTCGTTGCAGGGAATCACGCCATGTAGTTTATGGTCAGCTGCGCTTCCACCTGGTGTACACCCGCACGGAAACATCACGTCCCGCATCAATCGGTTATCTGTCGTCATCAACATGTTAGCCGAGTTGACCACGTCTGCTACTTTTATCGCCGTCTCTAGCTGTCGCTTCTGGGCTGATAGTATGATTGCAATGCCATGCTCTATTAGGATGTTTGTGACGGCTACCACTTGCCAATAGACTGCGCTATTCGACCAGATATTGCTTATATTGATATTGTTAATTATTAATTTAAACGAAAATAATGTTGTTATTGATGAAAGAAGATTTTGCTGCCACAATTCTTGAAACCGTTGTATTCTGAATATTACACTATTTAACCTAATGTGTGCAGGAGTTCTGTAATTTGTAAGACTATGTCTCTATTACATCATGTCGATGCTCCGTGGTACGTGCAAACCATTGCCCCCTATTGTCGTAAGGAACCACGGTTGAATCAATCAGCATCAGTATTTCAGACGAAGACCGCAATCCATTTTGTATATGAATTAATTAAACAGACAGAAACAGTCATGGAGATAACGAGAGAGAGAGAGAGAGAGAGAGAGAGAGAGAGAGAGAGAGAGAGAGAGAGAGAGAGAGAGCGAGAGAGCGAGAGAGCGAGATAGAGAGAACCACTTTAAAGTGACGTTACATTTTGAGTCTGGCCTTATCAGGAACGGTGCTTTTTACACGTCTGCTTTTCATGAAGTATAGCCAGGCAGGGAATATATTTATCTCTCCCCGGTGATAACCTAATTCTGTCGATTTTGTTTCCGGAGTGTTTTTCTGTTAAAACTTACCGCTTTTTTGATGTAATAATATTTAAGATTAGTAAACATAATCAGTTCTGTGGAGTGCTTGAAAGGAAAATAAAACTAATAAAAGTGTTCTCAGATAGAACTAATTGATAATAGATATAACATCAGTCTGCAAATATCACAGCAATTTCGCCATTTTTATTTTGATATAAGTGTATGTTTTATTAGTAATAACGATAATTCTGTAATTGGTATGTTTCGTTATGCCTAGATTTGAAACAGTAATTACTTTTTTATTATTAATAAAAGTAATTCTAGATTTTCGGAAGATTTTAGATTTTCTGTGACGTTGACGGGCAAACAGCTTTTGTTAGGCTGGTTTCTTTTCTCATGCAAGTATTAATCACACCTCCTTTCGTTCATACTCAATGCTTCTTCCTTATACTAAACCGTAACAAAAAGTACACCTATATAGATGGTGATGGCATGGAATCTAACTTTTGTGAAGTCAAGATATTGGCAAATACTTACAGAAAGATCTTGTCACGAAAACTGACTTGATTTCCCTCGTGTCCAAATAAACATAAGCTGATGGTTTTCTATTTTTATTTTTCTGTCCAGCCTCAGAAAAGATACACAATGAATGAAAACTTATTTTTGTATTTTGAGGAATTATTTGGTTTTGTAATCGACTTTTTTTCCGGCGACATCGACCGAAAACGAAATGCTCTAAAGCAACGGTAATTCTTGCGCAGGATTTCTCACCTATTGCTGATGCTCTGCTTAAAACGAAAAGAAAGCAATATTTTCTCGTTCGATGTCTTATTTTTCATTACTTTATTCATTTAGATGTTTCTCTTTATTTTCTTCTGTGGAAACAAAGATTGGCAAGCAGCTTTTCTTGCTCATCTTTGAAATTCGGTGTCAAAAAATGTTGCCGTTAAAATTTTGCAAAGACACCTTTTTCGTTACTTTTCGGTGATTTGATTATCTCTCTCTCGGTATACATATATATATATATATATATATATATATATATAGATATATATATATGTATGTGTGTGTGTGTATGTACATATATATATATATGTATATATATATATATATATGTGTGTGCGTATGTACATATCTATGTATAATATATATATTTATATATATATATATATATATATTGATAACCCTTAATCACCTTACAGTTTCTTGTGACCGCTTGCCTGCTTGATTTATGACCTGGGTACGCGCATCTCTATCGTCTGAATACGTTACGTCCCTACACTGATTAGAACAATAAGCTTGAAATGCTAGTGGCTGCAGGGTATACTTAATTTCATATTTATTAACAAATATTAAATTAATAATGTTGCCTAGTGAGTATGTTGCTGGAAATTAGGCCAGTTTAATCTCACTCGGCGGGGATTGAGTGACCTAACTACAAACTATTTCCTCACTTCATACTTAATTCTCAAGAATACGGTTGGATAGAGTAACCATTGCCTCACTAAACACTCTTGTTCAGAAAAAGTTCTGCTGTGATCGAGTAATCCTTGCGTCACAACAGAATCATGTTCAGAAAAGATTCGTTTTTGGATTAAGAAACCCAAGATTCACTCTTGTTCAGAAAAGGGGCGTCCGAAATTCAGTAGATACTGCCTCATTACAGAGTCTTGTGTTGAATAGGTGCGGCTCGGATCGATCAACCTTAGCCGGTTAAACACTCTTGTTCAGAAGAGAATTGGGTACAAAAAGGTGCGGTCGTTAATTTAGATTTACTTAGATTCTACAGAACCAGGTATTCCCAAATATTCACCATTTATGGCTTTATATATGTAAAATTTCTCCGAATCGCATAAAGGACACCTGTTTAGTGCAGGGGAGAAATACGGTCGTTTCTCAATGGTTTTCCACTAGATGTTGAAAGGTGTCCTTTTTTCTTTTAATTATCAGATCCGGTTGGCTAGGGCGGTGTTGGCTTTATCTTTATATTTGAAGGTATATATATATATATAGATATATATATATAATAAACAAACACAAATACATACGCATATATGTATTCACAGATATACACATAAATATATATATATATATATCTATATAGATAAATAAACAATAACAAATATTTATATTTGAAGCTCCTCATTAAAAAGTAGAGCACTGTAAATGGTAGTACTAACACAGGGTTACGTCACTTGCTTTATATGCATCATTCCTTCACTAGAAGTTTAATGCTTGTATGTCTCGCCGCTTTAAATGTGTATGAATTATCATTGTTTATAAGCTGTTCAGAATTGGCCTATCGGTTAGCGACGTTGGATTGAGTTTGAAAAATACGTGTTATCCAGGGTTTCGAATCGTGTGACCGGTAGTGAATAGTCATACTTCTATGCTGATGAGTACTAACACAGCGTGACGTCACTTGCTTTATATCGATCATTCCTTCACTTGAAGTTGAATGCCTGTATGTCTCGCCGCTTTAAATGTGTTAAAATTATCATTGTTTATAAGCTGTTCAGAATTGGATTGGGGTTGAAAAATACTTGTAATCCAGAGTGTATAGTCATACTTCTATGATTGAAAAGAGACGAAACGTATATGTCCATAGATAAATAAACAATAACAAATATATATATATATATATATATATATATATATATATATATATATATATATATATACATACACATATAGACATATATATATATAGACATATATATAGACACATGTACATACGTGCATAAATATGTACAAGCATAGATACACATTCAAAAATAGACTTCGGCTTACACATACACATGCATACAGACATTGTTAATGAATACATTTCCTTTTCCACTGAATAGTTATCATAAAATATCACGATATATATAAATATATGTACTTCTATTTGATGTTATTCTAACGGTTTTGGAATTAACTCATTGTAAACATGTGTGAAGAATTGTATACAGTATACAATGTACCTCCATCAATACCTACATCCATAATTACATATATTTGTAAATGCTTCTACTACTTATGTTTTACCTATACTTTCACATACAGGTATACCATATAGATATGTGTATATAAAAACACTCACACATATGGGAATGTACATACATCAAATGCATAACTACACACACTGAATAATAAATACGTACGCACGAACAAAATATAAAAAAATATATACGACTTTTACACCTGTGTAACCATACCCATACATATAAGATAGTAGTGTAAGTATATATATACATACACACGCTTATATCTAAACAAATTAATATTATATTTGCCTACTTTTATTTACCATAATACACATAGACGCATGCATATATATATATATATATATATATATATATATATATATATATATATATATATATATATAGGACCCTACTTACACCTGAATCGCAATCATTAGCCCAGAAACTAATGGAACCAGTTGATGAGCTATTGGCTTTGGAAGAAAAGCTTGGGAATACAATTGAAGAAGGCCAGATGATGAGGCTGGAGGAGAGACCTCAACTGCCCAAAACACAAGCCTAGAGAGCTACCAAAACGTAAACATCGCTCTCCAAAGACTTGTTCCATTAAACATATCCCTCACGTAGCTAAATCAAGTAACAGACGCCATAGGACTTTACATTGTTAGGAAAACACTCCCTCACTTACAAAAATCAATCGGTGTCCAGAGCACTAGCCACACAACCACCGTGGAAAGTGAGGCTTCAGAAATAACTTAACCTTTGCAGAAAAGAACATCTCTCAAATGACACTATTCCCTGCTGTCCCTACAGTGCGGGGACAGCTGAGAAACACCATCCGAAGACTTAGTTTTAAATACAAAAAAATGTAGAAGGAATTGAAAACGTTGTGAGGGAACTTGAAGGCGGACTCCCGGCACTTGTCAAAAGAATTCAAGATAAAGATGACAAACACATGGCGAAAGTTGAGAACAGACAGTTAAAAAATACAAGACTATTCTATTGAAATTTGGTTGGATAGAATATAACGGTGGAAAAGCCACCAGAGGAGAAAAAGCTAGAAAGCTACTGGAGGCCTTTGTTTGAGAATGAGGTACCATGCAACCAAGAGATCAAGTGGATTTTTGCTATAACTCGAAGTAATAAAAGCGAGCCCAAAGTGTCAGAGCCACATATTACGTCTGGAATGATGAAACTAAAACTAGAGAAATTTCAGAATCACACAAAGATTAGCATAGACAATATATCCATTTTTTTGCTGAAAAAACTCACATCACTTCATAGCGATTATAGTAGCTCCTGTACCAGACTATTGAAGTTGATACGATCCTCATATTATAAACGAGTGAGACACAGACCCCTACAATATACAGACCGATCTGCTGCCTCACTACAACCTACAAACTATTCACTGGTCTAGTTGCAGCCAGCATCTACGAACACCTCTCTTCTGGAGCATACCTGGAAAAAGAACAAGTGTGTAGGCACCAATAACCAATTGTTGATCAATATGACTATCCTTGAGGATTGTAGGAAGAAGCAGATAAATCTAAGCATGGCGTGGATCGATTACCAAAAGGCATACAATAGTGTACCCAACGCATGGCTCCTGCGCTGCCTTGATCTATATAATATCCATCCGGTCATCAGAAAAACCATGGCAGTACGAATAAATATGTGGAAAACAACTATTGCACTAAGACACACTAATGGAACAAAGCAAATCTCTGACGTCAGGATCCGAAGTGGAGATAGCATATCTCCTCTACTATTAAGCCTGACAATTGATCCAATAAGCAAATTACTAAACAAAAGGCAAAGTTCCTACAATCAGAGTGAGGGCCGCAGACAAGATCTAAACAAAAGAGTAAACCACCTGCTCTTCATGGATGACCTCAAGATGTATGCTAGTTCGGATGATGACTTAGCCCGACTCTTACCTGTTGTATATATCTTCTCCAAAGATATTGGAATGAAGTTCGGCCTGAGAAAATGTGCCAAGTGCTCGCTCAGAGCTAGGATGAATATCCAAAAGGAAAACATACATGTTTATTAAGATTATGGCATCAAAGACCTTGACGAACAAGAACAACACAAATACCTTGACATAAAATAAAACTATTCAATTCAACATGTCACGATGAGAGAACAAATTGGCAGAGAATATATACACCGTGTTAGAAAAATGTGCAAAACACAGCTTACAAACAAAAAAAAAGTAACTGACATTAACCAATTAGCTATGCCAGTGATAACATACAGATTCGCGATCACTGATCAAATAATGACATTGACAGTAATTGTCAGAAACAGGATGAATATCCCCTACGAAAATGCGTTACCGCAAAAGTGATATATGGTGCGAAAATCAACACTGCTTAAAATCTAGACGAAATTAAGTTATATATAGAAAGCACGTCAACTACTTTTAAGGATAAGTATTACATGCACAAATTATGTTTTAGAAATGCAAAATACAGTAACACTTCGCTGTCCCGATATTTCTGGAAATTGATAGATGAGAAAAAAAAACAATAATCAGATGCAGCCTAATAAGAAATGTGTAAACATGTCGATACCAACACTTACCCTGTTTCTTATGTCTAGGTGAGAAACTTAAAATTAAGAAATGTAAAGACGAGGAAAAATTACTCAACGTAAGAACAGAAACGAGTTAAAACTGACACAATGTTAAGTAACACACAAAAAGACTTTTGATTACAAATATTAATGTCCAATGACTACTATTACGTAACATTGTTATTTAATTACTATTTTAGTGTATTGACCTTTATTATTATTGTTCATATGAAGTCTACGCAATTTTTTTATTTTTTTACTTTTTTTCTATTTTTGCTTTTACTCATGTTTTTTTTAATCTCCAGGTTTGTGTTTTTAAATTCTGATGTTTTTTAATATTTTTGCACTTAAGAAATCTATATTATCCAAACTCATTAAACCTCACTCTATAATGATATGATGTTGGTACTTCCTCACAGTTATCACATGCATATATATAGAATTAACGATTACAAGTACATACGCTGAGCTTGATGGGTGTGCTTGTCTTAATAGTACATATAATGTAAGTTCCTTGTATTAATAGTAGAACACGTAAAATGTAAGAACATTGAACTGAGCTATCAATGACCACACTTGATGATATAAGCACTTTAGTTTAAATTACGCATATCTGTATGAATATGTGTATGGGTGTATGTATGATGTGTTTGTGTATATTAATGTCAGGTGTATATGTGTATGGATATGGACATGTATATTTATGTGTATACATGTATGTATGCGTGTGTATGTATGTGTATATATGTGTTATACCGATATATATATATATATATATATATATATATATATATATATATATATATATGTATACAGATATATAAATATATAAAGTGGTGTATATGTGTATGTACATGTGTAAGTGTATGTGTGTATGTGGGTATCTATGACTAGCTAAATGTATATATGCATTTGTGTGTGTATATATATATATATATATATATATGTTGATGTGTGTGCGTAAATGTATATATATATGTATGTGTATGTGTATATATATATGTATATGGATGTATATATATGTATGTATATATATGTGTATATATATACATGTCTATATATGTATGTATATGTATAGATGTATATATATATATATATACATATACGTATATATCTATATGTATATGTGTGTATATATATATGCATATACATATGTATATATATGTATATAGATATATGCATATATATAAATGTATATATATATATGTATATGTGTATATATGTATATTTATGTATACATGTATATGTATATATATATATATATATATATTTGTATATATGTATACATATATATTGATTCATATATGTATATACATTTTTTGTATATACAGGGTGGGCAAAAATAAGGGTCCTATGTTTAAAAATTCATAACTTTTTTATTTATTGATTTTTTTTTTAGAATAAGTAAAGGACCCCTTCCGAAGCAAGCATGAGCCGTATTAGCCCTAAGTAACGTACCCTCATTTAGAAAACATTATTTTTGCTTAAAAAACTCAAAACAGTGTGAAAAACAATACTTTAGTTTTTGTAAGTTTTAAGAAGTGTTTTTAGGCTAAAATTTGTTTTGTTTATTTCAAAAAATCTCGGAAGGGTCAGTCTACACACACATAAAGTTTGGTGGGTTTAACTTTTATTTTGTGGAAGTTATTCAAATTCAAGTCATTCAAATTTAAAGATAGGACCATTATTTTGGCCCACCCTGTATATATACACATATATTGATTTATATATATATATATATTTATATATATATATTTATGTATCGATATATGTATATGTATATGTATACATATATATTGATTTATATATGTATATATATATTGATGTATCGATACACGTATATATATACATGTATATATGTATATATATGTGTATATATATGTTACTATATATATGTGTGTGTGTATATATGTATATGTAACTATATATATATGTATATATATATATGCATACATATACATGTGTATATATATGTATACATGTGTACATATATATACATGCATGCATATATATATATATATGTATATGTTAATATATATATACATACCTGCATGCATGCATATATATGTATATGTTCATATATATATATATATATATATATATATATATATATATACATACATGTATGCATATATATATATATATATATATATATATGTATTCATATATATATATATATATATACATATCTATATAGAGAGAGATTTGTATAGGTACATAGTTGTAATAAACAGTGAAATAATGTTGGACGCACTGCCATTATTATCTATGAGGGGTTCTTTTATATGAGTTATATTACAAAAGACGAAAAAGACACATGAGAAGGGAAACTAAGAAGAATAACTCCGTAAACTTTTTTTCTTTCTCTATGAGAATTTTTGTTCTCTTTTGTTCCTTTTAGGAAGTAGTTTTTTTCACATTATTCTTTCTAGTTTATCTGTGCAACAATAACTTAGTTTGAAATTATCCTTATCAAATAGCTTATGAAGCACGTTACCAAGTTGGAAGTGTTTGTGTATCAGTTGTATGAATTTGTTACCAATTATTGTGTTAAACATCATATTAAAAGGGTGGGTGTAAACCACATTATTTCCGGCCTCGGCTTTTAGAGTTGTACGCATTTGTAGTTATATTCTTATATTTTATATCAACATTCATGTATCCGCTATTCTTTAAAGCGGTGTTGTAAAATGTATTATAGTTGGTAAACACTACTTTGTCTGATGAGTTATTAGTATTTCTACTTTCTGTTCATTTAGGTATGTGTTTAATTATTGATGGAAAGTGGTTTGATTGTGCATGTACATATATGTAGCTGGAGTTTTCGTTCATGAAAGGTTTATATTTGTCATCAGTTAGGTTGAATGTAACATCAAGGAGGGTGACTTGTTTGACATTAATTCTTTTTCTTATTATTTATCTTTCTGATTTTGTCGCATTTCGCGTTAGTAGATTCTCTGACTTCCATTAGACTGTCATCTCTATATACACCTACATCTATGTTTTTAATCATGGTAATATTTATTAATATATATATATATATATAGACCTACTAGATTAGACGTCTCTGTCGAGTCTAGCGATCCTATATAAACATCGAAAGATCCGTCTTCTCTGTTTTTAGTCCATTGTTTTGCGTAGCTGATGAGAACGGTTGTATTGCAGCTTAGTATAATATTTAAATCTTTTTCCCAGATATCTCTGAAATTTTTCGCAAAGTTAATTGCCTGTTCGAAGAGGTATATATATATATATATATATATATATATATATATATATATATATATATATATATATATATACTGTGTGGTTAGTATAATTATAATGACCAAAATGCACTTGTTAATCATAAAATTTACTCTAATATTTATTTACCTCCTCTTTAGAAGGTTAGGCACAAAGCCAGTGTTATCTTACTCCTACAAGGTAAGATGTGACCCAAAGTCGAGTCGAGAAAGTGTGGCTTTAAAAACCAGGGCCCTAGGAGGTTAGCACTCTGACCATTAAAAATGCCTGGGCTGCCCCGTCGGCATTCCCCGGTAGAGGGGAGCCAACGCCTGGGAGGGTGGACCTCCTAGAACTGCAAAGGACACACTAACAGACCGGCGGAATCAAGCCATGAAGTACAAGACGACACCGGTCTATAAGGTGCAGTATCCATCGGAACAGATATTACACTTTCTTCCTAGCCAAAAGCAAACATTTTATGATCACTAATAATGCAATTAGAAAAACGGCCGAAAAATATGGTTAATTTTTGCAACACTTTCCAACGCTGGAAACGCACCTATTATTAAAGAAAATTAAGTAAAACAATGTATCTGTTCTTTTATCATTTTGATGCGAAACCCCTAAGATATAATAACGCCACTGCATTTATTACAGGTTAGTGGAATATATTATTGTTGAATATGATAAAATGCTTTGTTTTTATTGCATCCCTACACAACCAAAGCCACACGCTACACATATTCTATATATTATTACATTCTTTATATTTATAATTATATAGTATAATAGCTCTTTATATTTACCAAGCCAAAGCCCAGTTCGATAAATGTTTGTTAAGAAAGCGCTTATAATTTCATCGTTAGTCTAATCTAGAAAGTATCAGATTTTTTTCAAACGATTCAGTCTAATAAAATAATATCAATTTTAAAATGTCATGAATTAATACAAAATGTTTCCAAAACACTGATTCTTTTTCGTAATTGACAACATTCTATTTTAAAGAAAATGTGTAACTGCCGAGTCAATGCCTATGGTTGATTTATTGCAAACAAAATACAAGTTTAAGTCTATAAACCTGTCATTGAAAATTGGCAATAAACTATCATATTTATTTCTATCTTCCCATATTTCATCAGTTAATACGTGTTCTTGGAGATAATAGATTTAAATTCAATCACACTTGAATGAATGGCAGCGATGCTACATTCCAATTTGTTCTTGACAAACGATTTATGACTGACGTTATTTGATAATTAATAGCTTTGTCATAGGATGTGTACAATTTGCAGATAATCAATATTAAAGAACATATTTTCGTAAAATTTTACATTTTATATAATATTTTTCTAAAAAATAGTAACATTTTCAGAATTTTTCAGATAGGTATTGTTAATTTGTATTAGATATATTATAGGGAGTGATGCTCCCCTCGTAAATGTCACTCTCACAACGTTTCAGCCGATGTAATACCTGACCTTCTTAAGGTGCGTCTTGTAAAACTCGCGGATCTTTGTGTCCAACTAGAATATCGGTACGAAATTTTGAACAGTATTAAATTCATGAAGATAGCCTATTGAAGTTCCGCCCAAAATGACCAAGTTGTTCCATTAAATAATCATTAAATCCATCTTAGGTATAGCCTACATAAACAGGAAGCGAAACGCGCACACATGCTAGTGATGAGTTTTTTGTTTATTAACTACTTATGAACATAGACAATCTAATCCCTGGCATGGGCGATACTAAGAATTCAATAAACAATTAGTTATGAATAAGATACATGAAAGTGTGTTCTTGTCAGCATTTGACGAAACCACTCAGAGCCGCCATAATTTTTGTACACATCCAGAAAGCCACTGCTAATCCCAAAGGCATTGTCATGAATTGGTAATATGTTCCAATAAAATGACATCTTAGAAACTGCTTGTAATCTGGGTAAATTGGAACATGAAAGCAAGAATATTTTAGGCCAAGTTTCACTGCCCAATCTCCTTTTTACGCTTGACGTTTAGACCTGAACTGCTCCATCTTGAATTTCTAACAAGCATTTTTGTCTACTGACTATACGTTGTTTTTTTAAAACGAACTCAACACTGCTATTTTCACCGATTTTGTTTTTGAGTTGATGCAAACTGAACTCTGAATCTTTCCCGAACTACCTCTAAGATCTAACAACCAAAAATAATATTCTCCCAAACTTCCAAGAAGGCCCGCAGTCGTCCCCCGACTTGTTTGGTCTGACCGTCTGATTGCTACTGCAGCCAGTGACGAACCCTTAAAAGCCTTCTGGAGTATTGCCTTTCTAGGACATGTCTGCCGCTTAGACATGGTCGAACAACCCGGACACTTTCATTGTTCGAGGTTGAAGTCCAGCTTCTGCTTCAAAACAAATTATGAAGAATCCATGAGTGATTGCTGTTTTACCACATTACCCCAAGTAGAGTGTATTCTATGGCTGACTTTTCAAACTTAAGTATTTTATTTACCTGCTCTCCAGGGAGCAAGACACAAGGTCAGATGTGGGGTTTTTGGTGAAAGTGTTTTGGTGCAACGAACTGGATTCGAGCCCGAAACACCCACTCAGCCACCGTGCCATCTGCGGTCCTGAATCAGGGCTCCTTCTAGCTTAGGTTCTCTAGGGACATACCGTTACTTACATGATGAGTCTCTATCGCATTCCTCAAGTGTTTGCACTATTTTGTTAAAGTTCGAAGAACTATTCCTAAAACAATTTAGGACCTACTACCGACATACTCAACAGCTGAAATTGTGTTGCGTCATACTGAAATGGAATAATCTTTATACTGAAATGGAATAATCTTTATACTGAAATGGAATAATCTTTATACTGAAATGGCATGTCCTTCAAATAAAGTCTACGTCTCGCCATAAAGGTAAACTCTGGGGTCAACCCGCGATTTATAGCTGCACCGACCTTGTTTCAATCTTTATTGCGGCTGTATTGCAAGTAATGTATGGTTAACTTACACCTGGTATATTGATAACCTACAGATTTGATTGTAGTGTTTACAATGGGAGACCTATGAAGGCAGGAACTAGAACAAATGTTGATTCTCTTATTGAATTTCAATATGCAGATAACGCAGTTCGTGCTCTGACTGAACTAGACTTACAACTCTTGATTAATGCGTGTTCTTATGCATACTCTTAACTAGGACTACAAATACACGTAAAAAAAACAGAGGTGTTATGTCAGCCTTCACCTCAAGATAAGAACAAAACCTCTCCTAATATACAATTAGGCAGCGACTTACTAGAAAACGTTTATCGCTTCGCGTACTTGGGTAGCCAAATCGATTTTAAATGTCACCATTAATCACGAAATCCAAAATTGTATTAAGTGCGCAAAAGCTGCTTTCGGTAAACTTCGTCTCAGAATGTTTGATGATAAAGATTTAAGGGTTGATACCTAAATACGAGTGTATCGATCCATTACCCTTCAAATCCTTTTAATATGCATCGGAGACCGGGACGACATACCGTCGACATCTTTCAGCACACTGAAAGTACATCAAACACTTTTACGAAAAATAAAAAAAATATGACAAGATCGTCGAACCAATATTAATGTCCTGGTTGCTCTAGTATATAGGCTTTAATTGTTAAAAATCGTTTGAGATGGACTGCCCACGTTGTAAGAATGAGCGATCAGTGTTATCCTAAAATATATTTAATTGCGAACTGAATATGTGGGATAGGTTGGTTGGATGACAGAAGAAGCAGTACAACGATTGCTTGAAGGAGGATATGACGTGGTGTCGAATTGATCGCACGCAGCGAGTGCAATTTGGAGAGTGGAATGGGGGACTGATATAATGAGTGATGTGGAAAGATTTGAAAGTGAACGGCGTCATCACGTTGAAGAACTGAAAACAGCAAGAATAGTACGTTACGAAAATCAATTATCAAACGATAATGCATAGGATAGGATGGGTAGACCTGTAATTTGACTGTTTTCTCACAAATGAAGCCTCTGGTGACCCGTTTACTCTATTCAAGTGACGGTCATGATGGCGTCTAGCCGTGATGGAGCTGAGAATAAGTCTGGCCGTCACATCAGTCATATATTGGCATTATTTAGACATAGCCTGCAATGCTTCTCTTTTATCAGACACCGAACCCGAACCCGAACCATCCATATATGACGATATCAGCGTGCCACATGGGGCTTGTCTAAGAAAAAGCCTAACACTGAAATCTAAGTTCCGTAAGCACGTATTAGTAGTGCCCGCTTTGTTTCTAGAAAAAGAGTACTTAGCACCATGCCGACTAGCAGATGCTCCCATTATTCATTATATGTTCTCGTTAACCTGGGAGGCAAGCACACACTTTCAAAGTTGTATCTAGCCACCATACATATATTATCCTCAGCGGCTTTGAAACACTTGATTTTGCCCTTATCCTGTCACTCCCTACCACCTCCTGTAGGGCCATAATTGCCGAGTTATCCAAAGGCATTTGCAAGTACACTTCCTTCTCAAAGGGAAGAAAATATTTCGCAAAATAGAACTTATATTCTGTCCTTACGTACATTTCACTATTACGGATATTCAATTCCGAAACAAGATTAGAAATGAAAGCACACCACTCTACAAGGTTCTTTCTCAGATAAGGGAATATCCGAAGATGCCTCTATTACTGAGGCAGATAACAGACTATGAATTCTAGTTCTTCGTCGGAAATCTCCTTTATTTTAGACGTAAATCCGCCCTTAGTATTGTCTCCGCTGAACATAAGTTTAATCTTTTCGTCAATAATGCCATCCAATGGTATCCTTTCTACGTCCGGTAGGAATCTGACAGCGTAAGAAGACTCATCAAGCGAACTTCCTTATGTTGTTACTGTGCTTCAATTCATTGTAATAGAAGCGGCTGAATTTCTCATCCGTTTGCACTCCTTTGCTATAATCTTCCGAAGAAGGAAAAGCCACAGTAAGCCTCTTTATTTCGTCATAGCTATTACTACCTTGTCTCCCTTTTCTTATAGCTTCCTTCATTTCTACAAAAAAGTGCCGACAAGGGCCTTGTATCTTCATTCCTATTCATGCCTTCTCAAAGAATTGGAATTCAACTAGAAAGCGAAAAAACGTCAATTTAACAAACAAAACGTAAAAGCGAAATATTCACTCACCCTATTTTTTTTCTCACGTGGACATATGTTCGTAAGAAGGCCTGCCAACCCCATAAATGGCAGACCCACATATACGCCGAGAATAAAAGTGATTTTAAAAGAGAAGGCATTAGTTTATATAGGGAGCAAGGGAGATAATTCGATTTTAGCGTGATAATATACACATTTGCGAATGTTACTTACGTCGTCACAGGTAAGTATATACATCCTTATAAACTGAATCGACTTTTCCCGAAGTTAAATAAAAAAGACAACACAAACGAACGTTATCAAAAATGTTGGGTTTTTGTTTATATCGTAATTATGGGTTGGTAGTATTTTGTGAAGCTAAACAACTATCTAATTTCAATCATATTTCATAAATTATTAAACACTGAACATTTCCAAAATCCGCTTGTGCACTTGTGTGCATATGGTGATGATGTTCTTAACGAAACAAGATATTATTCGTTCCACGTAAGATTTTTTACATATGTTACAATATTAGTTCTGATAGGTACCAATAAAACGATGAGATAGTTTGTATTGTTTTTGTTTATTGTATAATATAAATAAATGGCATGACTTCAGCAAATTTACAAGGAGTAAATGAAATCAACCATATGTAAGTAGTATATGATTAAAAAATAAAATTGCCAAAATCATATTAAAACTAGTTTGTTGAACTTTGGATAAAAAAAAAACAGGTATACTTTTTAATGTCAATGATTACTTACACGTGATGTCATTTTGAACATCCATTATACGATAGAAATGTGTGTTTACATTTCTTGAATTCGTTAAGTAATTTTCGTGGCACTGCAACTTATTTTAATAAGTAATATTTACCTCAATTTTAAATTCTAACCCAAGTTGATCATTGTGCACATTTATAGCATATAATAGTGTGCATTTAATTACATTGTAAAACTATTGTTGTTAATAACATACATTTGACATGTGTAATGAGCAATCCTTGACTAACTTAATATAAAATGATAGAAACAGGTGATTGGATACATACATTTTACGAAATATAATAATCTCTAATCCTATAAAGTATGTTATGTATCTATGTCTCCCAAATTAATAAACCGATTGTTATCAATGTGGGAGCACACTTTTGAAATGCAAGTGTGCGTAATATAGCTCTATTGTGTTTAGTAAAAGTTTATAAGATAGCCGAGTGGTGCTGGTACGCATTTTTCAAAATTCGGATACGTCCGGTACTTTTTAAAATGTTATACTTATTAGAAATAATTTTTAAAATTTCTTTGAGTCATTCTAAAAGGAGTGCAAGTATGATATTGGCACCCATCTCATTTTATAATTAAAATATTTGAGGTTTTAAATTTAATTTGAATTAGAGTTCCCTGAATTTTAGCTTTTTATGGAAACCCTATCAAGCCTTACATTTATATATTTTCTCAAATCAAAATCATGTAATAGATGTTGAATAAACTATCAATATGTATTGTAGATAAAAGGTTTAATACAATTTTATCTTAGTTGTAATCCTTTTAAGGGTGCGTAATGTTTGTGCCAAATACTTATATTAGGAGAATTATATTTATTCTTCCTGAGACCGATATTCTAGTTGCATATGTTTGATTATTGCTTCATTAGACTAGTAATACACACACACACGCACACACACATATATATATATATATATATATATATATATATATATATATATATATATATATATATGTAGTGTGATACCAACAAATTTGATTAAACCCAAATAATAGTGAATTAGAATATCGAACAAATGTTGCATTACCCGTTCTTTCAGGGTACCCGGTAAGATCCAACAAGAATGACGATGAACAGACCGTATATAATAAACAACACTTAGGTTTTCTTTATTTGCCCACCACCGGATGTTTTACGCCGGCTACACATACATATATAACAGTCTTTTGACATACTTTTGTCTCATGAACGTATTTTTCTTGCTGAGGTCACAGCCTTGGTTTCCGCTAGAGACTAGTTCGTTTATACATCCGATTGGAAAGAAATTTGCTCTGCATTTTCTATCCGAGCGTGAACTTAAGCAATTGTTCTACAAATACTTTGATGAAGTACAAGTCAGGGGATTCCTTCCGTGTACCAGCTTGCTTATCAGTCGAATTTTTAGTCAGCGAACACAAAAGTCTAACAGCAAGACGGGCTTGTGTACCATAGCCAATAAAGCTTCATCGGTGTCAAGAACGTCGGTAAACTCGCATTCTTCTGGTACATCGATACTCCGATCACCAAGCGTTTCATCTGTTCGCGTTTTTGCAACCGCCGTTTTTCAAGTCCCTTTGCACTGCGGAACCTTCTTTCTTTTTAAACAGTTATCAAGTTGCCTTTTTTTTCTTTCTCGACGCCCACCCACAATGGACTCGTCCACGATTAAATTGTGCCACTCTTCATTATCTTACACGAATACTCTACCATTATAACAATACTACTTAAACAACCCAACTTACAACACTTTCTAAAGCGTGTTTTACTCTATTACAATTCAGTCCTTCAAGGTCACAGACATACACAGACATACATCCTCAATCTCTTTCATATATATAATTGATATTAGCAACAGTTCATTATTTAATTGTAACTCATACTATTTCGAACATACTACAACAGATTTTAACAAAATAGCAACCGCTCTATTACTTTAACTTCAATTTTACATGACGTGATAATTTAAATAAAGGAATAACAGAATATCGGAATGGTTTCATTTACGCATTGCTGCCTTGCTATTCATCATATATTTAATCATTCTTTAGAACAACTGAACACCGAACTTCATAGTTAGTAATATTTTATTTACAAATCAAGTATTAAAGATCTAAATCAAACTGTTGAAACACTGCCGCAGACTAATGGGAGTAGGAACGCAGAAAGTGTCAAAATCTGATTATATAATTATTCAGCTAAAGTTAACATCTTATTAACATTTGTTTATATCTAATATATAAAGTAGAGACGTTTTTTCCCCTGTACCTTCTCGGAGAATAGGAAAATAACCACATGCATCACGGGCTACTGAACTCACAATTACATTGCACTTATTCACTCGAGCGTGTTTTAGTATATCTTTTATTCTTCTTTCCAAACTAACACTGAATATTATATTCGGCCCGGCCGCCACGACTCTCCGAAATACCAACTCCATATAGGTGGTAGTAAAAACTTTTCTCCCTAACAATTCTGTACTGTGACTACACTCATCGACACTGGAAACTAATAAACACAGTATAATTTTCACAAAACACCCATTGTTATTTCGTATTTGTCTGGCATTATTTTACTACATAATATTAAGCAATACGCAAAAACTTAACAACCGCTCCCTTACACCCGATGATTATTCGCGATTATCAGATTACGTTCTATCTAATTCAACCTTCTACATTTATATTCATTCCGGAATTAAACGAATGAAATTAACGAACACAATTCATGCAACATTCATGATTGAACATGGCGGCTAAAATTTCTTGATCGAATCGACTTCTTATTTAATTCAATAAGCACCAACATACTGGTAGACCTGGATACATTTACATTTTCAAAATCATACACCTTAAACACGCATATTATAGAAAAATTGCCCAAATGAATTTACTTCATCAAAAAATGACCTACACCGTGTCATTGTCGAACTTTCCATTTGGTCGGCAGAATCAAAATGTTAACATAACACGCATGTCAATAAACAAGCATAGCGTTATTAGCCTATTTTCACATGTATTTTTAACTCGAACTCGTGGCCCTTTGGGTAGAAGGGTGGTGTACTGATCGACCGTATCAGCGTTCGATCCCGTTCAACTCTGTCACTTTTTTCTTTTTTTTTAAATTTAAAACATTCGCCAACACGGTATAGGGAGTGGGGGTGGAGAAAGAACTACAGGCCGTTTTTTTTATATTCGACGTCATGCAATAGGTACTAATCTCTCCCGTGCAACGCCGGGCGACGGGTTCCGCTAGTATATATATATAATTTTATTATTTTTTTTATTTCATTTGATTCATTAACTTTTCTTTATTTATTCATTTCTAAATTTTAAATTTACGTGTGGGCCGTTATTATTATATGGGCAGTAAAGGGGGATAACTTAGAACAAACGGAATATTGTTAGAAATGAGATATGAAATTTGAGAAGAAATTAAAATCAATTGTGGAAGGAATTCATAGCATGAAGGTAGGAAGGAACCGTTGGAACGGGGGGATTAATAGGAACCGTTGGAAAAGGAAAGGGGGAATTAAGAGATAAAAATACACACACATATATAAACACCTCAATGCCTTTTATCGTGCATTTAATTTTTACATTGCTACAGCCTCGGATAACAAACCTGCACTTATATATATATATATATATATATATATATATATATATATGTAAAAATAAAAATGGAATAAAGGATAAGCAAATAAATAAAAAATTAACTCAAAAACACATATTGAATAGTTCTATAAAAATAGTTCGATTGTTAAAATATCATCACCATCAATTGGTAGCCGAACTTTAATTAATAACAGAAACGTTTTCAAATTTATACAAAAACGCAATTTTGGAAAAAAAGTCACGTGTAATAAACTGTAGAAAGGAAGAAAGAAAGAAAGACACGTTAAAAAAGAAAGAGAAAGAAAAAATCAGCAGTTGGCATTTAAACGCCGATCGGAAACGCCGTAAGTTAATAAAGTAGGAAGGAAGATTAGTTGTAATTTTAAATGAATGACAGCAATGAATTACACCAATAAGTAGTAGGAGGAGGTGGAGTAGGAGGTGGAAGATGGACTCAAAGTAGTAGAAGTTATCCGTTATCATATTGGTTTAGGTTCATTTCGATTAGAATCGATATGGCTGAAGATGTAGAAATATTATAGAATCCTGGTCTTTGAATAATTGTGTTATTATGACGTAGGATTAAACACAATTCTATGAGACGACGGAGTTTAGTGTCGTGGTTATGTTTTATTTAAATCGCTCTCTGTATAGTGAAGTTATGACCAAAATAAATCATGTGGGTACATAACGAGTTTGAGGTGTCACGGTTTTTTATAGCACGCTTGTGTTCATAGATTCGTTTATTTAACGGACGTTGTGTCTCGCCAAAATATATTTTCAGCAATCGGCGCATGGTATAGTATGAATACCAGCTGAAGTAGGAGATGTAATGACTTTAGTTTTGTTTTTATGTTTTTTAAAGATGTTTTTAATAGTAAGTCAGGTAGATTGGATGATTCTGAAACCATGTTGGGAAAGAGAAGAGAAGATATGTTTGTTGCGAAAATTAATAGGGAGGAAAACATTTCTTGGTATGGGTTGTGTCGTATTAGGAGGTGTTTTCGTATTTTTGATATTTTTAGATAGCTTTATTTTTAGCGGAGAGAATGACATGTTTGGGGTATTTTTAAGTTGCGAGAGAGGATTCTATGTTACTATATTCTTGAGAAAAATGTTCAGGGCTACAATGATGCACGCCTATTATCATACTGTTTTTTATGTAGTTTAATAATGATGTGAGTAATGGTGCAAGTAATCATTTTTGTTGGTTAGTTTACGATGGACTTGAAATAAGAGACTATTTTTGTTTTTTAGGATAAGAATGTCGAGGAAAGCTAAAGAAGTGTTGTGTTCACTCTCGAAAGTAAACTTGATGGAAGGTTCAACTTTGTTGTGTGTGTGCTAATGTTTCTATTTCATGACTAACGGGTAGAAAAATTAAAATATCGTCAATATATCTAAAATAAGAAGCAGTTTAAGGGATACCGTATGAAAAGGACCGATTTCGAAGAATTCTAAAAACAAACAAGCTAATACGGGACTAAGGGGATTACCCATAGGTAAATTTCTGTCAATAATAGTTATTGTTATATTTAAAGAAAGTAAGGTAAGTTATGTTCCTAATGATAGCTATAATGCTGTTAATTGGGAAAGAAAAAAAAATATTTTGTTTAAGTGTTTGGAGAGTAAGTTAATGCATTTTTTATGTGTATATTTGTGTATAAGAAGGTGATATCAAGGCTTTTATTAGTATGGTTTTGTGAATTAATATTTTGAAATTTTTTAAGAGATGAACTGAATTTGTTATATGTGCGTTGCTGATAGTACCTAGTAGTGGTGATTTAATTTATGCTAATGATTTAGCGATATTGTGGGAGGCACTTGCAATCCTGGAAATAATGGGACGTAGGGGCATATTATGTTTGTGTGTTTTAGGAAGATCGTAAAGTGTTAGTATGGTGGAGTTGTATGATATGAGGGAAGTCCATCCTTGTTAGTGTTTAGTAGAGATCTTTATACATTTATTAATTTGGCATTGTTTTTGTTGATAGTATACATATATATATATATATATATATATATATATATATATATATATATATATATATATATATATATATATCTATATAGATGCTGCTTTCTATTCACTCTGTTCTGAATTTGTTATTTTCATACGAGTTGTATGTTTTACTTTGTTTATTATTCACGTAAAATGTATACAAGTCGGTTACTCGGAATAAGATCGAAATATATTTGGTTGGTGATGAGTTTTCACACACGATCTATGCATGGCGGAGATCAGATAAATCGTAAAATTATTAGTATCTCTTCCTGTTAAGTCAATATTATCGATTTGAAATAAGTCCAACTAAGATCCGATGTTGTTGGGTAAACTTTTCTTATACAATCTGCTTCTATGTATCGCCTGTGTCTCTTTCTTTGCGGTTTATCAGCTTTCTTTTTATCACTTATGACGTGTATGCTTATTTTAATAATTATATCACTGTCTTTGACGATGTTGTGACAGCTAAAATCTGCAACGGACTTTTAGCCGATAGAAATTTTAATCTAAATAAAATATGATTGTAGACTTGAAACATAGTTTTATTATGCATGTAATTTGAATTAATTTCGATGAGATAATAACTGATATATACTATTTACCTCATATCTTATTTATATACACCCAGAAATATATATATATATATATATATATATATATATATATATACATAAATATATATATATATATAAATATATATATATATATATATAAATATATATATATATAAATATATATATATATATATATAGATTGTTCACTCATGAAATAGATCATTGAGTGAAGACCGGGGTTGTTCCAATAAAAACAAGCTCGATGATACTCGATTACAGAGTACAGAGCATTTATATGTGATTTTATGAAGGCTTAACAAAGCATTCCTTTCAGGACACCAATGATCACCATTAAAGATATTTTTCTTACAAATATTATTTATTCAAATTAAATGTTTTTTCCTACACGTGTTTCACTATGTATCGCCTGTGTCTCTTTCTTTGCGGTTTATCAGCTTTCTTTTTATCACTTATGACGTGTATGCTTATTTTAATAATTATATCACTGTCTTTGACGATGTTGTGACAGCTAAAATCTGCAACGGACTTTTAGCCGATAGAAATTTTAATCTTAATAAAATATGATTGTAGACTTGAAACATAGTTTTATTATGCTTGTAATTTGAATTAATTTCGATGAGATAATAAGTGATATATACTATTTACCTCATATCTTATTTATATACACCCAGAAATATATATATATATATATATATATATATATATATATATATATATATATATATATATACATAAATATATATATATATAAATATATATATATATATATATAAATATATATATATATATAAATATATATATATATATATATATATATATATATATATATATATATATATATATATATATATATATATTTAGATTGTTCACTTATGAAATAGATCATTGAGTGAAGACCGGGGTTGTTCTAATAAAAACAAGCTCGATGATACTCGATTACAGAGTACAGAGCATTTATATGTGATTTTATGAAGGCTTAACAAAGCATTCCTTTCAGGACACCAATGATCACCATTAAAGATATTTTTCTTACAAATATTATTTATTCAAATTAAATGTTTTTTCCTACACGTGTTTCACTACCAAGCAGTTACTTGCTTGGCAGATCATCAGGGAAATTAAATGTCCGGAATACTTGTTTCAACTGCCGACAATACACAATGGGGCGTTGCAATAGTTGTGGTCACGTAAGAAGAGAAGAGGAAAAAAATAAAAATAAAATGTAAAATTAAAAAAACAAGGAGGAACAACGATAAAAAAAGAAAGTCCTAGAAAAAGTCTTTGAAAAGTAGCTCGTGCATTATTTCTTCCACCAAGCCAACAAGCAAATAATCGGTCCCAAATACATTAAAAAAAAAAACCGGAACAATGTGCGGTAATACACTTTCACGTCGGTCGGCACAATGATGAATAAATCCCCCCCCACACAAAAAAACAAAAGAACTAAATTATTCAAGTTACCGCTCACAAGTTACCATTCCAATCCAATGGTAGTATGGGAATTCTAAATCAAACTTCTGACAAAGAAAAATCAACATAAATGTTCGTCCGGGTTCGAAGAGCCGTATTTCAATGGCTGATTTTTTACCCTTCGAAAGAAACACACGACGAGTTGAATGTCAATCTCGCAGAACACTCCCTTATATTAAGAAACAAGATAATTAATTTCTATAAAGAATAGGTTTAATAATAATTTTTTTTAGAAACAGTATTTTGAATAAATAGTTTCTATCTACTAATTAAGATTTTTTCCGTAATATAAGGGAGTTTTCTGAGAGATTGACGTTCAACTCGTCGTGTGTTTGTTTCGAAGGGTAAGAAATCAGCCATTGAAATAAGTCTCTTCGGACCCGGACGAACATTTATGTTGATTTTTCTTTGTGAGAAGTTGGATTTAGAATTCCCATACTATCATTGGATTGGAATGGTAACTTGTGAGCGGTTTCTTGAATGATTTAGTTCTTTTGTTTTTTTGTGTGTGGGGGGGGGGATTTATTCTTTCACGTGAAAGGGTATTATCGCACATTGTTCTGTTTTTGGGGGTTTTTTAAATGTATTTGGGACCGATTATTAGCTTGTTGGCTTGGTGGAAGAAATAATGCACGAGCTACTTTTCTCAGACTTTTTCTAGGACTTTCTTTTTTTATCGTTGTTCTTCCTTGTCTTTTAATTTCAACTTTTATTTTTATTTTTTTTCCTCTTCTCTTCTTAAGTGACCTCAACTATTGCAACGCCACATTGAGTATTGTCGAAAGTTTAAACCAGTATATCAGACATTTAAGTTCCCTGATGATCGGCCAAGCAAGTAACTGCTTGGTAGTGAAACACGTGTAAAAAAAAACATTTAATTTGAATAAATAATATTTGCAAGAAAAAATATCTTTAATGGTAATAATTGGTGTCCTTAAATGAATGATTTGGTAAGCCTTCATAAAATCACACACACACACACATATATATATATATATATATATATATATATATATATATATATATATATATACATATATATATACAGAGAGAGATAGTAAGACGGAGAGGAAAAGACACAGCCAGACAGAGAAAGAGAGAGAGAGAGAGAGTGAGAGGGGAATATAAGTTGATAGAGAGTATAACAGTCAGCAGTATTCTATTAAATCGAATTGTATCGACTTTTGTCGACTTTACAAATTATCTCGATCAGAAAGATGTTA
>OY744535.1:86060448-86087948 GCA_963556195.1 Sepiola atlantica
TGTTCCGGTATGCATTGTAACTATACTATTAGTTTTAGGTATGTGTTACGTTGTTATTTATAAGCTAAACAACTAAGTTATAATAGTAGTTCATCATACAACGTTATTAAACTATAACTGTACAAATTGAAAAAAAACTAAGATAACCGACTGATGTAACACATATGTTTTTTTCTAATTTGCCAATAGGTCGAAAATCTTTAAGAAACTGCAAACACTGATTCCATGAAACATACCGAGAAGAGATCTCTTCTAGACATGTATACGTTATATTATGTGCGTACCTACGTAAGCCATGAATGCCGCTTGTTATTTGCTACTCTATTGCAGATGTATATGTAACAACACATCAATATGTGGTCAGTCATATGCGGTATAACATACACACACATCAGAACGCATCATAGTCATTTTGAAGGTGGATTACTCTGTTGTGTCATCGTTGTGGAAATAAACCATTTACTGATTTTTTAAAGTTATGTACTGATATCACTATCTAAAAATTAGTTGACAGTGGACGATGTTTTAAGAAAACAATAGTATATACTGGAAAAAATATTTTATGATATTTTATTTCACAAGGAAACAATGATTTAAATTTCACCGTGCAGAATGCTTCTTAAACCCTATTATGCTTAAAAGCATAATATGGTTAAGAAGCATTTGAAAAAATCACACAACTTTACTATTTTTAAGATGCACATATGATTGTTTACACGGTCAAGAATTACAGCTTACGCCAGGTAAAAAGAAACACTGATCAGAAAGTACATTTTCATGAATCGATTATAGAAAACTATTCCCTGTCAGTTGACACTTTCTTCAAACCACTCTTCTTCAACAGATTGGAAAATCTGTATTATTTAGATTATTCTGACTAGTGGTCTAATCATGTATGTTATTGGCACAACGTTTTGGCGGATATAAACTTGGACATCTTCACTCGCGTTTGTCAACCTCCAGAATCTGTTTATCACACTCTGGAGTCTGCACTTAATTTAATCTGGAAGGCTTTATTTAATCGACAGAGTAAACTTTCTTTCATTCGATTATGTTGTGTTAATATGTGTATAAGTGTAAATACAGAAACACTGAAACTATTAATAGAGAAAACAGTTTATATTAAATAACATATAAAGTGACCAGAATACTGTATTGATCGCCAAGTTGCGCGAGCAAATCCCGCGGCGTTTCATTGAGCATGTTGATGCTTGTAATTTGAGTATTATATATCCTAAGTTTTAATGATAATTTACATGTTCTATATTCAGATCTGCTTAGGCAGCATTACATAAGTCATCTATTTATTCTCATGAATTAACTACAATAACAAATCCACACACAGCCGTTCTCGTAGTAAGGACGATCTAGCCGATCTCACGATTACTTTCCTCGTAATAGCTAGACTATAAAATGTTGCTCAAATTTAATGTAATCTAATATTCCTTCGGTGTATGTTTCTATTTACTCACTTGACTTTGAATAGTCGTGTATGCTGGCGTAATAAGTACCTTTACTTTTCTGTTGACGTGCATTATATCATCTAAAAATACCGACTTCTAAAAATGTAAATTCACTTACGTGTAAGAACGATCATATCGCTCACTATGTGATTGAGTATGTCGCCTTATGCATGCATTCTAAACAAATTAAAGCAATAATGGCAGTCTCGTTTAGTTTTAAAAACAACAACGTAAGTACCTGTTCACACGTATATATCAAAATATGAGAAAAATAAACGTGAACAGACATGAAAAACTAAAAGCAAGAACACACAGCAATAGAACTAGAACTGTTTCTCTAGGAAATGGCAATAGTCTAAGGTGAAACAAACTAAACCACGTTTATTCATTGATGTATGCTAGGTAAACAGTGCTGATTAAAAGTAAATAACACGATGTTCAAATACATTTTATTAAACATTACACACGATTGATTCGATCTTCCTATACTTGAATATCAAACGTGTAGGAGACGGATTAAACAATTCAGAATTAGAAATTACACTTTTAAAGATGAAAAAAGATCAGGGCGTCCATCTTCTGAAAAACCTGTTGTGGAATCCCTTTAAGAAACCCCTGCTCTTATTTACAAATGAATAAAGCATGATATTTTTAGAGAAATTCTGATTACTTATTTTTTTTAGTTCTACACCTTTGCAGAGAATCAATGTAATCTGTGTATCATCCTCGAAGAAGACTACGTTGCTGAATAAGTGGGTATCTTATTTGTTCGTCTCGAAACGTGTGTTAATTAAATAGCGACATAGTTATATTGATGACGTGTTGTCTAATATTGAAAAAAGTTTGTTGATTTTCTAAAACCAGTCAGTCAACATAGTCGACACACACTCTTTTTGCATTTATGATTCAAAGATTATACGAACATTTGTTTTTAATATGTGTAATTATGTATAATTAATAGGTAATACAAATTTGAGACTTTGCGTAGTATTATACTAACAAGCATGTATTGGTGTGAATTCCACTGTTATTTCTACACCAATCTGTGTAATTTACTTTTAATAATTATATCCTTTCCATAAAATAAATTATAGTCAGGGCCAATAAAATACGGACAACATTACTATTTTAGCTTTAGTAGAAATAATCCCTATTTTCCGCAAAATCCCATTTAAACAAATCTGCTTTCGTGATTCATTTAAAAGTTTATTTAAAAAATTATTTTTTATGTTACAGTTAAATATTCTTCTAATTAATAAAATAAATGTTAATTTTGAAATGTATTTATTTTAAAGCTTATTATTATAGCCAATGGGAAGACATAAATGAATTTTCTTACAATGAATTTTAAAAAAGTCAGATATGTTTACTATAGCGGCATGCAACTAATCATCAATCACTATGTTTACTGATCAGATGGTGGCATCTTTTAATACGTTTAAAACGCGATAACTTACGTACAAACATGAAATGCATCAGTGTATTTTTAAATAAATGATCTAAATCTTTTCATGGAATTGTTTTCGTTCATAAAACTTTTATTAAAATTTATTAAAATTTTTCCGCATTTGTGCGTCATGTTGCGAAATCTAATTAATTGTATTTCATGCACTGTTCGGCATAAATAATGAATGACATTTATTCTTGCCACAATAGATATCTCTAAGCTATTTAATCTCATTAATTGTCGGATGTGAACTGCAAATCATATCATTAAATTCAAAATATATGGGGAATAACTTTCTCTTTTCAAGAACGAGTAAGGTAATTGTATCCGGTCCGGTATATCGCTGTTATAAACTATTAATTGTCGATAGATAAGCAGGTAAAATAACACTGATAGGATCATTAGAGAGATACGATGTACCCGAATCATGCATATGTTTTAACTTAAATAAGTCCAGTGTCTTTACGTATTTGTCTTAAATGTTGAATAACATATTCAACGTTGAAAACACAACTTAAAAGCTTCTGTCGACAATGCGCCAATATTAATCTTAATAGTAATACAGTAACCTTACAACTTTTGAAATATATGGATATGGTTTTATTTTCAAGTCAACGTGATTGATTGATTTTATGTTGTGTTTGTTAAAAGTGATTACCTATGGGCATAATTGACGGGCACGCTTAATAACAAAAAATATCATTTTGAAAGTCGTATGTTATTATGAAATAAATTCAACCACAATACCTCTAGATTTGTTCGTCTACAATTCAAAGAGTTTTACTCTTCTGTTAAATATATATTAATGACGAAATACCTTCGTGAACGTTAAGAAACACATTTCTATCTTTTAAATTCTTATCACATTTTTTGTAATCCAACTTTTATTTTAGAGAATAATTTTCCATCCAATAATATGTATTTAATAAATTTATGTTAAAACAAATTTCATTTAAAACATTACGTTCTAATGATTGGTAATTTTTTTCCATCAAAGCAAATCATTTTTCCCAACGTTCCCACCAATGTATATTTGTATAGTTATAATATTTCGGATAAATAACATTGTAAGCAACATATCTAAACGCATAAATGTGTCAGCGATATCAGTGTTACACTGCATACTCTCGCCTCATCAGCAGAATGTTCAAGTTTTTATAGAACATGTGAACTCCATGAGTTACTGTATGTAATTAACAATGGAGAGGAGGAAAATAAAAACATGGCCTACCTAGATGCGCTAATAACTTTGACTGTCGGCGTTCAGATTATGCGTATATCGAAGACTAACTCTCGCTGCAAAATACAACTCAACTTCAATTTCTACCATCGATATTATGTAATGAAAGAAATTGTTCGTTGTCTAAAATGAAGAGCAAAGTACATATAATGTAACATCACAACATATCAATAGATATATACTCACACAACTATTTACCATAATGAAGAGTCACATGACATTGAAAATATGGACCAATGAAAAACTACACTAAATGCAAAATTATAAAAGTATATCTACTATATATGAAGAGCTTGTTTTACAAAAATAGAGGGCATGTGATTCATATGTTATTAAAGCAGTATAAGTTAATTGATTCGACATAGAAATCATCAAGTTCAAAAGGATTCACCTAGCGTCGGTCGGGGGTTAGAACCGACATATTTACTAACATAAAAACACACATCAGCTGAATGTAATTAGTGATAATTCTTTGATTCATATATCGTAATAAGTGATGTTAAATTTAATGGGGAAAATAAAATAGGCATTGGTAAACTAAGGCGAGAGATGCCACTAAAAATGTCAAGCAAAAATGAAAGTAACACTATTCTATGTCAAAGCTTGAAATATATAGCTTTCATACTGTTAGAGATATAACGAATTTATAATAATATTAATTGCGTGGATATAAAGACATACCCACTATTTTCTGGGTGCCTCCGTCGCTCAGATATAAATAGAACGAATGTTTATTGATAGTACATTAAACAATGTTTATAATTAAATAGATTTATTAGCAAATCAGATATGTATAGTTTAAATGTGATTTACAACAGAAAAAAACACTACACTGAAAGAGAGAATTACTAAATACAAAGGCTATATAATCTGATATCACAAGTCGTATTTATTTATAGTGAACGTACAAGTCTAATTCTAGTCTATGATTTAAATGAAAGCCTACTACTCCCAGATGTTGTTTTCAGCTTTTGAGTGACATATTATATATTGTTACAATGTACTTCGACGGATGTAATGGAATGGCCTAACAGTCTTTTTATCGTAATCTGCTCCTGGCAAACACTCGCCAGCGATAACAGGTTACACTCAAAAATAGAATATGAATAAGATATTTCACATAGATTGTGTGTTCATCTAATTTATCGGTTTCACATCGTTTTGTCTGCCGATTTTTACTTCAAATACACGTTTTCGCTGTGACTAAATACCAGAACAAAATATATTTTTAATGATTTATTCTATATTAAAAAGAAGACTTCCAGAAAGGTGCCATCAATATTAGGAGTGTATATTGCGTAAACCGATCGAACATCGGAATGAGCACATTTCACAACTAATGCTTAACGTTCACAAGGAAAGCAGTTCGAAGATGTCACCTAGTATATTTCTCAAAAAGTGTGTATATAACATTGTAACAATTACATCCAATGACTATTCTTAATATAAATAAATACAGTATATATTTAACTATAACGAGAGTTTAAGTAAAACAAAACTTAATGTTTTACTGCGGATACCACTGATGGGTTCTTCAAGTAAATACTATCGGCATCGGTTTATTTATTGGATTATATCTATTATTTAAAACAATAATCCGACCGGTATTAGTACGGTCCGATATGACCCAAACATACTGAAACATATCCGAAATATCGTTAACGTCCACTGTAACTATGTTACGCAGATCTTAGACACATCTTTTGCTTGCATGAAAATACACTGTCGGGTAAAAAAAGTAATTCATGATGGAGGCACAAGTCGAACCAAAAGTGTTTGGATAAACGGTACTAACATCTTAAATCCACAACCCTGTTTCAGGAAATAGTTATTTGAAGAGACTCCGTTTCAATATGAACTATATTTCCAGGGTCAACGGATTATTCGGAAATAATGTGATCAGTTCTTATTTAAATGTAAAGTAGATTTTCTCTGGATTATTAAGTCAATCATATTGGATGTTATTCTCACAAATTGCAGCCCATTTTCGCCCGGTGTAGGTTGTCGAACTTGGGAATCTTTAGTGATTTCGAACGGACACCTTGAGTTAAGCCATAACACGGTATACATCGTTAGTAATTCATAATAATACTCTTAGTATTGCGCGTCTCCAGTATTAAACCTTAAAGGCCCAGGAGACTGACACTTAGAACTGATTATTACTCAGCACGCCGCATATCTATGTTTTGTCAGATCTTTAGTTGAAAGGAAACGACTGCGTAGAGGTCACATTTTGAGATTCTGTGTTTGATCGGAAACATCAGCAGCCAGTTTTTATTTTATTTTTTGTTATGCTTTGGCCTGCCGACTGTGACCTTTAGGTCGCCAAACTGGGGTTTTCTTTCGCCCGTGTATTCTCTGATTAGTAGTTTTGTGTCGCATTTTAAATATGAAATATTTACTGATTGATTTCGCACTGTAGTCTACAGCACTGGCATAATACTGCTTGAAAGTTTTTAGCATACTTACTGACTTACAAATAATAATAGACTGGATAGCAGCATGATACCGCCGGAATATTTTAGTGCCGAATGAATTACATGATACATAAAGATACACGTTTATAATTGCGTGAGCAATTAATTATAGATCGTGGTCAGACAACAATTACGTGAAAGGCCATATGCTCCTCTGGGGTCTAAGTGGTGTAATGAAATAAAGGAACATTGAAGTAATTATGTGTTATGAATTATTGTCATGAATTTAATGCAGCCATTGAGCTAATAAATTAATATAAATAATCAAATACCATTGGCAATTTCGTAGTGTTGATTAAAACTGCTGACATTTATGTGAACATGCTAATTTACTAAAGAACTTAGCAAACACTCAAGATAGTTCAAGTGTTGCATAGTGGCCACATATGCTTGCTTAAAAAGTTGATTATCATGTTTTTTATTAGAGGATCAGATGGTATTTCCTTGGTATACTATTGCAAAAAATGTAGATGAAGTGACAGGTATGTATTATTTTTCGAAAAGCCAATTTTTGTTTATTTTAGATGTTGCCATGGTGAACGTATTGGAGGTTGATTATCTTAGTGAGTTATTATATGTATTTATTAAAACAAATAAACACATTTATTGAAATATTTGTTTCAAAAATAATTATTTAAATTATAATGATTTAATACGAGTGGATGTGAATATTCAGATATTTGGAAATGAAAACATTGTTGTTCTTTTCAAACATTTTTCCGATTCCGATTTTACGCAATTAACCTTGATGCAATGAAAGATGTCGTCATCTAAAAAAAATCGTATACTAATCATGCAGTTCTTCATTGAAAAAGTGTTTTCCGTCAGATTTCATGCGTTATACTAAATTGATTTCAACTCCAATATGTTCACCATGTCATAATCTTTAAAGATACATGCATATGTTCAGCTTTTTTAACAATGAAATGATCAAACATCTAATGCGTACGTTTTAATAATTGTTACTGGTACAACAATTGCAGTTTGTCCAGCGCCTAATAATGCAAATATTCTCTTTTTTGGCAATAACATGCAAATAGCCTGAACACACTCGTATATCGTAACATGATACCGCACTTCCTTGCCGGTTACTAATTAATAAAATAGTCTGACAAACTGTGTGTTTTTTTTTTAGGAATACCACTTTTTACAAAAGAATAAAGCAGAAACTATATAATGTTTCATCGTACAATTAAAAACATATTATAGAAACATTAGGGGAATCATTTTTTGGCTAAGCAAATTTTTCTGGTTCAAAAATCAATTAGAAAATGTGAATAGTTAAACATAAAAAGACCACTTTTATTTTTTAACCGTGAAAATCTTAACAATTTTATTCTTGGCTAGTGGTTTAGTCATAGATATAGTGTGGGTATTTCTAACCTTACTGTCACCTAACCAAACTCTAAACAAGATGTAACCTAACTGTAGAAAAAAGTTGAAAAGAGGCAATATACTCCAAAGTGATGATTGTTTTTACACCAAAAACAATTAAAAATAGACAAAATATTTTAGACAGAAAATAATAAAAATCCAACAACAACTGTTTACACGCACACATTAAACGTTAATTAGCCAAGAAGTCGGTGCTCATTGTACGTTATTTTATTGTGGGGAAGTTGTCCCACACTTTAAAATCTTAAATATTTAAAGAAATACAATTGCAGTTATTTTTCAGGCTGTTGACATGTAAACACTAAGAAATAGTGCAATCTGATTTTTGAAGGGTAGGGGTAAACTACGATTGATGGCATAGTAAAACAATAAAGTTATGCTTTTGTCTGTAGTTCTCGCTGTATATGACAACCTCAATCAGCTGAAAACGAAATATTATGGAAATGCATTGCTATCTATGTGAGAGATGAGTGACTTGTTCACTTTATTAAGAAAACACATGATTCCAGAACGAAGGAATATGTTAACATATATCATGTGCCATTGGAGTATAAAGAAAGATCCTTAAAACGAATGTTTATTAACTCATCGTATAATGAAATATATGTAAATATAGGCGAATACTTTCTGTGACAGTAAGAACTTTTATCATTTACCCCACATTTACATCGTGATCCAGGGGCATCTAAACCATTGTAAATAATATAATCTACTAAATACCATTGTATTAATTTTATAAAAAGATTTGCATCATCGAAGATGACGATTTCAATAACACAGTCTTAAACGAACGAAGACATAAGGACATGTATTTCTTCCATATTTATACACCAGGAACTCGTCGCCATGCGCTCAGTGTACTTCCCCCTCATGTAGTTTTTATACTATCAAATTATATCACCTAACATAGTTCAAATGTTGTAATATACAACATTTTATCATTCATTTATGTGCTCATCATGTAAGAAATAATTGCTTATTATAATTCACTCGTCATATTTATTTGTCAAAATTTGGGATCAAAAAGAGTTGATGAACCATAGAATAGGAGACGAACAGAAATACCTATACTAAGTTAATTTAGTTTAAAAGTTAAATCTGCATTACGAAAAAGAAAACAGACATTTATGAACATTACTTCTTTTGTCATCACATTTTTTTATGTAAAAGTGCGTTGTATTGTCAAATGATATACTATTTACAAAATAAATAAGTAATAGCTGAAAATACACATTTTCATTTACAACCACATATAGGCGCATTTTCACAAAAAATAAAAAATAAAATTGTTTCATACAACACGTTATATTTTGTAAACTCTGGAGATTTATGAAATAAATGAAAACACATTATTTTATTAACAACATATTGAATATATACAGCATTAACAATTAAAACAGCCACAGTAAAACGATGTTTCGCTAATATAGATTCAGGTACTCTACAATAGTTGTATCTCGTATGTCTTTTATGCCACAATAATTCCCACAGTTTCGATTGTATTAGTTGTATATAGTTTTAAATATTGGATTTTTCAAGCATATTTGTTGTAAATTTATCATAAACGATACATACGCCAGTAATAAGTTAAACACGATTTGATCAGCCAAGATTTGACTTTTTTACTTATTACTCCTTCAGGTATGATTTTAATCTATTAATTTACATTTATAAATGCCTTACTAAACCTGCAATGGATCGTGGCCTACGATTCATAATATGCTCTATGATTGATAAAAGAAAAATTGGAATAAGTTGGCCATGTTTATCATGTGAAAATTAATAAGTAATATTTATGGATTATACACTTTATTTTTGATAAGGCAAATGAATAAGAATGTTTACTAAAAACATTTTATTAAAAAAAATAAAAAACAACATATTCCTCAATGATTCCATAAATATTGTGCAGTAATTACCGTTCAGGGAATTCGACATCGTAGGAAGAAATAAACTAATGCTGAATACCGCATAACACCTAAGTGTACATCACTATACTGAACTTAGAGTAGTTTCGCAAGGACCCCAGAAAATGTGTTAATAAAACTATTAAAATACTGAATTACATAATGCTCATGAGAACACGTTTAGACGCGAATACGAGGAGTAAATTTTGTTTACCAGCATAACCCTGTAAACATTCCATATTGTTTTACTAATCATCTAGTGATGTCACCTACAACAATTATAAAATGCATGAACTGAACGTTTCAATATTTTATCGTGTTATATATTGTTAAAATATGAATCATTTTAAATGATATTTTACTTATTGAAAACTGTAACAGGATGTACTAATTGTTTTTAATTAAACGAATACGTTGTAAAACAGTTTAAGTCGAGAGGCGTGTTTTTTAGTATTACAATAATACATTTAAAAATGCCTAAAATATAAATGTTTGCCCGCAATTAAATAATATATTCTAAAGTTGCTTTTTAATTTCATTTTTGGCGAGTTGGCGATATCACTTTTTTAAATAGATGTAACATGTGATAACCTATGTATTAACATAAAATTGCCTTAGAATAATGTCTTTAGATGTAGTTTATATATATCTTTATTAATAGTTTCCTTATTTACGAATATGTTTTAATCTATGAAAAAAAGGAACCGTAGTTCTTACAGATTGTGCGCACAACATTTGGGTGATATGTGGCCAATTTCAGCGAATATGAACGACTGATATTTATAGTCGGGAAAGAGTGCGGCCATGATGCGAGTAGTTACAATCTAGCCAATCCTTTCCGCCATTGTTTGTTGTAGTTATTGTACATCTTGTCTCGATGGAGACCAGATCGTTGAGTTACTTGCATAGAGATATGTTCTTTGATTGCTACCAAACTCTGTTGGCGTGGGTCGCTTAAAGGATATGCTTTTTTGCAACCCCGACTACAGAAGAGTCTCTTTTGGTCATCACCATGAAGTATTTTTCGACAAATCTAAAAAAATATATCTAAAATGGTGACTTACGAAAACGCCACTTTTAGATGCAAATGTGAAGATAATAAAACAGCGTTCTCTGATATAATGTTCAAAATAATATTTAAGCATTTCATCTTCGTCGATTGGGTGATCCTATCTTTTAAAACAGGTTAGAATCGATAACATATGCATTAAGATGCAATTACCATTAGCACATAGTTATATTGATTCTAATTACTTAAATACATGTACTGGCCTATTCTATTTTCAACGATATATTCAAAGTTTCGGGGAATATATAACTTCATTAACTGTAAAACACATGCATTATCCAAAAGGTGTTCTAATATAAATAACGACTACACTTATATAAAATTTGATTAATCCTTTATTATTTATACTTTTCTTCATCATTAGTGCTGAGTTAACAAATAAAGGAGAGCCAACACTCAACATCGAACTTACGATACGTACACACACATCCCTCACCCCCATACACAACATCGAACTAACGATACGTACACCCCCACCCCTCACACAGATGTATATATATATATATATATATATATATATATATATATATATATATATATATATATATCATGCAAATTATAGAAATAATATTCTACCTTGATGGACAAATATAGGATTTTTCATTGTCAATATTTTTTTAATAATTGTTTCAATAAATTTTTTAATAATTTAAAAAAAATGTTTTAATTAAGTTTTTATAAAAAAAATGTTCATATATATATTTTTTATGTACAGTTTCTTCATATATATAAATTTCTTAAAATTTAATTTATTTTTATCTTATTTTTATTCTTATTTTCATTTTAATTTTATTTTTATTTTTATTTTTATTTTTATTTTATTTTTATTTTTATTTTTTATACGGTATATATATATATATATATATATATATATATATATATATTATAACGTAGACTCGTAAATTATTTCCAATTTTATAGATGAAATTAAGAAACGTTTTTTCGGGGAGGGGAATTATAAAACACCTTAAATGTCAATAAAAGGTTGTTTTTTTTTTCATTTGTATGGCAGTACAATTATTAATGCATTACCTTTAGTATGAAAGAACTGCATCTGTCGGAGGTAAAACACAAAAATAGTACCCCAGAGATAGCAATACAAATATACAGCAAATATGGTCAAGATGGTATCACAGATCGGCAATTAAAAAACTGGTCGACAAAGTTTCGTTCCGGATAGTTAAACTTGTAAGATAAGACTGTACACTGATCGAACGTTTATAAAACAGTTGTAAACTCGGGAGTGGTCAATGATCTTCGTTTAAGCATTCTTAAATTAGTGGACGAACTCATAATTCACAGCCAATAATATGAAACAAATTAAAACAGATAGGTATTTGTGTGACCTTCGTAAAAAGTAGGTACTCTCAGTGAATCTCGTTTTTCTACTAACGTTACAGTGCTTAGTGCTAAGTAGTTAAGCAAGAAAATACACCACACACACACCATATGTAGGCAGATGACGGTGATGATGTATATCTGAAATTATTTCATCTCACATTTAGTAATTGTTTGGTATTTTAAATAAGACATTGACATTTCGTTTTAAAGGTGGAAGTCTGATAGTTATCTGAAGTTTACACTATACAAAAACACGTTTAGACCAACATTTAAAATGGATCAAAAACCTGTTATTATTGGAGACTATTCAATGATTAACCACATACCTACTTGTCTTTACTAAAGTAGTAATTATTATTTTTCGCAATAAAAATCGGTATAATAAAAACGTTTTCTTTGTCCTGAGACAAAATTATAATTCAATTCAGAACGTATATAAATTTCAACTTTTATGCCCACTTGTCGGCACCTTTTTTTGTAAACAATTTCTTAGAAATTAAATATTATCGTGAGAAATTCTGTTAAAACTTTTTTGTACGCAACAATATTTAAAATAGATTTATCACATCAAATATGTTTCATGGTGGAAAGAAACAAGCAACACATTAAGTAAAACTTTAAAATAATTTTGTTTTATTGCACTTGAAACGAAATGTGTATATATTTATATATTTATTTCTAAATAGTTTTTCACTTTTATTACACTTACGAAATCCATTATTTGTTTATTTATCGTTTTAACTTTTAAAATTATTCCTCTTTTTTTTCGCATTTGTTGGTTTATTTAATTACTGTAATTTTGTTCGCTAAATTCATAATTACGGTTCCTTTGACGTGTAAATGTAAATAGTATGTTTTTAGTTTCTCACAAAGATATAGTTTAAAGTGTAGTAAACTTCATATTTTCTGTCCTATCTCAGTAGCCCTCTTCTGGGGAGCACGACCTCCCCACATTAAATATTTACGTTTCATCTAACGCTGCACTCGTTAAAAATGGAAAGTAAATAGTAATACACGTAATTACATTCACAGTAACCAATGATATTTTCTATAAAACAAATACGTTGATATTGTAACTTGAAAACAGATATCACTGACTTTACTAAACTTAGCATGTCTTATTATGTAAATGGTTTCTGTACAGATAACTGTTTTCAGATTGTTCACACACAAGAAGGTAACGCACCTTGTATTCAAACTAAAACTTATTAAATAACATAATGTGTATTGACTATAATGCAGCAGCAACACACACCTTAACTGTTTTTTTTTATTAATTCTAGTTTATATTTTATTTCTCTTGAATAGATTAGTTAAGGTATACATCAGATCGTGCTCCTTCTTTTCTTGTGTATTGCAATGCTTAACGTTTTGTAATACTTTTTACTAAAGCTACTATTCGTTATCGTAATTTGATTTTAAGACATGTTTCGCTCGCACAAAATGTATGGCGACATTTTCAATCGAGCAGGCTTTCTTAACGAGGTTCGTGGTAAATTTCGCGGACAAAGCTGCTAGGTTCCTCATTCATTAAGTAAGAAAAATAAAACAGACCGGTAGCAACATGAGTCCGTTCTTTATTTGACGTCGGAAAAGCAGTAAAAAAGCAAATGTCATACACCTGGGAGTGCATATTTAAGATGCAGAAGATTGTGTTAAAATTGCAGGCACGAGGTTTGTACATGGGTTCTAAGAGAAAGTCACGTAAATGATGAAAGAGCACGAATGGAATGATAATTTAAAATACAAATTCCCTCTTATAATCTCCCTATGTATAAGGAAAAAAATACACCTACACTCAAGTAAAAACTATACATTATAAAAAGAGGGGGCTTTACTGTATTATTAGAAAGACAGTACCAACAATCTACCCTCACAACTACCCGTTTAGCATACAGGTAAAAACGACTCCCCTGAATATATATATTCAATCACTCTTATAACAGTTTAAAATCGGCAAAGGAGGAAGTAAGTCGATTATACAATAGTGAGAAAGTGTTGGGGATCTCTTGAAGATGTCAACATGCATCACATTGTTTAATGTGTATTAGTTCACACAAACTAATCTACATTTCCAAAAAGTGGCAATTCTATAAACAAGAGTGTTCCTTATTTGTTTCAAGAACATTAAGTGTGCTTTAAAAAAGAAATATTGTAATTTCTTAACATATTACATAAACCGCCTATAATGAACACGAAACACACTTGATGTTTTACTTTATAGTGATGTTTGTTTGAAAATATACTCAAGAAAATGTGACAATCATTTTTCTGGAAATGAATACTAATTTGGTACGAATGGAAGTCTCCGATTACGTCATTCTGTCTGATAGTGCCCGACTCCAACATATCTTTTTCATTCTGAATTAATAGTGTGCCAATCGTAACGATATATAATGCGGTTGTCCATTAATATAGAAAGTGGATACCAAAAAGCGAACAAGAGGTTAGCTGATTGGTTCTATCTGGGGCATGCTCGCCTGGCGTATGTGTGTGTCGGATAGACAGGTCTACTGATGCGACTCAACATTTATTATCGTTTAAGGCTTCATGCTCAATTCTATCCCTTATATTTGATCTAATAAAAAATCAAATGGTGTATCCACAAACATAAAGGAATGAACTTGATGTATCAATTTTTTTTAAATGTAATTTAAAACATCCGATATTTGAATAGATTTGTTTTTGGCATGATAATAGTAAATAGTTTACAATGGTCTCGTTCCTACAAAAAGCTAATGAATGTATTAACAAGCTTGCGTTCAGTTCTATTCATCGACCTGTGTCGAAAAACGAGGGAAGGTGTACTGAATTACTGGCCATCCATTGTGGCTTCATCGTAGTCGTCTAAACATCCCGTTACTCATATATTAGACTTACACTTAATATGTGGCATATAATATCGATGTGTGTTATAGCCATACTGGAAGATTGGCGTTTGCGTAAATGGAAATACATATTTTAAAAACATCGATACGATAAAGTGACTAATGGCGCCAGCATATGTGCAAGGTTTATACATTTTGAGATATAAATGGCAGAAGATCGTAAAAGGTCAGCCGTTTTGATTGGATAGTCCCTTAACTGGCACAGGTGTCAGTGATTGATGCTTGAGTTGAGATTAAACTTTAGAATACGGGATATTTTGCAAAGGATATAAGTTGATGTCTCGCCACATACAATATTTCCGATTGGATAAGTGTCCTATCGATAGGAAAAGGTTTTGAAAAGTTCTTCAGAATGTACTAATCTCGTTGAGAACAAAAGATCTAGATCCGCATGAGAAGAAAGTGTCCAAATATCGCATGTGTTTATACGTGTATTGTACGAGAAACAGCGCGCGTGACCATTGAAGTGGTTAAGGAAAGAAGCATATGTTATTAAACGCATGCCCTCAATTGCTACACACACATGTATTGTGTGTGTATATATATACATTATACTTTTAACCAATGTTTTGAAAAATAGATATGTCGTACGCGGAATTATTTCGATTTTTCAGACAACTATTCTTCCGGTGCGCATCTTATTGAACGTGGAAAGTTTCTAGTCGCACTTGTAGATTTTTATGTCGCACTCGGCAAAATGGCGGAACATACGAACTAAACTATCTTCTTCAATTATCTGACGTGGATTGTTCTCCTTCTGTCAGCCACAACTGTATAGCATGACAATTTATGTTATTTAGAGTTATCATATCGTGTAGTAGTTGGTGTTTATTTTTGTTTTACTGCATATACCCCCTTTTTGGATTATTCAATGCCAAATCTGGTCATTTTGGTAGAAATGTTTATGTTTAAAGTTCTTTATATCTTTAAACATTTATTCCTGGTGTTTGATTGGATTGTTTTGTAGAGGAAACTTGTTATTTTGGTTTTTATTTTGCAGAACATGACTGAGATTTGCCAAACTGAAGGAGAAAAAAAGAATAATATTAATGTTTGGTGTCGTTTGTTTTACGGCAGAAAAAAATCTGATGTTTATTTAATGAAATAGCCAAAGTAGCGAGATAATTTTATACTATTTAAAAAAAAAGAAAATATTTAACAAAAATTAAAACATTGAGATTATTTTTTTAAACAACATCTAATAAGTTCATTAGATTCTTTAAACAGGCCCTTTAGACTTTTCGAGTTGTAGCATTATTTTCGGCTTTATTGTGGATACTGGCAGTTTATTAATATATGAATGTTAAAGGTCATTGACATTATATACTATTCACCTTTTAATAAACGGTTGTGGGTAGTATATGTATGTCCTATACGCAGTATAGTCTGACTACTATAACCTATTCTCGTCTTGTTTTTCCGAAGCCTGAAGTCAAATCAACAATAGTAAGCAACATGTTTTGTAAATTGTAGCTTTGTCATTCATTCCAAAGGTGTTCTTATTATTCTTTAATTAACCCGTTTATAGATGATTTAGGAGCCTAAAAGCTGATATTGTCTGGTTACATGTTACTTTTATTTATTATCATCGACTATAACATTATTATCAGTAGTAGTAGTAGTAGTAGTATAAGTAGTAGTAGTAGTAGTAGTAGTAGTATTTTTTTACGCACTAATAGTTTTTACGCAAATCGTTTTATGTAATTGCTTACTGACATTACCCTGTGAATTTTTTCCTAGAGCCCAACTTACAACAAGTCTCCTCACATTTCTAGCACTCTCAACCTCTTTCGATCACTTTTACACATCATATTTGTGTTATCGCAACTACTTTTTACATATGTTTTATAAACCAAGCTTCCTCCAGGTACTAGTACTTTCAATCCCTTTAAATTAAAGTTCGGTTGGTCTTCTCTCCCTCTCTCTCTTTCTCTCTCTTTCTCTCTCTTACTCTTACTCTGTCTCCATCTCTCTATATGTGGCTCTCCATCTCTCCTACTCTCTCTCTATTTATCTTTCTCTCTTTTGCTCTTTTGTCGATTATTCAATCCTCTTTTGATTTTTTATTAGATATATTATTTAATATCTAAGCGTAGAGGCATATGAGGTTCAGTTTCAAATCCCATACAAGTGTAACATTTTGAGTCGACTGTTCCCATGTTTAAAACTGCTCTGGAAGATGTCGAATATAACCTGCAATACTCTTGCAGATATAACCATCAATATAAGTATAGTAGTCGTAAAATTTAAATAATATATGATAAAAATATGTTGAGATATATTTAAGCGGATCAAATTAGAACATAATATATAAAGGCATCACAATGTATTCATCATTTATGTATTACTATAAAGTACTATTAGAAATATAATTTATTTAATATAATGTCATCTTAAAGAACTAAAGTCGGGCATAATAGTGGTGAAACGAAAGGTATTTTTTTCATAATCTATGATACCGAATTGAAGGAAACGGTGCCACTTTATTCCCGATATAAGTCTAATGATCAGTGTTTACCACGAGGCATTAAGAAGCATTTTAAGTATTTGGAATGACGCGTTAACGAATTGAACCCTGGTCGCGTAGCCCATTATTGAACACTCTCATCATGATCGTCATAATTATAATGATTAGAAGTAGTAGTAGTTGTATTAGTAATGTAGTTAACATTTGTGTTGTCGTTATTGCAAACATGTTATGTGTAGCATTTGTTTTAAACCATGTTAGAAAATGCTTATCTTAAAAGACTATGTTATCCGCACATATTTTCAAAAGTCATATTTTAAATGTAACCCAATTCGTATTTCTATTATTTTCCTATTTAATTTATATAAGTATTACTATATTGACTGTGAATTAGAAAACATCTACAAGTTTTAAATGTATGCAAGTATTTATATTTTACTATAATATAAATGCATACCGACAAACACAAACACAAACACAAACAGACACACACATCCACACACACACATATATATATATATGCAGGCATCGGTCACTTGGTGGTAATAAATAAATGAAGTTTGTCACTGCGGCAAGAAGATCCTATCCAAAGAGGCATGTGGTCGTTTTCAAATAGGTTTCATGGGACCTTTCGATCTGTCACTTAACCTACCTTTTCCAACTGGTGATATTATGCCGATATATATATATTGATATATATATATATATATATATATATATATATATATATATATGCATATATATACACACATATATACATATATATATACACACATATTTATATATATATACATACATATTTATATATACACATATATTTATATATATATATACATATATATACATACAAAAATATATACACGTATATACTTATACCCACATATATATATATATATATATATATATATATATATATATATATATATATATATACACATATACGCACATGCATATATATATCATACGCATGCATTTATACACACATGTATGTACAGAAATACAGATACATATGCATATATATAATTATATATATATATATATATATATATATATATATATATATATATATATATATATATATATATATATATATATAGTATATGCATATATCCAATTAATGAGGAAGAGACATATCTGAAGTAGGCGACTGATGGTGCGAGATTAATAAAAAAATTCGAACTATCATATATATATATATATACATATATAAAGATATATACGAAGACCTTTCAATAAGTAATGCCCCTGCCCCATTTCCCACAGCAGTAGATAAATGAAACTTGGCACAGTTATTAGTCTTGCTTACATAGGAACCACCTAGAGGTATACATTTCTTTCATCATTTCAGGCAGCTCTGGACACCGTTTATGTAGAACACTCCAGGTTGGTCCCACAACCATGTCGTAACTTAAGAAATCAAGGCTGTATCATCTTGGGAACACTTTCCTTTCAAAAACAACTTAATGGCTGGGAAGAGATGAAAGTCAGAGGGGGCAAGGTATGGAGAGTAGGAAGGATGGGTTAGGATTTCATAGTCACACACCCGTGCTTCTTATTTAGCGACATGTGAGTTGTTGACCGGAGCGTTGCCCTACAAGAGGAGGATCACTTTGTGGATCTTGCCCCGCCTCTTGATTTTGATAGCTTCTCTTATGTTCATCAATTGTAACGTACTAGGTTCCTGTAATTGTGGTACCCTTTCCCAGGAAATCTGTCATAACAACTCCTTTTAATGGTCCCAGAAGACTGTGAGCATTACCTTGCCAGCGGAGGGCTGCACCCTTGCCTTCTTTGGAGGTCGTGAGTCCAAGTGATTCCACTGCATTGACTGGGCTTTTGTCTCTGCATCATTGTGATTGCCCCCAGCTTAACTCTGTGTGATCAGTATTTTGAGAAACGTTGACTCATATACTTGGCACATCTTCAAATTAATCCTCGAGCACTCGACGCGTTCTTGCTTCTGGAAAGGTGTGAGCAACCTGGAAATCTATCTGGCTGACACCTTATGCATATGCAAATGGTCATGAATGATAGTTTCAAAAAACCCTCTACTAATATTGACATATTGGGATATTTGGCGAATAGCAATGCGTCGATCCGTCAAAATTACAGCCTCAATTTAACGAACAGGCCCCTCTGACAGAAGAGGGACGACCATGTTCGAATTCACAATGCTAGCGTTTTACAAGGTCATATATAATGGGCATCACCATGAGTTTATCTTATCTCATCAAAAGTCTCCTTTGATGTACGTCTTTTAAAATACAGACACAGGATCACTGCGCGACACTCAACTGGCCCCATTTCCCACCTGACTCAGTTTAAACGCATGTAAATCAGAAACTACAATTTGTACAAAGCTGTTTTTTGCAACATATTACATCAAAATATAAATTATTAGACAAGCACAATTTCATCTACATCAAACAATTGACTTATTGAAATATATATATATATATAAATTATCTGCATACATACACGTTATAGGGACAGAGAGAGAATAATGGAGTAAGCGAAGGATACTGCAAGACTCATTAAATAAATGTGAAATATCATACATATTTATATATGTGTGTATATATATATATATATATATATATATATATATATATATAACTATTTGTTATTGTTTATTTATCTATGGACGTATACGTTTCGTCTCTTTTCAATCAAGACTCATCAGCATAGAAGTACGACTATTCACCACCGGTCACACGATTCGAAACCCTGGATTATAAGTATTTTTCAACCCCAATCCAACGTCGCTAACCGATAGGCCAGTTCTGAACAGCTTATAAACAATTATAATTTTAACACTTTTAGAGGCGGCGAAATATATATATATATATATATATATATATATATATATATATATATATATATATATATATATATATATATATATATATATATATATATATATATATATATATATATATATATCAACTGACCCACAGGCACACCACTATCGTATTTCAAATAAGATAATTTTACCGAGAAATTGCAAATATAGAATAACACTGGAATCTGATTAATCTGAAATTAACGAGAGAATGTGTTAGTATGAGTGCAAATTAGAATCAGTCTCAGATAATCAATACAAATCCCTGAAATTGGCTGATTAAATTGGGTCGAAAAATTCAAAGACAACTTCCATCCAATTAGCATTGTCGCTGTTATAGAAAATACAGCTTTAAGTTCACAATAAAGGAACAGTAGACGGACCATGATTCAAGATTTAGCATTTCTAATCGTGAATCTTTACTATGAATATCGTAAGTGCAGCATTCAAATACTATGTGTGTGTATCTATGGTGGAGTATTTCGTATAGGAATAAGGTAGGGTTACGTAAGTGAACTTATATTATTTCCTGTAGAAAAACAGTGTTTCCTTTGAAAATGGTAAACCGCAATCGTTTAAAGAGAAATCAAGAAGACTACTGAGCACTGTACGCTACTTATGTATTTTTTCATTCAGTTTTTCAACTATAATAACATATATATAACAGTTATTTCAGCGAAGGGTATACGATATATGTATGAATAACTATTTCTATTTATTATACTATTGGCAGGATATTTCTGTAGTTCCTTACTTTAGTAACGCTCATATTTAATTTCAAATATTTAAAAACTATATATTGTTCTCTTTTAATACAATAAACATAATGATGTAGTTGCGTTTTATTTCGTCTGTAAAATATAAATTTTAAAAATTCCGATTTCAATATTCGCTTTTTTATAAGCGTTAACAAATGGGAATATTGCTTTTCGCAATGTGTTTTTAGAAACTAAAAAGCTATTCTGAAACACACATAATTGCAGGAACTAATACGTCAGAATCAACATATGGAGCAAATGATTCGTTAAATAAATATACGCGTATTTCTTGTTTGTGTTCTAAATAGTAAACTACAAAATACACACGCACCCAATGCATACATGTGCCCAGATAAAAGAAGGCCCGTGTGCCGTCAGTATGAGCAGGTCCGAGCCCACGGAACCTCTGCTTTGTTCGATTTTGAGCCAGCAAGAAAGAGGAAAAATAAGTGGTATGTTGGCACAGCATGAGAGCTGGAGCGCCGTTTTGTGTTCCCACCATATTGTTTAACTTTATCTTTTTTTAAAAGAGCACAGCTAAAATTTAAAAACACCGCATGGTACGATATTAAAAAAAAACGTATAACAGTTTTCGTCTCACTGTCGAAGAGTCTATATATTTTTCTTAAATATTGCTTAGGTTTAGTTTATGCATATTGTTGTTAAATGCTGGTTTGTGCGTACGTCGGTATCGATAATGTTTATGTTGTGAAGTGCTTTTTTCGGTTAGCGTACACTTACTATTTTTACAGAATGAACTAATTTAAATGTAAGTGAACTATGTATTCAAGTTGATTTTAAGTGCCGAAAGGATTTTTACATGGACTGTACCAAAGACATGTGTTTAATTCGTTTCGATATTAGTGTTAATATTTTGTTTCTATATTCATCGAACCGATTTTAATATACTTCAGAATATACAATTATATTTGAAATCAGTTGTTGATTTGAATATATACACAATGCCCACGTATGTTCTGACCGATTACACAACGAAACGTTTTACATACACAACGTTGATGCTAAGGCAATCAGTGAAACACTTGTATAATTGTACGGCCCAGTCAGACACCTACAACCTGAAAACTCGCGTTATCGTTAAGAAATGTGTATACACGTTGGTGTATAGCGTACACAAGTGATGAGAAAAGAATTAGGAATACGATGGTACTTGTTTAGTTTAGTTTTATGTGTATTCACTTTTCTTCAAGGATGTTTATTTGACCAAATTAATCTCTTAGGATTCTCCTTTCGTCCAACCCGAGTCAATATAATTGTTTTGAATATCACATGTTGATTTTAGGTGTCCTATTCATTTGTAACTAAAAGTTAATTTTTTTAAAAATATTGGTTTGATGATTTAAATTAAAGTATTGACAATAATATAACCCCCTAAGATACGTACAACCGTTCATTCTTATTTAAGCAAAAGACTTACCCAACTCGCTAGTTTAAACAATAAAAACTTCTAACACGCAAATATGCGTTGAACCATACTTCTTTTAATACATTACAAATTAACTTATGTTAAAAGTACATATCGCAGGAGTAAAATATCTAATGGTGGAAAAAACTTCATTTCTCTACAATATTTGTCTTTCCAAAAACATTGTGGGTTTTGTATATGCATATAAATATGTTTAATATTTATTAGTAAGCCTAATTTATAAACATTAACTACCATGAGTTGATCTTAACAACACATTTATTTTTATTTTTTCAAATTTCCAACATAGACGCTCATATATGAAAGTTTTGAAAACCAAACTATAAATTTTGGATTTTTTTTATGTTCTGCTTCGAAAATTTAACGTAAATAAAAAATAGTTGTCGATGTTCAGGAAACCAATTTTAAATAAGAAATACACCCCCCCCTGTACGTAACACTAAAATAATCGATAGTAGTACGAAGTTTACATATTTTGAAACTCAGTAATACCAATCATGTAGAAGAGCATCTCTTACTTTGTTATTAGTGAATTTTCTTTGGCAATTCTTCATGATGTGTTAGTTTATTCTGCGTGGAATAATAAATCAGATACTTTTTTTCTCATGCTATCGATAATCATTTTCACCTTCTATCTTCGAACAGATCACGCCATAATTATATGACGTAATCTATTGCCCACGCTTATATATATATATATATATATATATATATATATATATATATTTATATATATTTATATATATGAAAACATTATACACATTATACACCTTAATATTTAGTGTATTTTTCTCATAGTCTTGTTTGTATTAGAATAACAAAAATACATAGATATTTGATAGTGTTCACATGTCACATTAACAAACAAAAAAGCTGATAAAAATAAAGAATTTGAAAACAAAAGACGGGTGAGAAACGCTCACATAACGTTTTCTGCATCGTTCCAAGAAAGTGGTGGTGATTTGATATAGATATATATATATATATATATATATATATATATATATATATATATATATATATATATATATATGTGTGTGTATATTGGTATATATATATATATATTGATACATATATGCATATATGTATATATATTTACATATATATATATATCCATATATAATATATATGAATATATATATATATATATATATATATATATATATTTATATGAATATGTGTATATATGAATATGTATATATATATGAATATATATATATATATATATATATACATGAATATATATATATGAATATATATACACATGCACGAATATATATATATATATATATATATATATATATATATACATATATATATGAATATATATATATATATATACGTGCACGAATATATATATACATATATATGAACATATATATGAATATATATATATATCAATATCTATATATGTATATATATGAATATATATATATGTGTATATGAATATATATATATATATGTATATGAATACATACATATATATATATGTATGAATATATATATATATATATATGTGTGTTAATATATATATATATATGAATATATATATATATATATATATATATATATATATATATGAATATACATATATGTGTGTAAATATATATATATATATATATATATATATATATATATATATTCATATATATATATATATTCATATATATATATATATTCATATATATATATATATATTCATATATATATATATATATTCATATATATATATATATGTTAATATACATATATGTGAATATATGTATGAATATATATATACATATATATATATATATATATATATGAATACATGTATATATATATGTGTGTGTGAATATATAGATATATACATATATGAATATATAAATATAAATATATATATATATATATGAATGTATGTATATATATATATAAATATATATGAAACTATATATACACATGAATGTGTATATATATTTATACATATATAGATATGTGTATATATATGAATGTATATGAATATATCTATACATATAAATGGGTATATATATAATATGAATATATGTGTATATGTATATATATATGGATATATATATATATATATATATATATATATATGAATATATATATATATATATATATATGAATATATATATGAATATATATATATATATATGAATATATATATATATGAATATATAGATATATATGTATATAAATATATATATATATATTAATATGAATATATATATGAATATATAGATATATATATATATAAATATATATATATATATATGAATATATATACATATATAGATATATATATACGGCTTCAAGTATTTTTACCGTATATATAAAAACGCAGCAACCTAAAATAAATAACATTACATACGAGACAAGTAAAACTATTTTAAAATGCTTAGCCTAATTTACTGATATCAACCGGTGTCGCCTAATTCAATTAAACACATAGGGACATCTTATTAAAATTACTTACTGCCTATCTCCCCCATTTTCCTTCTCCATAATTATCAGACGAGACAAAATTAAATCACCTACTATTTTAAATTAAAAATAATAATAAGAATAATAAATAAAATTAATAAATAAACGAAGAACTGTTTCAAGTCACATTTTAAAATGTAGATGTCTGTATTTTACGTAACGGTTTGCCGGCGTATTTTTAAAGAAATTCCATTTATTCACTCGCTTTGTATTCATTTTAGCCATTAAAGACCTGAAGATGATTCCGGAGAGAATCGAAAACGTTTGTCCAACACATGGATCCTTCATCAATTCATTCCATCTACACGTCAAAAAGATCATTCGACGAATGGAAAAAATAAAAAAAGGAATCACTAAACAGAAGATTTCTGTCGTCTTCAATCACACATGCCTTAATGAAAAAAATGCTGCCTAAATACACACAATATGTATACGTATATATGTGTGTTTGTCGGTGTGTTTAAAATCAAAGGCATAGACTTCTTGTGAAGAGCTAGGCAAGACTGATTTACTGCGCTACATTAACATCGAAAGTATCTTAAGACAATAATGTTTCGTAGAATATGTTAAATTAGACGAACACAGTTCAACGAGAGGATTATTGCATGGTAGTAATACAACTTGATTCTTGCGTAAAAATAAAGATACATCAAGAATATCAAAATACATTTCAAGGAATGTTAAACACTAGCACCAGGTCGTGTCTCGATGGCACACGGAAAATACGTATAATATTCGTTGTCGCATAATTGAATAAAAACATCATTTATGCCCGTCTTTATGCTTCGTATAAAATCCTAGTTAATGAGTTGATGATGTCTTAGACATTAAAGTTAACATTCCTTTTTAACAAACATGCAAACAGTATATAGACGTTCACATATTCGTACTGTAGTTTTCACATTTTTCTGGGACTTTAATAGTTTTTCTACAAGATTTTATTAAATTATATATATATATATATTTACATATCTATCTATCTATCTATCTATTTATCTCTCTCTCTCTATATATATATATATATATATATATATATATATATATATATATATATATATATATATATGTATATGTAGAAAGAGCAAGAGAGAAATCAAAATCAAACCATACGAAATTAGTATTGAAAATGCGTACTTTTTACGGTGTTATTAGATGTGCAATATTAAGGAAACGTGTATGTTCGTTCGACTGTTCAATGTACAAAGAACGTAACTTAAATCATTTTCAACTAGTATCCGATGCATCTTGATATCTGACACTGTCTATTATAAAGTTATCACTTTGTGATGTGTTAAACAGTTTTGTCATATTTAATATTATTTATCAATATATATATATATATATATATATATATATATATATATATATATATATTAGATTTCTTGAATGTGAGATGGTATATATAATTATTTCCACAATCAGACAACGCCGCAACCCACAACCTATGAAAAGAAACAAACCGGAAGTCCTAGACTCGAGTTTCGCCCTCCTTTGGGCTCATCAGTAGAACACATCCGAACTCAGGATTCGAAACCCGAGCTACTTGCATGGTAAGCGAGTACTCTGCCACTGAGCTACCTCGCCACATACAAGAATGTCTATTAATTTACACAGATTAAGCAAACAGCGGCGATGACTGACTGTGGAATGAACCTACTCTTTTCAACAAGGGGTGTAGTCATCCAACTACTATGAACCCAGGCCGATGTCTCACAAGTAGGATTTTATACTCGCTAGGACGATGTCATCCAACAAGCTAACCTAGCGAGCAAATAAATATTAGATTTCTTGAATGTGAGATGGTATATATAATTATTTCCACAATCAGACAACGCCGCAACCCACAACCTATGAAAAGAAACAAACCGGAAGTCCTAGACTCGAGTTTCGCCCTCCTTTGGGCTCATCAGTAGAACACATCCGAACTCAGGATTCGAAACCCGAGTCACTTGCATGGTAAGCGAGTACTCTGCCACTGAGCTACCTCGCCACATACAAGAATGTCTATTAATTTACACAGATTAAGCAAAAATTTGCAGAGTACTCGCTTACCATGCAAGTGACTCGGGTTTCGAATCCTGAGTTCGGATGTGTTCTACTGATGAGCCCAAAGGAGGGCGAAACTCGAGTCTAGGACTTCCGGTTTGTTTCTTTTCATAGGTTGTGGGTTGCGGCGTTGTCTGATTGTGGAAATAATTATATATATATATATATATATGGAATACTCATGTTGACACACCGGTTACCATAAGATTGTCAAAGTAAAGCAACCTTG
>OY744535.1:86090448-86155448 GCA_963556195.1 Sepiola atlantica
TAGTTGGAGTATCCGACAATTGTTTCAGAAGCTTATTGGCTCTTTCTCAGGGATGTTACTGGTGAATTAAAATGATATCCGCTCCTACACACTCATAAAGAAGGAGAGAAAAAGAAAAAGAAAGAAACAAACAATCAGGCAAATTACAATTTTAAAAAACCTTCAGACGAAACACACTTTTTCTATACGATTCATACTCTTGACACCTCGCAAGAAACTGGGTCATACATGTTCTCCACTCTCCCACCACAGGCCTAGACATCGATACATACTACTACATAATCATATCTACGCTAATACGTACATATTAATATATTCACAGACATACACTCACATTTATATGTAGAAGTAAATTCCAGAACATATATACATGTATAGATACACACAGACATGCATACATCCATATATACATATATATCCATACATACATACACACACACATACACATATATATATATATATATATATATATATATATATATATATATATAATACATACACACACACATATATACACAAACACTCACTTATATATATATTAATCTATGTTGCTAACATTTTTTGGCAAGCCTGTCAATACATTTCCATTTTCTCCATCTTAATCCTATGCACATACACCGAGACACACTCACACACATCCACCCGTATGTTTATACGCACACATTTATACACTCATAAGTATACATACACACTTATATATGAATGTAAAAATAAAGACATACATACATACATATATCCACAGCCATCCATACAGCGATATATATATAACCACACATACATATATATATTCATACACACCCATACAGCCATATATATATATATATATATATATATATATATATATATATATATATATATATATATAACCACACATACATACACACATATATATATACATATACATATACACATATATATATATATATATATATATATATATACATGTATATATACACATACACATACATATATATACAAGTACGCATACACCTATATATATCTTTATCTATGTTTCGTAATGTGTTAATAGTTGGATTTTTCTTCCTTCCTAACTACTTACTACACACTTTTCCGACAAGTTATTAGATATAGTATTATATATTAAGACAACCATTATTTACTATTTAATTAAATTTCTTAACAGATATCAATCAAATTTCCGGCGAATTAAATTAATCCAATCTCAATATTTCTCACCTAATCACTTGAGGATTGGAAACCAAGTTTTCATTATGTACTAGTTATTATTTGTATCCAGTTTTTTACAATTTCCTTAAAATTTTATTTTCTGTAATAATTGTTCGCTATTTTATAAAAGAATTGCAATTTTTTATTTTATATTATTTTCTCTTCATGTGTCCAACTATATTGATTTTGTCTAATTTATGTTTTCTATATCTATCCTTAAATTCAGTACTAGTACCCCCTATGTAGAATTTTTTGCAAATTATGATCATTCCCTGGGAACACGGTACTTAGATATACTACGTTGTTCATTAAACATTTGTCTTGTAGCGGGTACTCACTTTTATTTCTACAATTACATTCATTATTGTGTATGCTACTTACGTTGTTTGTATCATTATCCTTTAGTGTTTGTCTATTGTGACCGTTGATTATTTTTTCATAATTATTAGTGCAACTATAACTAAGTTTAATTGTGTTTTTGTTTAATATTTTTTGCAATGGGTTATTAATTGGGAAATGTTTACTTAGTAAATTGAGAAACATGTGTCCAATCTTTGATTTAACTAGTTGGTTAAACGGAGGTGTACACCAAATAATCTTTCGTTTTCTATTTTTATTATTTTTATTTTTATTCCTATTATCTGGGCATTCTATATTATTGTTAATATAACCACTATTACCGAGAGCAACATTGTAAGCATTACTATTGTTATTAAAAATGTCTTCATTAGAAGAATTATTGCTAATTCTATGCCCTATGGATAACGGTATGTGTTTAATAACGCTTGGTGGGTGGTTTGACTTTGGGTTTACGTATATTGGGCATAGTTGTCTTTCATGTATGGTTTGTAAACTCCTTGGGTAATATTTAGGGTAACATCTAGAAAGTTTGTAATCTTGATACCTTCATTAATTTCCACTTTGATCCCTAACTCTTTCATAGTTCTGAAGATAAGTTTTGTTGTCAATTCAACTTTAGGGCCACTACTATTTTCAATAACTGCTAACCCACAGTCTCTATATAAGCCTATAATCCTAACGCTAAACATACCTGTCTCAATAAGCTTGTATAATATAAATAATCCAACCACATCGGACATTTCAGCCGAATCCAAAGACCCATTGCAACAGCAAAGGAATCAGTAGAGTATTTTTTAATCCATTGTTCTCTATTCTTAACCAATACAGTTTTCCGGCATTTGTAAATTATGTCCTTTTCCTCACTAGTAATATTCACGTGAGTACTTGCAAAGTCAAATGCCTTATGGAACAACTCCTTTGTGATTGAAGGGTAATAATCCATAATGTCGAACTGGACAAAGGTACATTTATCCGTATTGCTAATTCCATCAAACCAATTAATGGTACTTGTTGTATTAATCCATTGATTTAGCCTCAATGTATCCTTAATTTTCTTGTTGATATTCTCGGGGATGGTTTTACTTATCCTACCAACCTTAGGTCTTGTTGGGTTAATCAGCCTAGTAGCGGGTTTGTTAATAAAATCCGGTTTGTGGTCCTTTAATAATATGTATGCATCCTTAGGTCTCAACTGATACACTCTATAACTGATCTGTGCTTTATCAGTTATATATTTGCTTTCCATATTAATTTCATTAATAATATTTCTATTCCTCGCTTTTTTGTAGTTTTTCGTGAGGTTTTCGTTAATTAACTTGTTATAGTCATTTTTCAAATTGTAATTTTCCTGATTGTTTGTTTCTTTCTTTTTCTTTTTCTTTCTTTCTTATTATTGTGAAGGAGCGGATATCATTTTAATTCACCAGTAACATCCCTGAGGAGGAGCCAACAAGGTTCTGAAACAATTGTCGGATACTCCAACTATGTTTATTTTAATATAAAAGCTCTAATGTATATTGAGCACTTTTGAAAAATAAGGTTTTTTGTTTATTTAGATAATATTTTAACTTAATCAATTAATATATATATATATATGTATACATATACGTATATATTTACATATATATATACATACACACACACACACACACATATATATATATATATATATATATATATATGCATACACATATATAAATGCGAGGGGCGTATAATACGTAATGCCCCCGACCATTTGCCATAGCAGTAACTTCATTCAACTTGCACACTTATTAGACAAACTCTACATAGGAATCGCCCAGAGTTATACATGTATCCCATAGTTTGATGCAGCTCTTGACACCGTTTTTTTAGAACACCTCGTGTTGGACCTCCAACAACGTCGTAACTTCAGAAATCAAGGCTGTATCACATGAGAAACGGTTTCCTTTAAACATTAACAATGGCTGGAAAGAGATGATAGTCAGAGGGTTCAATGTCCAGAGAGTAATATGGATGGGGCAGGATTTCATAGCCACGCGCCCGTACTTTTGATCTGGCGACATGCGGGTTGTGGAGCGGATAGCTGTCCTGCACGAGGAGGATATATTTGCTGATTTTACCCCGCCTCTTGATTTTGATAGCTTCTCTTAATTTTACAAAAGTAAAGCGTAATTAGCTTCTGTAATTGATGCCCTCTTTGCCAGGAAATCTGTGAGAATGACTTTGCCAGCGGATAACTGCTCCCTGGCCTTTATTGGAAGTGATGAGTCCAATTGCTTCCACTGCATTGACTGGGGTTTGGTCTGTGGATCATAGCGTAGACCCACATTTTATCCAGTGTAATCAGTCTTTTTTAAACACTTTGACTAATCTTCTAGGCACATCTACAAAAAATGCATACACACGAACGACCTCAAACAACTACATTACTACTAGTACACTTATGTCATCTTCCTGATTTGACAACAGGGAGAAAATTCATTTATGGACTTATTACCGATACCTAAACAACCTCCACAACAGCAGAATATTCACAGCAAAAACTCCACCACACATATCCTATTCCTAGACGTCATAGAAAACATCACGAAAAATCACATCACCTCATCACTCTACACTACATCCACCGACGGACACAGTTACCTAAACTTTGATATCCGATCACAACAAAAAGATGTATTGTATATAGTTAATGCCTGCGCATTTAACGGATCTGATCAGACCCTACTGAGTACGAGTAAGCATTTAAGCAAAGCACTTCCTCCATAGAAACTACCTCTTCAAAATAGTCAAAACATACATTAGGAAAGCATCTAGCACAGACAAAATCTACTTACATATATTAACAGCTGAATATCATCCCCCACACATATCAATGGTATTTGACTTCAGTCCTCAAACAAACTACACGACCTTCTCACAAACATATTTAAATAACTACAACATGACCCTACCATTACCACGATATACAACACACCACCCATTTGTGAAAAGGACACCCCCCAAACTTACATTCTCTACTTACATTATTTAAAATACACCACACCATCGCACCCCAAGGTAATAACACATGTAACTAACCAAGATGCCTAATGTACCAATGCATCACAACCAACGACCCATTAACACCTCAAGGAACCAACATCACACTTAATCCCCCCTCTCACTAGCGATAGACCCAACGTGGTTTACCTGATATAGTGCACCATATGCACAAAATGCAACTATGTTGAAGAAACAAGCCTGGAGTTCCGCAAACGCCTAAACAACGACAAACAAACGACCAGGGAAAAATACCACACGATACTCAGTAGCCGAGAATTTCAATTACCCACACCGCTAAACAGTCGGCATGACATGCGTCCTCGTAGTCTCAAAATTAAGATCACGACACAACAACGCAGACGAAAATATGAGATAAAACTCATTCTGAACTAAACACGCATACCTCTGAGCTAAATATAGACATGGGTGTCTCAATATTTATTCTTTCTACGAAGTGACCGACAACATTTTCCAACAGGCGAATAACAGGTGTGTGTTACGGTGGGATGTGTACATCTTCCCATTTTAAGAGTCCCAATATCCACTTTTTTATTTTTAATACTTGCCAGATCCACCAGTAAATTGTATTCATTCATTTATCTCCCTCTCTGTTCCTATCTCGTTCTCATTTTGCTTCTCGATATATATTGTGGGTGTACGTATGTGTATGTATATACATATATCTGCCTATGGCTTTCCCCCTCTCTCTCTAGTTGAATGTGCGTGTATGTGTGGGTACGGATGTGTATGTATGTGTATTCATGTATGCATGTGGGTGCACATATATATATATATATATATATATATATATGTGTGTATGTTTATATACAGGGTGGGCCAAAATTAGGGTCCTATCTTTACATTTGAATAACTTGAATTTGAATAACTTCCACAAAATAAAAGTTAAACTCACCAAACTTTATGTGTGTGTAGACTGACCCTTCCGAGATTTTTTGAAATAAACAAAACAAATTTTAGCCGAAAAACACTTCTTAAAACTTACAAAAACTAAAGTATTGTTTTTTACACTGTTTTGATTTTTTTAAAGCAAAAATAATGTTTTCTAAATGAGGGTACGTTCCTTTGAGCTAATACGGCTCATACTTGCTTCGGAAGGGGTCCTTTACTTATTCTAAAAAAAAAAAAAAAATCAATAAATAAAAAAGTTATGAATTTTTAAAAATAGGACAATTATTTTTGCCCACCCTGTATATATATATATATATATATATGTGTGTGTATGTATATATATATATATATATATATATATATATATATATATATATATATATATATATATATATATATGGGTGTGTATGTGTGTGCATAGGTATATGTGTATCCATGTGTGGGCTGTGTCTATCCGAATATATGTATATACCCATCTCCACAGCGTTTTCATTTTCATTTTTCTAAGTTCACAAACTATCCCTGTACTAAATAAACACCCCACTCTGAACTTTCCATAACTCAGCCACATAGCCTACCCCCCTATCCCCTGACATATTCGGGTGAACGTGCTGATGTGTATGTGTGTGAGCGTGATTATGTTTAAACACAGATACACTTATCTACATGTATATTAATTTATTTACATTCATTCGTATTTTTTAACGTAGTTCATCCCTAACAAGTCTACCCTCCACAGTAGACGTAAGGGGCTACTGTGAAAAAGGGTGATCATTTTTTAGGGGGGGGGGCTAAACTAAATCGGGAGCTGTGCAGCGAGATGTTTGTTTACATTAGTTTTAAATTTCTGGATGTCAGTATCGCCAGGGAAACAGGGAGCAGGGTGGGAGTTCCAGAGTCCAGCAGCACGATAAAAGAAGCTTTTGGAGTAGAAAGCTCTTCGGTATCGTGGGAGCTCCACAATGAATTGATGGGATTTGGCAGATTGTCGGATTTGCCTGGTGAATTTGCGTGTTGGGGGCACTAGAGCACCAAGTTCCTCCATGTACATTTGTATCATGTTATGACCACTTGACTCTGTCCTCTCAGCTATTAGGGACATACTGTTTTTTTCACCATTAACCTTCTCTACCCTTTTTCCCATTCTACTGCCACCTACCTCACACTGTACACACACAGTACCTTATTATACTGACGAAGGTCGAATAATCGCGGCCGAAAATGTTGTTCTCCTAAAAAAATGAATTCTCTTCATATGCATAAGGGACAATTGAAAATCCTTACACGTCAAAATATAGAAAATAAATAAAAGATATATTAAAATATATACCATTCACATTAATGTTTAAGACACCCACATATATATATATTTATATATATATATATATATATAGTAGAGAATGGTAGTTTGCTTGAAGCATTGCTGGGTATAGTAGTAGTAAGTTTTTGAAAGGCTGTGGGCAATGCAATTCCGGGTAAGATGCAAGTTGAAGGGAAAGGAACAAAAACAATAAAAATAAATCGAATACGATATAAGACTTATTATTTATTTTTCCTTTTTTTTCCTTTTATTTTATTTTTTTTTTTTTTCTTACATAACAGCAAGAGTGTTTTAGCTGTTCGTGTGATGTCCGGGTGATTAAAAATCACTATTTGATATTTCGGGAAAAGACATCCCTTTTTCAAAAATAATTAGACCAGAAGAAGAATAATATTTTATTCTTCTCCGACTGTGTAGAGAATAATACAAAACAAAATGGCTGCCAGATATAGACCGCAGCAAAAAAAAGCAGTTTAACAGGAAATATAAATTAAGTTAAGTTTTATTTTAATATTATGTTAAATATATGATTGGTGTTTAGAATATTAGTGTAATGTTGGTTAGGTGTATGGTGTTCGATAAACTGTTAGTTTTGATAATATATATATATCATTTTTTTATTTTATTTTTTTTTATATTTGAATATTTACTTTGTTTTATCTTCGTATTTTTATTTTGTTTATCTTTCTATCGTAATTTAAGAATTTTAATATAAAGTAAAGTAATTAGTCTCATATTTTAAATATTCTAGATCTATCTACTTATCGATTTCGATTATCATCTATTAAAGAAGTGTTATTCATTACTAATTGTGAGTTTCGTCAAATTAGATTAACGAATTAACTTATTAACTTGATATATTTATTATACGATAAAGGGGACTAACTCTGGATTTTTAAAAATATTTTTTTTATAATTAATTTTTTAATTTTTTTTTTATTTTTTTTATTTTTTTTGGTGGAGATCTGTATAACAATATTAGTATATATATACAACATATATACACATAATGCATATATACATATATATATACATATCTATGTATTATTGTTTGTTTAATTGTTTATCTATATATATTCATCAATTTCTTTACATATTTGTTTGTTTGTTTTTTTTTGTTTTTTTTTGGGTTTTGTTTTTTTTATTTATTTATTTTTTTATTTTTTATTATTATTATTTACTTGTTTAATTTATTTTATGAATTATTTATTTAATATTTGCATGTTATTTGTATACATTCTATATGTGTTTGGATTTATTAATTAATAATGCTAGGTTATGGAGTGACTTATTTTGGTGGGTTAGAAGAGTATGCTGAATATGGTTTTTGGTTTGTGGTTGAAAGTGTGTAAGGATGGAAGTTCATATGGGGAGGGGCCTGTTTGATTGTTTGGGTGTGTGGTGAGTTTATTATGGGAGGTGAGTAATGAGTGAAGTGGTGGAGACGGACTCTGTTAAGTGTTAGATATGGGGGTTGGTTGGTGGATGGGGGGTAGATATTATAGAATGAAAGGTGAGTAGAGCTCGTGGCGTTGATTGAGTGAGGGGTTTAATCTGGAGATGAGGATTGATTCTGTGATTCTAAGGTCACCAATGTTTCTGACAGACGCTAAGATGGAGACGTGAATATCGCGCTGAGTGTTTGAGCAAATCTCTATGTGTTTGTGGAAAGAGGATATACGGGTATTCAAGTGCTCCTTTATGCGCAAGTGTAACGGTCTTGTAGTGTTGCCGATGTAAAATTTTTTGCATTTATTACACTGTAGTTTGTAAACACAGTTAGTGCGAAGGCACAGACCTGTGTTGGAGATAGGGCAATTGGCCAGGGAGCAGGGTTTGGGTGTGTGGTTAGTGTGTTTATTAGATAGATGTTGGCGTAAGGAGGTGCCAGTATGTGTTAGTTGTATGTTAAGGTTTTCCTTATGTATTGCCTTGCGGATGGAGGTGGTGATCTTATCGCTGAAGAAAGGGAGTTTTAAGAAGCATGTGTTAGCGAGGGTGCGGTGTCTACGTGTTTTGGGCTTATTTAGGTGGGCTATGGTGGGGGCGGGGTAGCCATTATTTTGGAGGGTTTGGTGGAAGTTTTTAGTGTGTGATATTTTGTCAGCAGCAGAAGAGCATTTATTTTGTATTCGGGTAATTTCATTATGGGCATAACTTAATTTGGCTTTTGTGGGCAGGGCAGACTTATAGTGTATGAAAAGGTTTTTGCAGGCAGGTTTCCTATAGAAGTTAGTGTGTATAGAGCCATCTTCGGTGATGTTAAGGTTGAAATCAAAGAGAGAGAGTGAGCCGGACACGTTTGGGTGTTCACTGGTGAATTGTATGTGGGGGTCGGTGTTGTTGAATGTGTTGAATATTTGTGTGGCTTCGTCTTGAGAGGATGTAAGGATTAGAATGTCATCTATATATCTGGAGAAGAATATATAGGAGAGGCAGGAGTTAAGTGCTCGTTGTTCTAACCGGTTCATGTAGGTGATGGCTAAGAGACCGGAAAGGCTAGAACCCATGGGGAGGCCGGAGATTTGTTTGAAAGTGTGCTGCTGAAAGGTAAAGTATGTGTTGTCGATGATGATGTATACTAGATTGTGAATGTCAGTAGGTGTTAGTCCGAAGAGCTCTAGGTTGTCAGAGGAAGATATGTGGTCGGTGATGAGGTCTATGGCTGGGTGTGCGGGTATTGAGGTGTAGAGGGAGATTACGTCTAGGCTAAATATATAGTTGTTAGTTTGTAGTTGTTGGTGTTGGAGTGAGTGTAGTCTGCTAATTACTTGGTCGGAGCTGCTGACATGTGCGGGGAAGGTGGAGAGTAGTGGTTTGAGTAGTTGAGAGAGAAGCCAAGAGATTTTATAGAGTGGTCCTTCAATACTAGAGACTATAGGTCTAATTTGTGTGTGTGTGTTGGTCTTGTGTGTTTTAATGAGGTGGTAGAAGGTGGGAAGTCTGCTATTTTTGGTGGTGAAGTTGATTTTGTATTTTTTGGGGGAGGTTACGTGTGAGACAGATTTGGGACCAGGTGTTGTTAATGGAGTTTTGGACTAATGTGGCTGAAATGTTGGGGGCGGGGGTGTATAGGTTGTTGTTGTTAAGATGTTCGAGAGCGAGTATTTTGTATGAGTCTTGGGAGATGATACAGAATTCCTTACCTTTATCAGAGGGTAAGTAAACTAGGTTTTTATTTTTCAGGTTTTCTAGGGTAAGGCGTTGGGATCTGGTGATGTTAGGGGTGATGTGGGGTTGTTCTTGTTGGAGTATGTCAAGGATCCTCTGTTTTAATCTAGAAAGTTTTTGATCAAGTAGGTGGTTACTAGGTGGTGGGTGTAGTGGGTGGTCAAGCTGGTAGACAGGGAAGGAATTAGTAGTGTTGGTTGTATTATTAGGGATGTCTAGAGTAGGTTGATTAAATGCTGTGAGCCATTTGAGGTGATAAGCTGTTCTACAGAATTGAGTCTCGATCTTAAGTTTTGTGTGGTCGTTTAGTTTTTGGGTGGTGATGAATTTGGGGCCAAGGCTGAGAAGCTCAGTCTCGGCAGTAGTAAGGGAGCCGGTGAGGTCAGTGACCATGGGGGGGGGGCTAGTGAGGTGGTTGTTGGAGTTGTAGGTTCTGGTGGTACTAGTGTTCTTGGTGATGTGAGGTTGAGAATATTTCTGGGAAAGCCAAGTGAATTTCCGTTTAAGTCGGTTTTTCTCGAGGTTGAAGCAATGGTGATAGGCATCATTGACAGCCGTAGATAGGTTGTGTGTTGATTGTTCTGTGGGTGTGGATAGTGAGGAGTTGATCTCTGTGATGGTGTTGATGAGTTGATGAAGTTTACAATGGAGGTATTGGATAATTTTCTTGATACAATAGTTATGTATGAATTTTCTGGCTGGGTAAAGTATGGGTAGGTGGAGGCAGGCGGGTAGGTGGATGTTTTGTATAGTGTTGGGTGTTATGTTGTGCTTGAGGCATCTTTTGAGGAAGCGGATCTGGCAGCTGGCTTTGGCACGTTTCTCCGAGAGTCGGAATAATTCTCTGGCGTATGCACACTGTGTCTGGCCTAGACGAAGTGTTAGTAGAGAATGGTAGTTTGCTTGAAGCATTGCTGGGTATAGTAGTAGTAAGTTTTTGAAAGGCTGTGTGCAATGCAATTCCGGGTAAGATGCAAGTTGAAAGGAAAGGAACAAAAACAATAAAAATAAATCGAATACGATATAAGACTTATTATTTATTTTTCCTTTTTTTTCCTTTTATTTTATTTTATTTTTTCTTACATAACAGCAAGAGTGTTTTAGCTGTTCGTGTGATGTCCGGGTGATTAAAAATCACTATTTGATATTTCGGGAAAAGACATCCCTTCTTCAAAAATAATTCGACCAGAAGAAGAATAATATTTTATTCTTCTCCGACCGTGTAGAGAATAATACAAAACAAAATGGCTGCCAGATATAGACCGCAGCAAAAAAAAGCAGTTTCACAGGAAATATAAATTAAGTTAAGTTTTATTTTAATATTATGTTAAATATATGATTGGTGTGTAGAATATTAGTGTCGTGTTGGTTAGGTGTATGGTGTTTGATAAACTGTTAGTTTTGATAATATATATATCATTTTTTTATTTTATTTTTTTTTATATTTGAATATTTACTTTGTTTTATCTTCGTATTTTTATTTTGTTTATCTTTCTATCGTAATTTAAGAATTTTAATATAAAGTAAAGTAATTAGTCTCATATTTTAAATATTCTAGATCTATCTACTTATCGATTTCGATTATCATCTATTAAAGAAGTGTTATTCATTACTAATTGTGAGTTTCGTCAAATTAGATTAACGAATTAACTTATTAACTTGATATATTTATTATACGATAAAGGGGAGTAACTCTGGATTTTTAAAAATATTTTTTTTATAATTAATTTTTTAATTTTTTTTTTTTTTTTTTAAATTTTTTTTTGGTGGAGATCTGTATAACAATATTAGTATATATATACAGCATATATACACATAATGCATATATACATATATATATATACATATCTATGTATTATTGTTTGTTTAATTGTTTATCTATATATATTCATCAACTTCTCTACTAACACTTCGTCTAGGCCAGACACAGTGTGCATACGCCAGAGAATTATTCCGACTCTCGGAGAAACGTGCCAAAGCCAGCTGCCAGTTCCGCTTCCTCAAAAGATGCCTCAAGCACAACATAACACCCAACACTATACAAAACATCCACCTACCCGCCTGCCTCCACCTACCCATACTTTACCCAGCCAGAAAATTCATACATAACTATTGTATCAAGAAAATTATCCAATACCTCCATTGTAAACTTCATCAACTCATCAACACCATCACAGAGATCAACTCCTCACTATCCACACCCACAGAACAATCAACACACAACCTATCTACGGCTGTCAATGATGCCTATCACCATTGCTTCAACCTCGAGAAAAACCGACTTAAACGGAAATTCACTTGGCTTTCCCAGAAATATTCTCAACCTCACATCACCAAGAACACTAGTACCACCAGAACCTACAACTCCAACAACCACCTCACTAGCCCCCCCCATGGTCACTGACCTCACCGGCTCCCTTACTACTGCCGAGACTGAGCTTCTCAGCCTTGGCCCCAAATTCATCACCACCCAAAAGCTAAACGACCACACAAAACTTAAGATCGAGACTCAATTCTGTAGAACAGCTTATCACCTCAAATGGCTCACAGCATTTAATCAACCTACTCTAGACATCCCTAATAATACAACCAACACTACTAATTCCTTCCCTGTCTACCAGCTTGACCACCCACTACACCCACCACCTAGTAACCACCTACTTGATCAAAAACTTTCTAGATTAAAACAGAGGATCCTTGATATACTCCAACAAGAACAACCCCACATCACCCCTAACATCACCAGATCCCAACGCCTTACCCTAGAAAACCTGAAAAATAAAAACCTAGTTTACTTACTCTCTGATAAAGGTAAGGAATTCTGTATCATCTCCCAAGACTCATACAAAATACTCGCTCTCGAACATCTTAACAACAACAACCTATACACCCCCGCCCCCAACATTTCAGCCACATTAGTCCAAAACTCCATTAACAACACCTGGTCCCAAATCTGTCTCACACGTAACCTCCCCAAAAAATACAAAATCAACTTCACCACCAAAAATAGCAGACTTCCCACCTTCTACCACCTCATTAAAACACACAAGACCAACACACACACACAAATTAGACCTATAGTCTCTAGTATTGAAGGACCACTCTATAAAATCTCTTGGCTTCTCTCTCAACTACTCAAACCACTACTCTCCACCTTCCCCGCACATGTCAGCAGCTCCGACCAAGTAATTAGCAGACTACACTCACTCCAACACCAACAACTACAAACTAACAACTATATATTTAGCCTAGACGTAATCTCCCTCTACACCTCAATACCCGCACACCCAGCCATAGACCTCATCACCGACCACATATCTTCCTCTGACAACCTAGAGCTCTTCGGACTAACACCTACTGACATTCACAATCTAGTATACATCATCATCGACAACACATACTTTACCTTTCAGCAGCACACTTTCAAACAAATCTCCGGCCTCCCCATGGGTTCTAGCCTTTCCGGTCTCTTAGCCATCACCTACATGAACCGGTTAGAACAACGAGCACTTAACTCCTGCCTCTCCTATATATTCTTCTCCAGATATATAGATGACATTCTAATCCTTACATCCTCTCAAGACGAAGCCACACAAATATTCAACACATTCAACAACACCGACCCCCACATACAATTCACCATAGAACACCCAAACGAGTCCGGCTCACTCTCTCTCTTTGATTTCAACCTTAACATCACCGAAGATGGCTCTATACACACTAACTTCTATAGGAAACCTGCCTGCAAAAACCTTTTCATACACTATAAGTCTGCCCTGCCCACAAAAGCCAAATTAAGTTATGCCCATAATGAAATTACCCGAATACAAAATAAATGCTCTTCTGCTGCTGACAAAATATCACACACTAAAAACTTCCACCAAACCCTCCAAAATAATGGCTACCCCGCCCCCACCATAGCCCATCTAAATAAGCCCAAAACACGTTGACACCGCACCCTCGCTAACACATGCTTCTTAAAACTCCCTTTCTTCAGCGATAAGATCACCACCTCCATCCGCAAGGCAATACATAAGGAAAACCTTAACATACAACTAACACATACTGGCACCTCCTTACGCCAACATCTATCTAATAAACACACTAACCACACACCCGAACCCTGCTCCCTGGCCAATTGCCCTATCTCCAACACAGGTCTGTGCCTTCGCACTAACTGTGTTTACAAACTACAGTGTAATAAATGCAAAAAATTTTACATCGGCAACACTACAAGACCGCTACACTTGCGCATAAAGGAGCACTTGAATACCCGTATATCCTCTTTCCACAAACACATAGAGATTTGCTCAAACACTCAGCGCGATATTCACGTCTCCATCTTAGCGTCTGTCAGAAACATTGGTGACCTTAGAATCACAGAATCAATCCTCATCTCCAGATTAAACCCCTCACTCAATCAACGCCACGAGCTCTACTCACCTTTCATTCTATAACATCTACCCCCCATCCACCAACCAACCCCCATATCTAACACTTAACAGAGTCCGTCTCCACCACTTCACTCATTACTCACCTCCCATAATAAACTCACCACACACCCAAACAATCAAACAGGCCCCTCCCCATATGAACTTCCATCCTTACACACTTTCAACCACAAACCAAAAACCATATTCAGCATACTCTTCTAACCCACCAAAATAAGTCACTCCATAACCTAGCATTATTAATTAATAAATCCAAACACATATAGAATGTATACAAATAACATGCAAATATTAAATAAATAATTCATAAAATAAATTAAACAAGTAAATAATAATAATAAAAAATAAATAAATAAATAAATAAAAAAACAAAAAAACAAAAAAAAAAAAAAAAAAACAAACAAACAAATATGTAAAGAAATTGATGAATATATATAGATAAACAATTAAACAAACAATAATACATAGATATGTATATATATATGTATATATGCATTATGTGTATATATGTTGTATATATATATACTAATATTGTTATACAGATCTCCACCAAAAAAAATAAAAAAAATAAAAAAAAAATTAAAAAATTAATTATAAAAAAAATATTTTTAAAAATCCAGAGTTAGTCCCCTTTATCGTATAATAAATATATCAAGTTAATAAGTTAATTCGTTAATCTAATTTGACGAAACTCACAATTAGTAATTAATAACACTTCTTTAATAGATGATAATCGAAATCGATAAGTAGATAGATCTAGAATATTTAAAATATGAGACTAATTACTTTACTTTATATTAAAATTCTTAAATTACGATAGAAAGATAAACAAAATAAAAATACGAAGATAAAACAAAGTAAATATTCAAATATAAAAAAAAATAAAATAAAAAAATGATATATATATATTATCAAAACTAACAGTTTATCGAACACCATACACCTAACCAACATTACACTAATATTCTAAACACCAATCATATATTTAACATAATATTAAAATAAAACTTAACTTAATTTATATTTCCTGTGAAACTGCTTTCTTTTTGCTGCGGTCTATATCTGGCAGCCATTTTGTTTTGTATTATTCTCTACACAGTCGGAGAAGAATAAAATATTATTCTTCTTCTGGTCTAATTATTTTTGAAAAAGGGATGTCTTTTCCCGAAATATCAAATAGTGATTTTTAATCACCCGGACATCACACGAACAGCTAAAACACTCTTGCTGTTATGTAAGAAAAAAAAAATAAATAAATAAAAGGAAAAAAAAGGAAAAATAAATAATAAGTCTTATATCGTATTCGATTTATTTTTATTGTTTTTGTTCCTTTCCTTTCAACTTGCATCTTACCCGGAATTGCATTGCCCACAGCTTTTCAAAAACTTACTACTAATATATATATATATATATATATATATATATATATATATATATATATATATATATATTATAATCAAGATATGCTACAAAACCTTATCAATAGCATCCTTATACCAATTTTTATTAAAATGACTTAGATGATTTTTTTGTAGATGATGTATTTAATCACAGTTCTAAGCAAAACGGATCGATGTTATTGCTTTATCGGTGTCTTATTTCCTCTCATCACATTTTACCTTGTGTAATGAAAATGCTGTCTGATTCTTATAGTTACAATTCCATATAAGGTGTTCAGGAGATGGTTTACCCTATTTTTACTTTATAAAGTAATTTTTTTTAAATACAGCGCGTTACTTTTTCTCACGCTAATCTTTTGGGTTATACACCACCCACGTATCGGTGTATTAATTCAAATGTAGAGTATGTACAAATAAAAAAAAAATGATGATAATATAGTTAGTAAACAATTTAATGTATTGGAGATATTATTTATTTTTTATTAAAATGTAAAAATCAGCATTTATATTCTTTAAGGTGATTGACATTCTAATAATTACTTTATTATCTTATAGACTAACGGGCACCGCGTCTCCGTGACTTCGCAGCGTCAACATTCAGGCAGGTCGCGGAGGCAAACACTGACAAACGATGAATTGAACACCGGCAGACGATAAATTCAGACGAAGAAAATCAAATCAAAATCCATATATAAAAATAAAGTACGAACACACCATAGCTGAACTACTGTTATGAATTAGATGCTTTTTTTTATTGTTATTGGTGTCCAAGGAACCATTGTTAATCACATGTTTTGTTTTTAATTGTTGTGCACCTAAAAGTGTTTCCAGAGTATTTATGTTTATGTAATAAACAACTTTTTAAAACCAATTTCCTGTTTTGTTTGTTTTTCAATTTTTGTTCAATGTTTTTTTTACCATTTTCCGGGTTCGGCTTAAGGGCTTAGGGGTAAGGTCTGCGTTAAACTTTTGATATTAGTGACCGTTACTGACAACACTCAATGAGTCATTCGGAAGCTTCAACGCGCTGACACAGATCGTAAAAATTAATGTGTTCCAAAAATATCGTTTGCTTGCTGCAACTTGATTGTCTAATGCATGGCCAAACCAAATTGATTAATAAGTCACAGAAAAGGTGGTGCGTTCTTTTATAAAACAACCTAATAATATGTATCATTGTTGTATACTAATAGTTTTATATGCATTCAATTATTGGAGATGTTTAAATCTCAGTAAGTTATATAAGTGCATTCATTAAATCTTAAAATATATTGAAAGATGGACTCATCCATATATTTAAATGAAATACCTATTGAAATTGTTTTAAATCTGTATGCCAATAATTCTGGGATGTTTCTTATAATTTGTCAATGTAAATGCATATCTCTGTTGTGTAGATGTTCTTTATATTTATATATATATGTGTGTGTGTGTGTGTGTTTTATCTATGTACGTATACGTTTCGTCCTTTGTAATCGGGACTCATCAGCGTAGAGATATAACTATTCACTACTGGTCGCATGATTCGAAACCCCGGGCTACGAGTATATTACAACTCAAATCCCGACACATAGAAGCACTCCGCAATCGCTGAATAGAAAAATAAACAGTGATAATTTTAACACTAATTTTCGCAGCTTAACATCATAACAGCGTTCAACTTAATAAAAAGCAGGATGCATGTATAGCTAGCGACATCATACTGTGTAATACTACATTTACAGCGCCCATCTAGAGGGTTGTCTAGGGGCTACAAATAATAAATAACTGTTTTTGTTCATTATCTATGTACGTATACGTTTCGTCCTTTTTAATCGGGCCTCATCAGCATATATATATATATATATATATATATATATATATTATATAGATGTATATTGATGTAAGGAAGTAAATATAAACTATGGAATGACAATTTGGATTGTCGTGATCAAAAAGTTCCCAGTCTATAGCAAAACCTTCTTTATATGTCTTGGTAAAGTCTCGAATGATATTCAGCGATCTTGTTTCGTAAAATGAATTACATTTTTAATGACAAATATTTTTAGGTGTATTTTTCGAACGAAAGTGAGGTTTGCTTGTAAAGTGACAAAACATACCCGAAACTATGTATAATAAAATGTATTTTGGCTTTTAAATGTAAATAACCAGTGAATAAGTGATCAATAATTTATTGGAATAAATAATGCTCTAACTGTTGTAAATTGTTGTATTGCTCATTCTGCACATAATGAAATACACCCGTCTTCAATTCAATTCGCAAGAACGAATGTATCATGTGAATTTCGATAACATGTGAAATTGCTAGAGCAATGAGTGTTTCTGACAAATCACGACTCTAAGACGCCTATTACTGATTGCATTAATACTTTATTCTACTACTTTTCTATACTAAATTCGATGCGTTATTTTGATTTCAGTTATTTAGTCGTGAAACTATGAACCCAGATACAACCTCTAACTTTGTGCCCAGATACTGTTGTATATATTAACTGTTTTGATTAGGAGTATTTTCTCCAGAACTACCTCGTCCTTTTGATGAAGTGTGCAGACATAACCAATAAATTGTTATAAACATTAGCACACCTAACATTTACATGATATATGCTAACAAAAATACGCAACTTGAAGAATCTTATTTTTGCTAGTACTTATAATTTCTAAACAGTAAAATTGCGTATATGTATCGAGTATTTTTATGACAACGAAATCACATACAGTGTTTGAAGCGGATCTAGAATAACAATAAATATTATGTAAAATAAAATAATCAAACTAATACGTCATGCGTTGTTTTCAGCATTAAAACTTGTGAATATTTGGTTTGTTTAAGCTACTTAGAAATTATTATTCATCGCAAATGCATTGTTGTCAAAATAGTTTTTCAGTCTCTGCGACGTCAACCGAATCAAAATGAGTATTCATTAAAGAAATACATTTCAAAATGTTTGTTACATCATTTTCGTTTTGTATTTATTGTTTTGCGATCGTTGTCAATTTTTAATTCTTGGTTGTTTGTTTCGAAATATCGTACGTGAATAATAACAATACTGGAATAATAATCAGTATATTTATTCATTTATTTCTTAAAAATAATTAAATGCAAGAAATTTGTGCCATTAAAATACATTGTAATTCCAGTGTTTGCTTCATACATTTGCAGATAGTCGACAATAGTTATTCTATAAACACATATAGTTTTTACATTACCCGATTTTTGATCGATGTGTTACAAATTTACATGCACACTCCTCAATATGCTTTATTGAAAATTGTACTAAACAAATAAAAATGTACGACTTGATAGACTCAATAATTACTTGCATCCCTACTGTACTTTAAAATATTCACACCCTAATATTCTTGTTTTTAGAGGTAAGCATCCCTTATTACATAAATATATGATGGTTATCAATTTTCATTTCATATGAAACGATAAGCTGCAAAATGTTTGCCAAATATACCGTCATATTTCCGAGTATTAAAAAGCAGTCTTGAGGAAAATATTCGAACGAATATATATACATTTTTCTTATTTTTGTAGAGCTGCAGTATAGTTTATTGATAGCCTATTCGTGACATTCTCGACTGGTGTTTATGCTTCCCTGCATGATTCAATGTGTTAAATGGAGACTATACATAGAAAATATCTGTATATAGATGTAAGTGTCACATTTTGCTCCGGTGTAACTTTTAATATGCGTAGGCATAAAAATAACGCGCCAAATCTTGAGAACGAATCTTTCGAAAAAATATCCGTATTTTTTGCGAGTTGTTTGAGCAGCTGTGTCGACCTTCGAAAAGCGGATGTAAAAGCAGACATAACATTACAACATTGCAAATGTGTATTCTTATAAAGCGGAACGTGAATTGCTCTGGTGAGCAGATAACCATAAAGCATTAAGTATGTACGTTCGGCGAGACATAACATTATCAAACTTTGCATTTATTTAGCTTCAGTACAATTTGAAAAACAACACAGGTGATGTCACCTAAACACATCTGACGCCTTGATGAAATTATGTCGTCATGCATGTTGTGAATCGATCTGACGAATTCATGGGAATTTATAGATAGATTAACAAATGCCATTAAATACAATATATATATATATATATATATATATATATATATATATATATATTATATTATATACATAACATAAATAAATATATGTTTATATTTTGTAACGAACTGACTATGACTCGCTTAATATTACTCGAACTTTAGATTAAATTGATTATGCACGTGTTTTATCACGACAGAGATTTCGGTGTTGTAGTTACTTTTTAGAAGAATGAAGAAGTGTAGTGTAATGCAGTATAATTGGAGTTTAAGTTCATGTGAGTGTACTATCTATTAGCCATACATATTTTTCTGAAGAGATACACATGTACGTGTCATCTATATTTAAGGTGAGGTGATGGTGGTTAAGTAGCTTAAGACATAGACTAACAACCGTGGTGTTCCAATACAGTCGCTTCCACACTACTATTTTGCTTTGGGATGTTGGCAACCTTCCCGTGATTTTTCGCGTAAGTACCTGATGTATTTCAAGAAAACATTCTAACAAGAAATGGATCGAGGAAACCAATGCGTACACTAGAATCATCAAATTCACACGCAACGATGAATGATTATCTATCTTTAAGAAAGAAAAATGTGTGCATAACTATGTGTATATTATAGTTAATTAAATGAATAATAATTTTACCAATTTGACTCGGCATCATATGATGTGGACAATATGGAAGAAAACAAAGAGTGCGCTTTTGACATATATTTCACACTATTATGAACTTAAATTTCCAAATAGAAAAGCTTAGGCACTTGATTAGTAGGAAAATACAGCAACATGAAATATATCCCGAAATATTTTTCACGATATTTCTCACTTTTTAAAAAAGATTTATGTTATTTAATTTTGACCTTACATATATTTCTTACGCCTCATAGATATTTTAAAATAATCTTCATAAGTACATGATGATGTGATACGACTTATATGTGTGTAGTTCAGAAGTGAAAATATAATAAAGTAACAAATACTTAGTCATTGCATTTTCTAAACGTGTATATGATCTAATACATTTAAAATGTAAAATAACCATATATGAGTTGGCTAAGATTATTATTAACAATTGTTTTGTGTGTAATCTTATGTTTTTATTTGATCTAAGTGTAATACTGATATCGATACAATCGGCTATGTCGTGTTACTATAATATCAGATTATCATAACATTAGTGTCAATTAACGTACAAAAGCTGATTCTATCCGTATATAAGACTAGATAACACTTAAAGGAACATGATAATAAAGCATCCTTTACAATATGTAGTGGGTTCTGTACTAAAACTAGAGTCGAATATCAAGTAGAATACAAAAAAGTCAGGTGATCCGCGAACGTGCATTAATATTTGTTCCAATCTGTATCACATCATAAAACACACATATACTTATTTTTCCATAAAATTAACAAAGCATATACAGACGAAATTAGTCGGAAAAGTAATGTAAATGGTTGCTTTCTCTTCGCAATGTGTACACCAACAGATATGTAATCGCTTTGTGGGCGAATATGCTATATATATATATATATATATATATATATATATATATATATATATATATATATATATATATATATATATATATATATATATATACACATATATACACAGACACACACACACATATATATATATGTTATATATATATATATATATATATATATATATATATATATATATATATATATATATATATATATATATATATATTTTGTTGTAAAATGACTTTCGACCGCTCGCTGTAGGCGCTCGCTGATTTGGCGTCAATAGATTTAAAACTCCCCTAAGTATCATGTGGATTCTCGCCGACCGAGGGGAAAGATACCCGATTAAACATAAATTCCGATTTGTAATAAGCGGGGTCAAGCCCTTTGGCTGACGTAAATTAACATCAATACACTAAAGATTGCGTAAGCATGAAACATAGATCTATGTACATAAGATAATTAATATATATATATATATATATATATATATATATATGTATATATATATATATATATATATATATACAGCACTGGATAAAATGAAAGAATACAAGAAGGTGCGAATCAAATTTCATTAGAATTCAATGTTGTAGCAAATGTCCTTAACTCGTGAGTTTTTTAAAAAAATATTCTCCTCAGAGGCTCATTACCGCAAGGACATTACTGCAGGTAATACAATTACATTTTGAAAATATATATAAAAGTATATATAAACAATACATAAATGTATACAAAACATCAAATATATCGGCCCAAAACATACTTTTTTGTTAAACTCATACAGTTTATCCAAGTCATAAAGTTTAAAACAGCTTCAAGAAAGATATCAAAGAGGTTTATTAAAAAGCACTCCAGGTGGTGAATGGTAGTCCAAAAACGAAAAAGTTGTCCAGGCTGGACATTTGTTAACTATCGATGCAGTAGATGAGAGTGAAAAGGGTATCCAAGGTGTATGCAAATAAATAAGACGATAGAAAAAAAATCATATGAAAAGTTCAGAAAACTCACTTGGTGTTGAATGTTATGATGCGCAAATTCAGGGTTCTTATGAGATAGTAGGAGTTGTGCAAACCATTACTTCCTAGTTAGATGTAAGCTCCACTGAGGCCAATTCGAATGAAATTAAACTGACCTGATGTATTCGGCCATTTTTTCTTCGGTTCCGTTAAAGTTACTCCTGTAAAAAAATATATTCGAAGGTAATCAAGCTCCCGAAGCCCTGTAGATAGCGTAACGAATCCAAAAGAAAAAATAGAACCGTTCTCTTCGGTAAGACAGCCTGTACAAACGGTTGTTAAATGTCTGCATTAACAAGGAAAGGGACAAAATATAGTGACGGATGAGTATAATCAGTTATATGGACACCGGATGTAAAATGTCTGGGTCAAATCAGTTATGTGCACAACGGTGTACATATAATGTACATATAATGTTCTATCCAGTATAGTGAGTTTCAGTTTTATCCGGATTTTCACTAATTAAAGATATTAGTTAGATCTTATATCTTTTGTTGTATTACCTTATATATATATATATATATATATATATATATATATATATATATATATATATATATATATATATATACATTTATATATATATATATATATATTGTCTGTATTTAGGCAGCATATTTTCATTTAGGCACATGAACTTCAAAACCATCCAAACATAATTGTTAAAAAAGCACATAAAACGAACATCTATGTCGTTGTCAACAAATCAGACTATTACACTAAATTATAAACAATTTAAGATGACCATTCGAAATTTAAACAAATTAAAAGAAACCCCGTAGATAAACTCAAGACACAAGTAAACAAACTTATTACAGCCAATAATGCCGTAATTGATAACGTTAAACTTATTGGAGACTATAAACCAGGTTACTTGTACGGTACTGTAAAAGTTCATAACTCCGTCCAATAATTTCTCAAGTCACTACCCCAATATATCAATTAACTAAAACTATAAATGATCTTATATCCCCTCATTTACCTAGTAAATATAGTGTAATATCCCCACAGGATCTCTTACACATACTGCATACCAAAAAAACAGATAATAAAATTACTACATCACTCGACGTTGAAATCTGTTTACAAATGTGCCTGTATACAAACAATTGATATTATTATAAATAACATATATAATAACCCATTCCTCCCCCCTCTAAAAATTGATCCTGAAATACTTAAAAAGTCATTATTAATTTGCACAACTGAAGTTCCTTTCCATGACCATAAGCGCAACATATATACCCAAATTGATGGAGTTTCTATGGGATCTGTCCTTGGACAGACCTTTAGTAATTTTTACATGGCCGACCTCGAAAATAAAATATTTTATATAATTAATAAACCTTCCATTCATGCCCGCTACGTTGATGATATTCTTATTGTAGTAAATAGTATAGATGAAATAAAAAAAACTACAAGATACTTTTCGAAATAATTCAATTCTTAAATTCACTCATGAGCTTAATGTTTACAATAACATTCCGTTTTTAGATGTTCTCATTGCCTCCAACAGTGATGCATTCATCACTTCTCCCTATAAAAAACCTACATCTATTAACACATGTATTTTAAGTTTTAAAAGTGAATACCCATATAGATATAAAATTGCTATGGTAAAAAATCTATTAAACCGTGCAAAATTAATCTCCTCATCCCAAAAAATATTTTTTAATGAATTAAAAAACATGAAGCAAGTCCTAATTAATAATCATTTTCCCAATAATATGGTTGATGAGCAAATAAAATTAATGATTAGAAATTTAGATAATCCTACTAATAATAAGCTAAATAATTCTCACTACATAGATCTATTCTATTGTAACCAAATACATCCAAACTTTAAATTGGATGAAAAAGCCCTTAAAAATATAATACATCGCTATATATCCCCCACCAATTCTGATGATAAAATACGATTTATCATTTATTATAAAAAAAATGAAAACATTAAACTATGTTGTTAAAAATAAAACTTCTCGAACCCAAAATACATTAAGAAGAACCAATGTAATATATCAGTTCTAATGCCCTATAGGAGAATGTATCTCCGACAACAATACACAAAACTAATTCTTACATAGATTTCACTTCCACAACACTATCCCGAAGACTCACCCTACATCTCTCCGACACTAGCTCTATATGCCAACGCCTAAAAAAACATATTTGCACCCCCTCCCAATATAGAAACATCCTTGTTAACAATACTAAAATATTATCAAAAAATTAAAAATACTCGAAGCCCTCTACATAAACCTAAACATCCCACAATTAATAATGTCAATTATAAAACTAGTCGCAATATTTGAAAGTGTCTAGCATAATAATTAACATTACCAAATTCTTTGTCATTAGGTAGTTATGCGTTTGAATTGTATACACTTTCTTTAACGTCATCAATTTCTTAACGGGTTAAACAGTCAAACTTTTAAATCTCTCATATGTGTAGAACGCCATCACGCTATCATGTACATTTCAACTTTACAGACGCTTTTTCAAGTTATAAACTAATTGCCGTCATAATTCAAAAATAAGCACAACAGTAAAGTCATAATTGGTAAAGACACTAAAACTAATACCGCCTGAAGAAGATTTGACGATTCAAATCGAAAGTACTTGCAAAAAAGAAAAAAAGAATGGAGCAAGAAACCCATGGATCATATTTACATCAATTTGACCGAAACATTAGATGGACAATTCGGAAAATTGAAAAAAAAAAGTCGCATCAAACAAAACCACTCCGTGTTATTTAATGTTTGCCTAAATATATATATATATATATATATATATATATATATATATATATATATATATATATATATATTCGTACATGTGTAAATATATTCATATATAACCTCCGCAAATGCACAGAATAACTTTACATAGAGTACTAAAACCACTTTAAAGATATAGAGAATAATCAAAGTGTACGAAATATTACGTTTCTTTATAAGACCTTCATTATTGCATATAAGCAGTTCACCCAACACAACTTTGGAACCTCCGTTAGCACCACCGGGGTTTAGTGTCGCTTAATCTTCCAGCCAAAATAAGACTAAACAATTAAAAATGTCGCTTATGCCGAAACACTCTATGCCCTTCATCGTATCTGTTTTTCTCACTCATCTGTGCATGATTGGTGTTCATAAAGACAAACTTACATCAGAGAAAGCAGAATATTTAACATTGCACTTTCTTCTTCTCCTATGTGTAAAATATTATGCTCCGATAAGAATATATATATATATATATATATATATATATATATATATATATATATATATATATATATATATATATATATAATGTGTGTGTGTGTGTGTGCGTATATGTGTTTGGAGACAGCCAACAACATGTTCGAAAAAAGCTCAGCTGCATTTAGTATAAATTGTGTTACACCTTTTGCATTTTCATCAATACATTTTATATATTATATTTTTCTATTTTTCATATATTTTTCAATTTGTACTTTTTAATATAAATGAATACTAAATGCACTGTAGTTATTGCGGCTGCTTTAAAAATATATTTCATACATATAAAATATTTTCTAAATAATGATATAACTATTTGTATTTACACAGACATGTACAAAATCTGCGACACTGTACTATCGATGTTATCGATCAACAGCCATCATGAACGGAGATCTCATCAGGTAGAGTTAATCTCCGATCTTGACCTTAACTAAAATTTCCAAATATGATCTAAGGTTAAGATTGCATTCTAACTCTGCCTAAACAAATCTCAATTCATAAAAGCCGTTGATCGATAACATCGACATGACAGTGTCGCATATTTTGTACATGTTTGTGTAAATAAAATAATAATTATATATATAAATATATATATATATATATATATATATATATATATATATATATGTATACACTTAAACTACATACACAACGTATTTATCCCATGTGAAAAAATAACACAATGCAAATATTACGTGTAGACTAATAATGTAAAACATCCAATATATATATATATATATATATATATATATATATATATATATATATATATATATATATATATATATATGTAAATTATTGTCTGCAAACAAAGCTGTATTGTGTTCCTTTATGAACGTCATATATTTTTGGTACATCCGTAAGCACCACTGTGGTTTAGTGTGTCTTACTCCTCAAGCCAAAATAAGATGAAAAGAATAAATATGTCGCTTGCGGTTAAACGCTGTATGATCTTCGTACAATCTGTTTCTCTTACTAATATGTTCATGATTTGCGTTCATCAAGAGAAACGTACATCAGAGAAAGCAGATTATCTTACGTTTATATATATATATATATATATATATATATATATATATATATTCATATATATATATATATATATAAATATATATATATATATATATATATATATATGTGTGTGTGTGTATACAGTATAGTGTGCATGTTTCAGTTGCATTGTGTATTTTTCTTCACATGGAATAAGTATTTGTTCTATTTAGTTTAAGTATAAAATGTATTAATAATAAGAAGGTTAGCGTCAGATGTACTAAATCAACACCTATACAGAGAGTGAGTGTGTGAATGATTGCTCGGTAACTAATACAGGGGGTGATAAGAAAGTAAGAATGGAGAACACACCAATTAAGAAGTGGCGTTCTCTATGTTGTTTATGTAGTAGTTCACCGTTTTACTCCGACTTTTTTTCATTGTTACAAGCTCGTTTACTAATTTACGCTAGTGAATTAATCTCAGTAATAAAAAAAACATCTAATAATGTGTATGTCACGTAGTTCCAAGAAACACACTAAACAAAACAGGAGGAAAAGTCACATATGTTTTTAATATTATACAGAAGATGCATGCTTAATGAACAGAAGTAAAACGCAATAATTTGATAGAAAATATATAATCACAAAATATGCATCCACATTAAAATAACTGTACGATTAGTCACTCAGCGGAATACGTCTTGTATAACTACTTTCATTATCATCCAGAATTTGATTGCATCATTTAATGAGGTAGTATGTCCTATTTGAACGTCTGTTCTTTTCGATCAAAGTACACTTTTGTTCCTTAGTACTTCGAATTACGTACCCATTACCTTGTATGCGTATTTGTTTTTAATAAGATGACTTATTCTACACGCACGCATGTAGAATTTAGAGCAGCTAACATTTAATTTTTTTTCACTTCGTACATTCATCTCTGTTATTTATTTAAACTCTAACTTCATTTTAACGTGAATGATTTAGAACACCTAAGCTACTTTAATAAAGTCAATAGCAAACTTCACACGTGTCTCTTTGTGTCTTTAACGCAACTTTGATAAAGTATCGTTGAATTATTATGTTTAATGTATATAATATATATTGGAATAAAGTGCAATAGCCTAAAGTAAACCGGCTTTTAAAACATAGATATTTTACGAAATCAAACGTTCCACAATGCATCTTGTTTTTGTTCGTGAACAAATAAATCATGTGTATATATTATCAATGGTTACATTTAAGAATGCCACTTTGTGAAACTACGAACTCTAAAATGATTTTGAAACATTTAAACTGTCAGATGTTGCCTGATATACGCCATAATTCTCATATTTTCGAATTAATTTGATTCCAACTATTTTATAAAAACACCCTCAGTTTACTGTAACAAAATTTGTTATAGTTTTCTAATAATTTCGTTACATAAATAACACAATGTAACACATGTTTTGTTTATTTGAATTGTTTAAGTGTGTCTATGTATCTTTTGTATTGACTTTTTAAAAATCACATTCGTTTTGGCATAACATCTATACATTTTTATTTTTCTTAATTCATTATTTTCGCGTTATATACAAAACTTTTCTCTATAGCAGTATGTTGTAAATATAATTAAACAGCATGTAGTACGTTTTCATATATTGAATAGTATTTAGAAAATGCAATGTCAGTTAGAACAAAACAAACCATACAGCTTCGCAATGTAAATTCTTTGATAACTCTTTTCTGAAGATTAGAAATGCTTTGACGATCGCGATTTCCAAAAGTTCACAGTTTAATCTTTTCTGACAAGATACCATATATAATTCCCAATCATAGCAGTATTCCATCGTCTTTGATATGTTATTTTCATTGTTGCGATTACCTGAGGACATCTCTCACCATGTTCTTCACTGACATCACCAAAGTTTTTGAGGAAGAAATCTTGTTTAGAATGCAAAAAATGAACCTTTAAAGACATACGAAAAACCAGTTTCCTTAAGTTCTACGTAAGCTTTGATAGCAGTTGTTTGTAATTAGGATCCTTGTCATGTTCTACGAATCCATGAACTACCTCACAAACTGCGCACCAAGCTTCTTTTTCAACTTTTGTAATCGCTTTTTCTAGTTTCTCCGACTTCATCGTTGCATTTACTTGGGGTCTAACAAATATAGTAACTTTGATCATAGCCTCCAATAGCTTTGGAAACATGAGACACATTTCTTGAAAAGATTCTCCTCCAAAGATAAGGCCTTCACAAACTGTTTTCTAGTTTAAATAAAGTGGGGGTAATAAGATTCTGTTGGAATCGACTAGCGGCTGTCTGAGAACATTTTTCATTCCTGGCTGCAGTTCCACTCGTGGGGACCAATGAACTTTCTTGTAATGATAATCATTGCTGCCCTATAAGCAAAGGAAACATGAGTACTCGGTGTATCCCCCTTGCAAGCCACGCAAAAAAACAAGTATGTTGAAATCACCACAAACATCCTACTTGAATTCAGCATAATTTATTTTATCAAGAAGTTGTTTGATATTATAATAGTTTTCAGTCCTCTGTGCAGTGTGTTCAAGATGCAAATATGGGTACTTAGTTCAATTGTGGAGCAATACTGCTTTGAGAGTTCGCGTTTGGCTATCTATGAACAGTCGCCATTCTGCAGGATCATGCGTTAGCCCAAGAGCAGTAAACAGACCAGAAACATTATTACAATAATACAGATTATCACTAATGTCATAGTACATTTCAAATTCTTCATGTCGTTTTCGGTACACAGATGCACTGCAGTCGTCCCCTACTAGATTCCATTCTTTCAGCCTTGATGTAAGAAGTAAAGCGCCTGACTTAGTGAAACCTAACTCCCTGATTAAATCATCTATTTCACTCTGATTTGAGAAGTGAGGCTCCGAAGTCGTTTTTGGTACGTAAGCTTCCTCTATTTCTTGTCTGATGCTACTTCGAATGAGATATCCATTGCATGTTCCGTCTGTAGCGAAAAATAACTACATATAGTAAATTAAACAAAGACTTGAATAAATTAGTGCTCAATAAATCTGTAGCAAAATGAATGAATTATTAATACTTAATATTCAATTAATTAAAAGTAAAACTTTTAGAGAGTACGATGAGAAGTAAACTTAAATTTTCTGGGGTTGTGGTACTGGCATGCTGTCATCATGTCGGGCAAGTTATCTACATAATGGCATGTCTGGATTCTGAAGAGCTTGGCTTCCTTCAACTTTTCTGTACTTTGTCACATCAATCATACAAAAGTAACAGCTATCGTGATGGTTTTTCGGCTCTCTCCATACTCTGGAAATGGCAAAAGGCATTGCCCTTCCTGTACCTCTTAGCCATCTTGCTACAGTCGATCGACAGCTTCCACATATCAAATAAGTGGTCCATGATGTGTCCTACTCACTCATGGGAATTCCGAAATAGAGCTTGTGTGCTATCCACAATTTGACACCTATCACGATCTTATGTTTTCCAATGTAATAACCAAATGCATAGCAAAATGTATCTGGATAATTTGTATACACTCTAGTAGCTATCTTAATAATAACATTACTTAGTAATTGATCTTAAAGGGAAAAATAGATATACATTTAGTAACGGAACATATAGCATTTTCCAATATATGATGGCCTTGTAAAACAAATTTATTTCTATAACGGTCTATGATACATACAAAATAATAACATTTTGTTGGGGAATCAGCAGAGAACATTGATTAAAACAGAGTAAAATATACAATAAACAAAACTTTTGTAAAAAATTGTTACGTTGTGTAATTTAATGTCTACTCGATAAATTAATAATTAGATTTATCTGCTACAATTCTAATTAAAGAAAGAAATTATGTGGTAAAAATAGGTCATATCTAAAAATGTGATCCCAATGAAGAATTAAAAATATAGACTCTTAAACTATTAGTGTGATTAAATTAGTGTTATTTATTAATTAGTTTTTTTCGATTCTAAGTATGAATTGATGTTTTACTACAACTCTAGATGGAATTATTACAATTCTGGATTCAAACTTTTAGATTAACTTTTAAAAGCGTAATTATATGTATACATTAATTTGATTTAAAATCTTCATTTAAGTAGTATTTGATTGAAATTTTATTTTAATATCGATGTTTTCCATCGTTACTCTTCGTTTAATTATTACATATTTTGATTTTAAAAAATGTATTCATTAATAATTCTTTTTGTATTTTAATTATTCATTTCATTATTATTATATATATATACTTACTATGTATTGATTTAAAGTATGGTTGATACCGATGTTAGGTTCGTAGGTTTTATAGCATCAGGGTCGTTGTTGTCTACTTCGTTAATTACCTCATACATAACAGTGTGTTGGATAGTTTTTTATTTAACAAGTGTCCAAGAGAATATAACTTAAGTAGGAAGTTGTGCATAGAAGGTGTTTGGCATGCAATTTATATTTGTGCGGGATAGCACATAGAGAAACAAGGGGAACGGGAGAAATTCCAAGGCAAAGATGGATTAGGAAAAATAATTTAAGACAATACACTTGTGCGGACTCTACGAATATTCCATGAAAAATGCCAGTATACTGAAATCATATGCCCTTAATAGAGTTAAGATGAAAATGCATATACACTAAACACTAAATGTACAAAAGCAAAGAAATTCCCAAATTCTTACACTTTTATTGTCATTAAGGGTATGCGAGCACAACAGGGCTATGCATTTTGCTGGCAGGAATTTTTCTTATAAAAATATAAACATTGTTACTATTTTAGCACTGTTAATATAAGCATTACCAATAAACTTGTTAACTGGTATTTCAATTAACTTTATAGTATCCTTATCAATCACACCCAAGTGAACCATTATTCATACGACACTAGCATCATTGTTATGTATTAAGGAAAATGAAGGTATTATTGTTGTATATCAGTCAATGTTATGTTTCACACTTGAATTTATTAGAATTAACAACTTTCACAATGTGTTTAATATATAAACGATTTTTACAGTATTTTCTATAACAATACAATATTTTTTTTTACAATTCAGATTGAAGATCCTCAAACAAGAATTTTAAATCTTATAAATAAAAAAATATGAACTGTAAACCTTGGTATTTTTCATTTCTCTGAAATTTTCGTTTTTCTTGATCTAAAAACAGTACTCTATGGCTCAAATATGAGAAATATAGGCAATAGAATGACACTTTATTTCGGTTCTTCCTTTGTAACCTTGCCTAAGGGTTCAACACGTAGCCTACAACTAAAGTCTAAGTTCTTACTGGATCGACCTAGGCCAAGTCGATATTAGGTAGCTTCCATAAGAACATCAGATCGATCAGAACGTTTCATCTGCACAATATTCCGAATAGAAGCGTAAATGGTGTTAGCATATTATCATAACTTATCACTACAGTAGCTCTATCTGGGATATTGAGCACTTTTCTTCTGGACAACGCCGAGTACTTAGAAAATCAAGGAGGCACCCAGAGAACGACTTAAATTACTATTACTGATTTCAACTCATTTCCATGTGCACAATAGTCTGAAGAGAAACGTAGATGGCGTTTAAATATTATCCAAACTTATCACTACAGTAGCTCTATCTAGGATATTGAGCACTTTTCTCCCGGACAACGCCGAGTACTTAGAAAATCAAGAAGGCATCCAGAGCACTACTAAAATAACCCTTACTGATTTCCCCTTATGTCCATGTGCACAATAGGGCAGGTCGATTTTGGAATCGTGGTTATGCGATGGCAATGATAGTTGAGGTTTGGCATGATAAATAACGACACAAAATATTTTTTCCCAAATCGTTACCGTTAATTGAGGAAACGACTTTAAAGGTTGAAAATTAGCGATTTCGCATGTGTTTTCGGTGATCAGTGAAATATTTCCCGCCATAAAAAACATTCCGTTTCGTTGGAGAAACAGAAATGTGTAAATATCATTTAATAAAGATTTTGTCAACTAAATTATTTACATTATTCTCAATAAATCAAATAAAAATAAATAAGGATCATAAATAATGAAAAATATTCACTTGTAAAGGCACAATTGAGTTATATTTATTTTATTTCATCATTAAAATGAAGGAATTTTTCGGTTTAATGGTGTTTTATTGATAATTAAATTAATTTGTTTTCTACTGAAAAATCACAAATCCTGAATTCCACGAGAGAAAAAATAATAAAGCAATCTTTTATCGGAAACTTACGTAAACAGTAAAATACTGTATTTACAGTATTTTACTGTTTACGTAAGTTTCCGATAAAAGATTGCTTTATTATTTTTTCTCTCGTGGAATTCAGGATTTGTGATTTTTCAGTAGAAAACAAATTAATTTAATTATCAATAAAACACCATTTAACCGAAAAATTCCTTCATTTTAATGATGAAATAAAATAAATATAATGTTTATATCAATAGTGACGCTGGAACTTTCTTTTGGGGGTATTATTTAAATTTACACCGTTTTAAATGCGTGTTTGTTATTGTATATCGAGTGTATGAAATATTGACCGCTGTTGGATTTTAATTGTAAAAATAATTAGTAATTTTGCATTTTTATGTAAGGAACTTAATTATTTGACATAGAAAGAAAAAAAACTTGTTTAATCTATATCATTTTATATTTTAAGTGTGTCTGGCGTTTCAAACGCATTTGTTTTTCTCCGTTGAAAAAATATTTCCATTTTTAGGTAAGTTATTTTCGTTCTATTTCTTTTTTTTCGTGTTTCAAATTAAATTTAATCAATGAAGTTTGTATAAAAATACCATAATGTTTCAGTTTTGTATTAGAAAAAACTCATTTTTGCCGCATTTTATTTATTTATTTTTCTATTTTACGGACCATTTTTTTTTCTGTGTAAAATTACCGATTATGTCGCTAGAGTAATCCGTTTTTTACCCAATATTTTAGATTTTAGAGTATTTTTATTTTTAGTGTGATTGTCATGAATTGGCTGATCATTTTACATTAAATGTATTTGGGAAGGTGATCCCCCACTCTAAAATCTAAATTATTGGGTAAAAAAAGGATTTTCCATAACTCAAACAGTATTGAGTCTGTTTAAATAGTCCTGTCATTTTAAGTCACACTTTTAGATGCAGCCTAATCCTTACTCTAACAGACAATCACTAAAGCTAACCAAAACACCTTACCATAATTGTCAGCCATTTTTTTAAATATGAAACTAGAAGATATAAATAAAACTGTTTTAGACTTATTCATTTATTTTCTTTTTTTTTAGATAAAGATGTCTGTAAGAGTTCCAAAAGATTTGCTGGTCCACCTTGTCCTTTGGATAAAACGGAACCCCCAACTTTACGACAAGTTATCCAGTTTAGTTATTTCCTTGAAAATACCTATCCCCACTTTTCAAATAATGATATTTCCAAATTGATCGCAAAGGAAATAATCAATATTTGGATAGCAGTGAACCCACAATTGCCTTTGTTAAGGGAATATTATATAGGGCAGATGATGAATGTATTTTGCTTCAAGAGGGCCAAACTGATTAACAGGAAAACTCTTACTGCACTCAAAGTGAAAATAATTAAGGAACAGCTGGATAAATTATTTGATATTTCTTGATGTTGCTGCAAACTGCCTGTCTTAAGATGTGATGACTTTTCTGTAAAGTGCAATACAGAAAATGGACAAACAATGCATATAGTCTGCACTTGTCCTCCTAACAAGAAGGTAATACTACCTCTATGGTTGTTTTTTGTTTGAATCTTTTAAATTGAACTAATTCATGTCCCAATTTTCAATATTTAAATTAATTGAAAAATATGAATTTACTTCTGATAATCTTTCTTTATCTAGTAAATAATACTGTGATAGTTTCCTTAATATTTGTCATGTATTCTAGATCTGTTATTAAACACACAAACATTTTGACATTTCAGGTTCCCATTGAAGAGAAAGAATATTTAAAAGATCAGAGAGAGAAAACAGGATAATGAATGATTTAAGTGGTGACCAGCGACTACTTTGGGAATATGCTATAGGCATTTCTACAGGGAAAGTGAACCCTAGATTTGCTGCCTGGAAGATTGGGCCTCTGAATCAATCAAGATGGCTGACTTTAGCCATCAGATGAATGTGCTTGTGGACCATAGATGCCTATCCACCTGAACTCTCGGATAAATTACACACCATTATCAAATTTATAATTGAAGTATATGCAGTTAGTTGGTTTGATATCAAAAGGGGCAATACATCTTTTAACCAACAATTGTATATCTTCAATATGACGCAGAGAATCAAGCAACAGTCGACCGAAATCCAGAATGTTGTATTAAAAAGTTTACGATACAATGCCTTTGCTTTGCTTCCGGAAAACATTCTGTTGTCGATGTTGAAGTCTAATGAATTGGAGGTGAGGGAATATGCCATAAAAAAGATCTTGTCCTAATCATACCTACGATAGTCGCAGTGATAATAGCATTAATAAAAATAAATCATAAAAATGAAAAATAAAAATAACAAGATAATAATAATAATTTTATTTTTTTATTTTTATAAATGCTATTATCACTGCGACTATCGTAGGTATGATTAGCATTGTTATCATTACTGTTATTGTAATCGATTTTATTAATGCTAAAAATGGTAACACCATTAAACTTCTTTTATAAAATGATTCCACTAGTATTGATCTTAGTATAATATAATCACAATTAAAAAATATTATCAAACCACAAAATTCACTACAAAAAATGAGCAAGCCATAAATAACTACATTAAAATAGAATAAAAATAGAATGCAGAAGTAGCAATTAATACAATAAATTAAAATTGTCAAACATTTTTATCTACATAATAATTACCTATTACAACAAAAATGACAGTTATAACTGTAATTATAACTCAATTCTATTCTCATTTTAAATTAAACTTACCCGTCGCCCCGGCTGGAATTGAGGTCACTATGGGCCAGAAACGAGAAAACCTCCCACGCAATTTTTGAAACATGACTTGTTGGGGTCTCCATCTCCCTTCTCATGGCTCATGTCCCCGTCATGGGCAGTGCTCCATCTGTGTCCACCCTCCCCCACCCAATGTATCTTCAATTTCCTGTTGAGGTAAATCTAACATCTATGCCATTTGATTCCATTTGTAGTCTGACGATGTTGACGCTATTTGCAAGAGTTAACGAAACAGAATATGTTTCGTCGAAAGTAATGGAATAAAATCATCAAAAAAGTATATTTTGCTCTGAATTTTCATTGAGCACTCTCATAAATCCGGTTTCAACTTCCTTCGGATTCATACCCCCTGGATATTGGTAACAAGTTTATTATATATATATATATATATATATATATATATATATATATATATGGAGGCGGGGTTGATGGGAAATAATCCAGGAATGTTGTGTATCGACAGCATAAACATACTGTATTTATTGTATAGTGATCAATAAAAAATAAAGATATTACCTGCTTATACAGATTTTTATTTCTAAAATAATAATTGCGCTTTTTTGCAAAACATGTTTTAGTCATAGCTATAAGAGCTAGAACGTTTTTACTTAACCCATTTAGTTACTGAAACAAGTTTTGCAAATGTGTTGCCAAATTATATTTCTATAAATAAAAACAATATTATCCAATATAAATGATATGATATATTTATTTAAACCATATAAATATGGGTATATGCTGATATACTAATACATTGATGAATCATACAAGCACTGTTATTCATGAATTTCAATCAAAGAAAATATTCATACATGTATATAATTATGTTAATATTTATGGATATATATTAAAATGTAAATCATTAAACACTAATATTTTTATTATATAACATAAATATGTTTACGCGTTACACGTATTGATATGTATATATATATATATATATATGCGTATATATATATATAATTATATACGTATATATATGTATATATATTTTATATATATATATATAGAGAGAGAGAGGTATATATGTATATATATATATATATATATATATCTTATATATATATATATATATATATATCTTATATATATATATATATATATATATATAGAGAGAGAGAGAGAGAGAGAGAGAGGTGTATATATATATATATATATATATATATATATATATATATATATATACATACATATATATATATATGTGTGTGTGTATGTATTGATATTTATAAGATATGATTTCAACGAATTTTCTAGTCCCGTATTTTACTTAATGACGCCATACGTATAATCATGTGAAAGAGACTAGTTCTGAGGATCAATTGCTGCGAGAAAATTTCGGAAAACTTTCTTCGTGACATTTATCAGTTTCGTTTCATAGAATTCAAAGTTAATCAAAGGGTAAAGTAATTCGTGTAACGATAGCCAATAAAACGTGTGAGTATATTTATTATAAAATATATACATTTCCACGTACGTATAAACAATCGTGTTTCTTCTTTTAGTAGTTTTCTAAATAGCTATGTAGTAATAAGTATTCGATCACGTCGAAAAAAATATTGTCATACTATTTGAGTAACGTAATACATTCGACTTTTGTTTTACTGTAACGACAGTTGTAGGATTTTTGCCAGCAAGTAAGTGGTATTACTCGTGGGAGAAGTTAGACGCAGGTATGTATTTTATATTTTAAGATATGGTGTGTATCCGAAAACAGAAATATATGACGCGTATGCTTTCACAGGATCCGTCATTTGCAAGCACACGTACCCAGCAAAACGCAACGTTATGCATAACATAGTATTAGAACGTTTACAATGTTTACTATTATTTACTCTCTTTTCTATTAAGTTGACACTTCTCTACCCTGTACATTTGGCGAGCCTAAAGAAATAAGCACATACACTAGTAAAATATACCTTGCAATACTCATATTCCCGCAAGTGGGGTTGCAGATAATTTTGGCTTATTTCATGAACATATACTAATTATTATATTTATTCGTAGATATTTCCTTCTCTTTCCAACAACATATTCAGAGACAGTGCAAATTATCTACTATACCCGCCACTCATAACACAATCTGACATTTATTTCACAGGGAACTGTTTAACAGAAACATAGGCGAATAGATATTACTGGGATATAATTCCGCTTTACCGCACACATAACATTATCACGTTACGAAATAATGAATTACATGAAAACAAACACATCACGCGCGGCATAACACAACCACTTTTTCGATGAAGAAGCATACTTCTAGATTATATTACATTAAAATAAACACAAAACAATTATAATATGTTTATTTAAATTAAGTAATTGATATTGTATTCGCCAACATTAAAGATGGATGCTTTTCGGAGTAAATAGTATACGCGTTACGTTATCATTTTATTACGTCTCTAAGATCGCCGGAATTATGAATAAACACGTTGCGAAATTACACAGACTAATTAATCATTCTTTCAACTGTAAGCACTTTCTGTGTTTTACAGTGATTAATAATTACATATTAATTACACAGTATTCCTTTAACACACATTGCATACGTAGTTGTGGCGTACCGTACGTATTAGAACTGTACAGTTTACATGATATATATTATACACGTGGGCCATAAACAATGATCTTACTTTCGTCTTTTAACACTCATACTTGCTTCGAACAGTACTTATCGCCTAACACATCAGCTTTGTTTTGATTTCTAGCTCCATACGAAATTGGAATTAAGATAAGTTAAATAGTAATGACTCCCCACCTTCGTTTGCTCAATTCAGATCATACTTTTATTTCACGCTATATACGAAATCATCTTCCTTTGGTAAACTATAATGTACGTGGCTAAAATAGTAATTATTGGCCAGCTACGGTGAATATATTAAATCCATTTTTCTTACTTAAGTTTTCCTGTGTACTTCTTTCTTTTCAATCTTACGTGCAAATATAAGACTTTATTTTCGTTAAACATGGGCCATTAATACGCCATAATAATTGTGTTTTTAAAACTTATTACACATTGCATGTAAATCTTACACGTCTAAACATAATGTACTTTCGTTACACGTAGCCAACTTTCAGTCATTTAAACATTGTTTTATTGGACTTTTCAACACTGTGGTAATTTCTATTATTGTATGTAAAAGCTTTTTTAAATATTTCTTGATACTATTTCTCGATTTAGAAGTATCCAATTAACTTGACTCATTCAGAAAGAAGAGCTTGACACAACGTAACTTCTTAATATACTAAATATCTATCAATATTTGGTATATTTTCTAAAGTAACGACATTAACGAAAATGTCCGAAGTCTATGAAAGGTTGTTGTTAATTAGGAGGAGAGAATAGAAAAGAGATAGAACAAATATCCCGGCCCTAACGAAGTAGCCTTTTCAATAATCGATCAGTAAAATAGGTATCCTTCTACACTGGAAATTACTGTTTTGGTTTAACTCCAAACGCATCATTTTCTTGGGTAGATAGATGTTCTACAATTCAAAACCGACATTTTTTTACTAAAAATTCCACCAATCCGATGTCACTTATCTGCGTTATGTCGGTTGTTTACACATTTGTATGCATTCCTTTATATATGTCCCGGGAAACGCCAGGAAAAAGTTCTGCTAGATCTATATATATATATATATATATATATATATATATATATATATATATATATATATATATATACACATGGGTGTATTGTTTGTATTAAGGGAACATGTTTTGATTTATGTAAATGCTATTAAATAACACGGTGTAGTTTTGTTTGATGATACTTTTGATTCCATTTCTTGAATAGTCGGTTTAGTATTTGGATTGGATCCATCAAGTCACCATAAGTCGAGGGTAGTTTTGGTCGGTAAACAACAGTATTTATTGTATACATTTTTAACCGCTAAGAGTTTACAACTTTAAAATGCGCGCATCTATTTACAATATGTTGCATTTGAACGTGATTAAGCGCACAGCGCGTGCAAAATTCATAGAGATGTTGTAATGGCTATGCTAATGAGTATTAGTATGCTTGGAACTTTAAAATGGTGAGGCTAGTTTCGTAATTAGTATGATTAATGGTTGGATATCTAGTTTATATGTAGATGTCTTCAATTGAAATGTAGTTTGTTTTCCCAAAAGGATTATCTATAAATGTACAATATACAACCTGGAAAAATACTACCTATTTGAAACAGCAATATTTGTAATACGTTCTGTAAAACACAAACATGTTAATGTGAATATCGCGCTGTATTTATTCATGTAATATAAGCTAAAATGTGTATATACTATAAAATAGTCATTCTTGTATTTTGGTGTGTTTGCAAATTTTACTATGTGAGAGACATGCTAGGTGGGTATCTGGAAAATGTTGTCGTTTAAAACCGATACAAGAATTATTTTCATCTATTATTTGTCGAACATACATTTTCCCAATGGATATTGAAGCTGATAAATAAAATGCATTTCTACTGTGTTTGGTACCTAGATGTTTTACATTTGTTATGATCAAGAATGTATCTTCTTATTGCAGTTGATGTGGATTGGATGTAGTATGCTTTTTGGAGATTTTCGTTACACTAAAATAAATCCATGCAGTGTATATCATTTAGCTGATTTTTATACACATTCTCTACGTTTCTAACATTTTATTTAATTTTTTCGTCTTTAATATAAATAGGAAATTGATAGCCTAACATCAAGTGAGCTCTAACATTTGAGGTTTACACAAAAACCAAAATATATTTTATATTAAAAAAACTAATTTTCAAAATCTATTTAAGTAATACATGATTCAACATCTTAGAATTATGAATATTAAATGTAAATCTATAATCTAGTGCAGGTGATTGTCAGTGACAAAATTTACAAAAATCCGATGTTCGGAACATCATGATTTTTTAACAAATATCACACCTGTTTTGAATGACGAGCAGGCGATGGAGAGCCGCTTGTAACGCTAAGTCAATTCACGATTGATTCAAGTTGTGGCGGGTCATTAATAGACCAAGGCGGTTGATGAATGCTCGTGTTGATAGGTTGCTTACCAAATCTGTCTGCACAATATCCACATCGATTAATATGTTCATAATACGAGCATGTATTGATCTACGGTCATCTGCTAGTGCTGCTTAATTTCTAAGATCTATATAATAGTAATACGCTAAGTCATTTCATGTTTATAAGTAAGTTATCGGCTTTAACACACATTCGAAAAATCGTATATTAAGTTGATTAGTTGTCATAAAAATATTGCTAATAGAGAAAATTCCGACTTTATCCATTTTACAATGAATTGTTTGAAAATAAAAGTATCTGGCCCAGTCGGCCAGGGCAGTGTTTTCATAAATTCATTGCAAAAAGGGATATACGTTTTATTGAATACAGAACTATTTATCTGACAATTAGTTTTACGATTATATGACAGATATTGTTTAATTATTTGAAAAAATAATTGTGAAAAGGGTGTATAATATAACAAAGAAGTGACAAATTATTTTTATTTATTTTAATAATATTGACCTGGCAATTTCATGTGTCCTTTTTCTATTAATATTATTTCATATTGTAACTTTTTTATTATTCCAAAATGAAAATGGTCATAAACATTAAAGTACAAATATTGATGTTTACATCACTGTTCAATCTTCACGTGGTCCCGCTAGTATATATTAAAGATGGTTGCTTACAGAGTCATTAAAAAAGCGCAATAAATCATTTTTCTACAAATAAAATTTCATCCTTCAGAGTCTTAAATAAATTATAATTAATGGAAATATTGTCAAACATGAAATAAATATAAATAACAACATCATATATATATATATATATATATATATATATATATACATATATATATATATATATATATATATATATATATATTTATATATATATTCTTCTGTTAACTCTGTCATAAAATCAGAGGTTGAGAACTGATGAATCAAATAAATGTTATAACCTAGGTGATAAATTTTTTCTCCTAATATTCATTGACATTATAATGTAGGTGTACGTTGCCAAAATGACAGGACTGTGTGACTTGAATGTTGAGCGATCAATATATTTTTCTCTTAAAAAGTAGTTTATATTCGCAAAAAGGATGCTCTATCAATCTATAATACACAATCTTGAAAAACCGAATTACAAAAAATAGGACATTTCTGAAACAGCAATATTTGTAATACGTTCTGTGAAACACAACCCTATATTCAATTAGAAAAGTAAAACATGCATGATCAGTATCTAACGTGTTTATAATTTTCGAAAAGTATGAAGTTAAGATCTATTTATTTAAAAAAAAAGAGTGTAGATAAGGCCTGAGCGAAAAACAAAGTATTGTTACTGGTTTAATATGCAACCACTTAACTAAACCATATATACGGAATATTGATTTACTCCTCTCCAGGAGTTAGGCACACTGCCAGTTTTTATCTTACTCCCACAAGTAAGGTGTGAGCCAAGATCGGGTCGGGAAAGTGGGGTTTAAAATTTGCCTTGGCAGCCCCGTCGGCATTCCCCGGTAAAGGCGCCTCAGACAGTAAGCAATAAACTTACTCCTCCCCAAAGAGGGGAGGCAAATCCTGGAAGGTTGACAAACTCATTGACCGGCATAAATCAAGCCCCGAAGGCCAAGACAATACCAGTCTATGGGGTGTAGTATCCATCGGAACAGATACTACGCTTTGATCTTAGCCAAAAGGCCAAAGATACGGAATAGCTACAATGTGTATCCATATAATACATTTAATCAGGAAATAACTACTTCATAAACAGACTATATTTTGTTTACTCAAAATATGTTTAGAAATATCTTGTTAAAGAGGGTTAACTAACTTGAGAGTATAATTTAAAGTAAATTAATGAAAATAAGTTGAACTTAAATTAATGGTCGAAGTAGGATGGGCTTGGCGCGAGTGTTTTTAATACAAAATAAAATAAAATATTGGCTTTAGTTCGTAAGGGTGAAGCAGATAATATGTGCGTATAAAATGAAAAGGAGAGTGTTAAATTTCGCCGTTTGCCTCAACAAATGTATCTATCAAATAAAACAAAAACGTATTCACATTGCTTTTTGAAAGCCGTACATACGACTAATATTTTATGCGCTGGTGATGGTGACTACGTTGTTTGTCAGGTAAGTCGAAACACAGCGTGCATTGCGACTTCTTTTGACCATACATGAACTATATATGGAGTGTGGATCAGAGGCTGCTGACCAGATCATTAAAGTATAAGCGGCTGTCTTTCTCCAACGCTTTAACCACTCCTCCATATCCAACACGAACTATTTACCTAGGAAAGGTAGCTTCCGGGTAGGGGGGCCTGCTAAAGGGCGACCCGCGATGTTGTCCGGTAGTTCTTATTGGATATTCGCAGCAAACCTTTATGTTTTGCCTGTTTCCCTATCCGCAACCTATGGAGCTGGTGGATGGGAATATTTCATAACCACACTACAAAGAAAAAGTTGAATAACTGTATTCCTGGTATATATTTTGTAAATATACTTTATAAAAGTCCAAATACAGTTATTACTAGTTATGATGAATTCTAGTCAATACCTTAATATATATATTTAAACATAAATTTTAACTACTTATATTAATTAATTATTTTGATATACGAAGTCAATTTTAAACAAAGTAAGGAAAATAAAATAGAAATTATTTTTAATAAGAATAATCGCATCTTAAAACGTAGTCTCTTTTTTGGTCATTAAACGTTTTAAAGATGCTTCTCGGAATTATTGCTAACTTTTATAATTCTATAAGCAACCACGAGCGTCCAAACTCTTTGCATATAACAAGACGATTTTGGTCATCGTACACCGTCATGCAACATCTGATCGCCACTTCATTAACATTGAACTAAATAAATAATATCACGGATAAAAGAAACGTATAATTAATGTGATTCAGATTGAAGATCAAGATAAATGTGTTATCCTCCGAAATTAATAAGAAACACTCAAAAAACATATTCGCATCTTAAAACGTGGTCTCAAATATTATTTTTATTGTCTGTTTATCAAGTTTATAATTTTCGTAAAAATACTTCACTGAGCTTTTGATAACTTTCATTAAATATTAATATATGTCTTCCTTCTCTTTCCCTCTCTCTCTCTCGCTCTCTCTCTCTCTTTCTCTCTCTCTCTCTATATATATATATATATATATATATGTATATATATATTACCCCACAGACATCAGTGTTATCTCATGCAGCTATACGTATACAAATTAATAATTGGTACACCAATATAATATATATATATATATATATATATATATATATAATGAATATATAAATATATATGTATATATATATATATATATATATATATATATATATATATATATATATATAATGAATTAATACGTACATTTGAATAATTGTTCGAAGTAAAGTTGAGGTCAAGTGTCATTACTTACACTTTACACTATAGCAGCATCCTATTTGTATTATAAACTGATTATGTTATTATAATATCCGTAGTAAATTTAACTTATTTACATTTTGCTGTGCAACATAATAGTTTTATTATAAACTATACTTTTTAAACATTTTTAATGCAACGGTTATTTTGATTTTAATATATGAAATAGTTCCGTTAAGGAATATTGCTTAATATGTAAACCGATGTTTAGCACGTTAATCGAATTAATAGTTGATAATATTTGTCCGTTTTTGCTATGATGGCAGAACTGTTGTTTATGCATCACTATTTTATTTTTTGAGTAACCTTATTCGTGAGCCACTAACATTTATTTTTAATTTTGCATTGTCGTTAAAGTTATATTTAAAAGATGTATAAAGTTGTATAAACATCACAAATTATCTTGATGTCTTCCTGTAAAAATAATGATACCTTTATTATTTAAAAGTGTTGTTACAAATAATGTGCGCAGAATACTTTGCCGAACTAATGCTAGCTTGGCACGTCATATCGTATTTTTATATAGATACCTTATTCCAGCCGTATAAAATAAACAGCTAAATGGCAGTTACCTCTAATTTGGAATCAATATTACTTGTTCTGTTCTGTTACAAACATACCAAAAATAATAATTATTAAACAATCGCAGAACTCTGTAAGTGTGTAATAATACATAATACATATCCTGTATGCTCATTTAAGTATTTCTTAATTAACATCATTCTTCCTATAAAAGAATAAGACGGGAAAAGAAGATGGAAAATAACGAAATGTAATGGCATTAAACACATGTGCACGAAGGGTTTCATTATATAACATAACTCAATAAGATTGACGTAATATTTTAATCGTGTAATTATAATCGTAATGTTTGAACCTAAAGAAACACAACATTATGAACGCATGGTACTTGCTGAATACCGTTGGATATCGTAGGCTTAAAATCGGGATATTTTCAGACTGTTCTTACAAACAAAAATATATTAACGTATGAAAACATGGTAAGCAAGCTAAACAATATAACAGTTAATGTTTACATAGATCAAGGCATTGCTGTTTTTATATTTATCACACATATATTGCAATCAAAACCGGCCACTCTTATGTAAAGTAATAATACAATATAGTGATATGTGTATGTTAATTACAAAATGGTAATTGTTTCGGAAAAGGCAAACACATCTCATCGCATGCCAAATTTGCTAAACTAATTGTATTGCCTCTATGCCTCTTTCTATTATATTTACAACGTCATAATCATCTTCAAAGTCTTTTCACATAATATACAGCTATTATCTTTATTTGTTGGTGGTGTGTATAGTTCTTTTTACATTTGTAACGATACACTATCGCGTACTAGAACTACTTATTTCATAAACGTATCAGTTTTAAAAAGAAGACGAGATAAAAATGAAAGAATGCCAAGTCAACAACTCATAAGATAGCGATATACATGTGGATCTGAAATTAGATGATGGGGAATTTCTTTCTACTGACCAGGAGAGCATACGGTTTAAATAACTCAAAAGAACATCGACTCGGTAATACCATGAAAATACTCGTCATTTACGAAGCCTCTTTTAACATAGGATGAAGTGGGTTGTCGAAGTGAAAAATAATGGAATAAAAAATACCTTATAAACCCAAGGAAAAAGGCGAGTGAACGGATTTTAATTTCTCGGCTATAGCGAATTGGAGGATATTACTGATAGTAATAAAATGGGTGAAATGGGATGTACTCGAATACTTTTTAGCGATATTTACATGCAGCATTACGGAAGGTTGAGAGTTAAAGAAGGTGGAACAGACAATATACAAGCTGCATCTCTCAGTATTTTGCTTATTACTAATGATAGATATCAACACATAGTTTCCTTTCAATTGAAATAAGCCATTATAATAATGTGCATCAAATCGAGTATTTGGACGACTGCCATTATATTGGGTGTTATTCCCTCAACATGTCAACCTATGTAAGCTGTGACTTGATTCTGGTGTTCAAAAATCCTCACGCAAACCGGAACCTTTTATTAAACCGACGGAGTAGCTTATTCTCGTTTCGTCAGTTATCACCAGGTATACATATTAAGTAATTCATAATTATAGTCTAAGTATCCTCCGCACTGAAGAGTGAACCTCGAACGCCAGAATACTGATATTATTAGGCATCTTCATCTTTAGTCCCACAGGTCCTTGTGGAAGGGTTCAAATGTTTGACATTACGATTATCGAGTTCGGCACTACGCACCTGGATAAGATAGAAAGTAGATCAGCCGAAACTTTGTGAGACTGGCATGTACAATAAGAATGGCAGTCCGAATATTTAAAATTATATAATGTATCTGTGAAGTCGAACAGAATGAAGGAAGAAAGCGACCACGTGTTTGCGCGTATTGTCTTACCTGCCGGGATGATCACGGGGAGGGCGGAAATTAGATTAATGGCGGCTGTGGTTTTTTGTACGATTATTGAGCAATGACGTCAGGCCTCACGTGACTGTTTTCTGACCACCGATTGGCTGATGATAAACACTTGGACAATAAAAGGAGTATGTTCAGAAGATCAATGGAGTGTGTATCAACTGCATCAGTGTGATTAGACGTCCGACGTGTGTGTGTTAATCAACTGCCGTAGTTGCGTAGTTGCGAAACGAATACAGTATCAATCATAATTTAAACCATCTGAAACACTGCAATTCTATTCAAGATTCAGAATATTAATCGTTAAGTTATTGTCTTATTTCTAAATTTGCAGAAATGTGTGTTTTTAATCATTGTGTATTCCAACTTTCACTGGAGATAATAATTAGTGTAATCTTTTGTATGTAATTTTTTCGATAAAAGGCATGACTTCTTAAAACATATATTTGTAGGTTGAAACATATACAGTGTGCAATGCTTTCTATGAATTTATACAATTGTTGCAATGCCTTTCAGATATCTGAAGAAGATAGGACTTCTTATCGAAACTTCATAAATATTGAATAAAGCCTATTCATTCATTCATATATATATATATATATATATATATATATATATATATATATATATACATATATATAAGTGCTTGTAGCGCTCATTATTCGCTTTCAATATACTGCAGTGCTAAGTATGACTTAGCATTAAAATAAAAATGTCTACCGTACTCCTCCAACTTGCACGAATTGTCTTACTTCTTGGTTAGGCGAAGGCGCTTAATGAAATTATTTTTTCTCATACCTACAGAATTATCGAACAATGAAGGTCATTGTGTGCATAGCTGCCAGGAAAATGTATTTTGCACGAAGTCTTTGTGAGTCAATATAGTTAGCCAAAAACGCCTTTTTGTTCGATGAAACAACCTGCCCAAATCTGCAAAAAACACTGATAAAGAGAATGACAAAAAATGGAAATCTAGAGGAGACGTATGAGGAATCTAAGTCATAAAATTATTACAAAAAAGGTATATATATATATATATATATATATATATATATAAAGTTAAATTAGTTCGCTCATATTAACCAGACATAAATATGTATATTCCAGCTTGAATTCTTCATGAAATTTAAGAATGTCAAGAACAAACCTGTAAATATATGTTTAAAAAGAAAACTAAAAACAATTAAATATCTCCCACGTGTCGTTTAGGAGAACATTTTTACGTGGTTAGTTTTTTCTTTGATTAGACTTTACCGGACTCGTGCTGTGGCATTGTCTGGAAAAATATAAAATAGTGATGTTATTACACAAATGGGTACATAGTAAACTATCCATCATGAAGAATAATTAGAAAAACACCTATACAACTGTAAGCTATTAAGGTGATTTTACTATGAATTAACAGGGGCTTTGGTCTGCGTTGCATGGTGAAATATAAACCACTGATTAAAAATACTGAAATGTGTTATTCGAGATATTTTCTTAGAGCAAAAAGATTTCTTTTTGCTGAGCTAGCACATCAAAAATAAACCCTAAATCCTACATTTTTACGGTAATTCTATTTGGAATAAGAAGAAAAACGAAAAGGAAAAAAGTGTAAGTTCGGCAGATATTAAAATTGAGGGCAAATGTTGATGTTGACAGTGGTAGTAATGAAATGTGTTGCCGGCGTAAATCAATATTGTTTTACGTATGAAATGTGACGAAATGCAATACAATTATTAAATGATCAACTATGCTAGTACTATTGGGGTTTACCCAGAAGACGATATGTTTCATTGGATCAGGATCGATGAAAATAACTATGATATTTAGTTACTTATATAAATACAATTACAAATAGTTATGGAAAATGATTTGTTTAAAAACATAATTCTTGTGTTTTCGCATCACAATACAGTTAAAAATAACACTGAAAACAAAAGTCTATGATAAGGTGTTATATTTCTTGAACATAACACTATCCCAGAAATCGTAGAATTACATTTTGTGAAACAAATAATTGTACAAATAGTTACATTTTTAAATAAAACATTGGTATGACTCACCAACATACATTAAGTTCAAAATGTAATATATGACGACAGTGTTTATTCCTAGTGTAGTCAGGGAACATTCCAAAGAGAGAAACACAAGATGTAATTAAGTGTTTATATTGGACAACGTAATAAACTCGATCTATTATAGTACAAGAAAACATTGTTCGAAAAGAATAATGAAATAAGCTGACCGATGCAGACGTAAACTGTCGTTGCGGACATTTGTTTTTTTTGTATCAGGAATGGGAATATTAAGCGTCTATAAAAACCAATGGTTTTGTTAGTTTAACGATTGAAAAAGTCGTTTCTACATTTAATAATTGAAATAGGTTTTAAATACTTTATTTTAGTAAATACTCTGATATTTATCAAAAGTAGAAATTAACTAAAGTAACCGAACCATCGATGTAATAAATGCGTGTGCGTGTTTATAAAACTAATTTAGGTTGTGTACCTACAAATCCCTGCTATTAAGAAACGAGTTTGCGATTTCAAAAAAATGCTGACTCATTTCTTATTTTGAATAATTATTTGTCTGTTTCCTTATACGGCTAACAATGGCGGGCAGTAGTGGGTAGTGGTGGGTAGTGACAGACCGTGACAGGCCGTGACAAGCAGTTGTGGGCAGTGTCTACTAATATGTAACATCAAATAAATACTTACCAATTTTTGTGTTTTGAAGTATGCGTTTACTATTTTTTTATAAGGCTGGCAATAGCGGACAGTGACGGACAATAGCGACACTGGCGAGAAATCGCGGGCACTGGAGGGCACTTCCAGGCAGAGTCTACTTAAATGTAAAATCTAAAAAAAACACAGATTCATTTCATGTTTTGAATTATGAGTTGGCTATTTCTTTATAGGTCTGGCAGTAGCGGGCAGTTAGGGGCACTGCCTGACAGTAGCAGACAGTGGCAGACAGTGGCGGTATTGGCGGGCATTGGTTAACAGTGATGGACACTGCTGGCAGTGTATACTAAAATGTCAAATCTAGAAAATGCTGACTCTTTCCTGTTCGATTTATGAGTTGGCTAAATACACCTGTGTTAGTCACCCTCCTCCTTCCTAGAATTATCTTATTAGAATGTTGAATTCCCCCCTCCACGCTGCATTCTTCCTATGATGTAATTTCCGGTTGTAATTTAAGGAAATGATTTGCAATTTGTTTGAGGAATGACTTGCAATTTGTTTTTAAAAGGGTGCACGATATAATTGTGTTCTATTTAAATTAATACATAATTAAATTGAAATTAAGCTGCAAATAGCTGAAGTAATCGACCCACAATAAAAAGTCTGCCCCATAGCTCCCGTAAAAGTGAATTCAAAGATTCAGGAATATGCCCACTAACTTTCTCGGTAAATTTTAGATTACAATACACTTTTAGAGTGTATGTACATTCGCTAACTTTTTTCTATAGGGCACACAGACACACTAATACCACACATACATATATTGAGTTTTATGTATGTGTGTATGTATATATATATATATATATATATATATATATATATATATATATATATATATATATATACATAAATATATGTGTATATATAATATATATATATATATAATATATATAATATATATATATATAATATATATATACATAATATATATATAATATATATATATACATATATACATAATATATATATATAATATATATATATATACACATAATAATTAACAAAGAAATAAGTTTCTTTATTCTTGTTTTTTGATGAAAAAAAAAAAAAAAATGACTCAATACTGGTCACCCCTGAAGAAGGAATTTTATTCCGTAATCGATAGGATTAATGTAAGAAAAAAAAATAATTAATCTTGTATTGCTAATTTGGCTTTTATTTCAATTTTATAAACTTTCCATGCAATACTTAAAACTTGAACGAAAAACACACACATTACTCGACAGCGTGCCAACGCATCTCTCGTTCGTCACCGGTTTTGAATCCTACCGCCATTTCATAACATCAAGGCGATGACGTCGTACCATCTAAGACGTTTGTCAAATTAACAAAGAAATAAGTTTCTTTATTCTTGTTTTTTGATGAAAAAAAAAAAAAAAAAAAAAAAATGACTCAATACTGGTCACCCCTGAAGAAGGAATTTTATTCCGTAATCGATAGGATTAATGTAAGAAAAAAAAAAAAAATTAATCTTGTATTGCTAATTTGGCTTTTATTACAATTTTATAAACTTTCCATGCAATACTTAAAACTTGAACGAAAAACACACACATTACTCGACAGCGTGCCAACGCATCTCTCGTTCGTCACCGGTTGTGAATCCTACCGCCATTTCATAACATCAAGGCGATGACGTCGTACCATCTAAGACGTTTGTCAAATTAACAAAGAAATAAGTTTCTTTATTCTTGTTTTTTGATGAAAAAAAAAAAAAAAAAATGACTCAATACTGGTCACCCCTGAAGAAGGAATTTTATTCCGTAATCGATAGGATTAATGTAAGAAAAAAAAAAAAAAATTAATCTTGTATTGCTAATTTGGCTTTTATTTCAATTTTATATATATATATATATATATATATATATATATATATATATATATATATATACGGTTGTGTTTGGGGTCTTAAATAATTCGACCGATGCAGTGGAAGTGGGTAACCTGCCAATCTCAAATATATTTCTTCGAGGATGGTAGAATATTGAATCTTTTCGGCTACGATTTCATTGGATGTGTTGCTCCACTTTTTTAACTTTGGAGTAGTGGTAGCAAACCAATAGCACGTGTTTTTGTTTCACATTCAATTATTGAGCTTTTAAGCCTCTTATGTTTTTTTTTAATTGCTGCATTTTATGGAGATACGGGGCCATTGGCTTTTGTCTCAAAGACTGATGTCTGATCCTGGTTGGACTCTATCAGGGCTGTGCCACCATTTCCAGAGGCAGTAAGATTCACATTATTTTGTGTATTAACAGGTTGATGTGCCATTCTGATCCTGGATGCCGGCCTGCCAGTATTTTACTTTTCATATATGTATCATCCTTTCTTTATTGTAAGCGGCTTCTAATTCATTATATCCAAGCTGACCTCTCTAACTACAGGGGCGCCCCGTTCGCAATTCGGGAGACGTGCTGAACAGCTTGAGGGGGCAGCACACCATTTCTTTAATATTTAGTCAGGGTTGACTACAAATAAAAAATATCCTAATGTCAGAGTATCTGACAAACCACTGTACGGAAGGAGCGAATACAGCCGAGGGTAATGTTTAGTAGGCGTTCAATCCTACCCAGTAAGCATTGAAGTCATCACTTCATGCGAGTATGCTCTGAGAAGTATCACGTTGAGATACATTGAAGTCATGCAGATGTTTGCTACGAAAATATATTGCTAGATTACCAAAAAACTCTCAATAGCATCACTAAAGCTATTCAAACCGTTATATGAGGAAATTATTCTCGGTGTACGTGTAGACATACACGTAGCTCATAATTGTTTGTTAAAGACTGGCATGAATCCGATTTATTACACGAACCCTTATTTCTAAATTAAATGATGTTAACGAGTAAGAACCTAGATATTGTAATTTATTACATCATGTTTATAACAGTTCGTGTTATTGAATTAACTATTCTATGTGTAGAAAATGTCTGTTTGTAATATTAACTTAAGTTGAAAACATATATTAAATCCTACGATGAAACTCAATTTATTTGCAATTGAGGTTGGATGTCGAGGTGTTATTGCCTATTTCGCCTCTTGTGTCTTGATAATCTCGAGCTATCTACATCAGACAAGACGAAACACATATGAAGATCACGAACAACACTGTAAATGCATCAGCATATATCGCAATCTCACTGGATAACGATAATTCACAAAATTGTTTTTGTTTTAATTTAATGATGATACAGTGTCGAAATGATACCTTTACGCATTGTAATCATTTTGTTATGATTTTATTAATAGCCGTGTTTCTGTAGACACAACAGTTATTTTATGAACCTACATATACAAGTTCAGCAATGAGGCATCACTATAGTGTTGTATAAGTAGTGCGAATGTAGTAATTCAAAGATAACAGACATCTGAGTAGTTTATTATGTCATACTGATTTACTGTTAATGCATTCCTTATCATGAATTAATCACAAAGCAACGTTGCATTACGATTAAGGATGTACAATTGTAAGTATTATGATAAAACAATACTTTAAAAAAAATTTAATTTAAAACAAATGTTTGCTAATATTATGTAATGTCGGATGAGCTGGTCCTTGTTTTCCCATTAGATACAAACGCCGAATATATATTATAGTAAGATCAATAAACAAAGAATACTATTGGCACTTTTATTGCTCACTATTAGTAAATGATTTTAGACATTGTCTAATACAGTTAGCAGGAACATAATAACAATCATTCTGCACGAGTGTTCGGCTCAATATCCACAAATAATACATTCACAAACGAAATGGGTTAAAAATATTCTAGTGCTCTAGGCTATTAAGGCAACCAGTTATAATCACTTCATGAAGATATGTATTCACTGACTCTCTTCAACTATTAACCATTGCATGCAGTCTGTGGCTTCCTGTTGAGGGTATTCAGAATTGCGCATGCACTTTTAAATTAAAGAATGATATATTAAAATTGACAGTTTAAATAAAATACACCTACTATTTACTCTTTGTCTAGCTTTTGTAAACAGGTGAAACTTTACTAACACTTGATGTTGAAGCCGGTGTGTGAGAAATTAGGAACTGTACAACATACTAGTAAGCCATTATTTTATATTAGAACAATGTGCTCTACGCGCTCGCATATGTTTTGCTTGTATATACGACGAACGTCATCACTTGTACTACCAACCACACTACTCATGACAACATCACTCTTAGTACACTGTTTTTTTATTCAAAGAATAAATGTATAGAGTGATGGTATCCAGATGACAGAAAATATATTAGATTGTCTTTTTGAATGGACCAGTAAAGTGTAGTAACTTAATCTAACATAGTATCGTACACTACGAGCAGAATTTTCGCTACTGTTACATGATGTTTAACGGATTATGTGTTTACTAGCGGTAAACGTAGATATTAAACGCCTGTGTTCGTTATCTATCTGTCTAATTTATGCTAACCCTAACCCGAACCCTAACCTTAACCCACACATTTTCACTAGCAATACTACATGTATAAAATAATTTCATGATGAGCTAACTATGATTAAATACATTAAACGAATATGTCTCCTTTATTGTAAAAAAATATTGTTTTATATAAAAATAAATGTTATTTTTGCATCAATCGTAAAAAATACTGCCAACGGAATATGTGACAATAAAAGAAACGAACGTCCAAACGTTTAAATATATATTTTTCAACAACTTAATATATTTTTTAAATAAATGGTACCTTAGTTTTCCTGTAAAATAATTGTTAGCTTAAAAGTATTCAATAAAAAAAATCCACATTTAAACACTAATCATTTAACATTGTAACAAATAAATGTAAATTAAAATTCAATAAAAATAATCAGTATGCCAAGTTTACTTTTAAACTGATGTAAATATAAAGAGGAAACGAAATTCAATTTCGGAACAATTCATTTTAAAATCGATAGAGTCTATTTCCCCTTTAGCAGATTTAGTTTCAATTATGTTTGTGTTGCATTTAATCTAAGATGAACACGTATAATTATACAAACTATCATGTTTCGTTAGAATTTCACAATTGTATCTTTCATATGTTTTATATGACATAGACGCCTGACAAGAACGCATACCCTACGATATTTTACCACGTTTTGTTTTTCAAACGAAAACAATTTTACTTGTTTATGTCGTACATTAAAATAAGTTTTCAGTTCAAAACCATTCATAGGTTACCGAGTTTGTATAACATTTCCCGTGCGCCAAAAGATTCAGCAAACAAATCCGGAGAAGTATCAATGAAACACTTTTAAAAATAACAACATTGAACATAATCAAAATAATAAAAATAGCCAAGGAGTGTATCGTCTTATTTATTGTAAATTACATGTGAACAATAGAGAAATAAAGAATTCTACAATCAGTGATCTCCCCATTTACCAGGTGCTTTAATGCAAAGGCTAATAAATGTAAGGTATGACTGCATGGAATAAAATACCTGCTTACACCTTTGACAATGAACGGCGTAATCGATAGCCCTTGAGTCTTCTTCCTCAAATTGTATGCAGTTCACATTTTTTAAAATGTCTATATATTTTAATTTATTAAATAAAAAACTCGTTAAAAATGAATGTGATATAATTAGTTTAACTTAATTATGATGTTGTCATTTAAAATGTTATTGGTTACGCTCATCTCATTATTTTATTTTGTTTATTCATTTTAAAATTATAATTGTTTAATTACATTTATCAGACTCTATTTTAAAGGTCATACCCTTTCCGACTGCATACCATGAATACGTTTTTATTTTCATATTTGTATTACATTTATTGAGCATTTTATACAACAGTTGTTTATATTTAGTTTTATTATATTTTATTTTTTACCATTTAAAATAAAATATATGGTTTTATTTTTTAATCAGTAGAATGTTTTACCCCAGAAAAAAGACATCTATTTGTGCTGACTATTACCGTTTTATACATCTACTGATAAATAAGTAAAACTGCTATTAAGCCGCGCCGGATTAATGATCTATAGCGGCTTTAAACATTGTATATACCGCAAGTGAAAATATCATAGTATATTAATATAAGTAATGTATATATATATATATATATATATATATATATATATATATATATATATATATATATATATCTGTGTGTGTGTGTGTGTGGGTGTGTGTGTGTGTGTGTGTGTGTGCGATTCCGACGCCTATGTTGTTGTCGAATTGTATCCCTCAGCTCACTGTATTGCCCGCTAATTTGGCGTTCATGCATTCACATCTCTCCAAATTTCCATGCTAGTTGACGGCAACCGAGGGGCAAGATTCCCGACTACGAGTCAGTGGTGACTTGGAAATCAGTGTCTAGCCCTCCGACCTATCTGAATTCATATCGTAACACTGTAGATTGTGTAAGTATGAAACATCGGTTTATGTAGTTAATTCAAATTAATAGTTACTTGTTGAAATATTATTCTAGCTGCACTTTACAAATATCGTTTCACTCCAAGAGAATCTAATAATGAGATGTAATACTAGTGATTAAATGCGAGATTCCAACTTATTTTTTTCTGGTCGAATTCTGCTACTCAGTTAACTGTATCGCTGCGGAATTGGTGTTGGTAGAGTTGAATCTATCTTAATGTCCATGCTAGTTTACGGCGTCGAGGTGAAATATTCCCGACTATCAGTCAGTAGAAACTTGAAAACTGGGTTCGAGCCCTCCGACCGACATGAATTAGCATCCTTACACTGAAGATTGCGTAAGCAGTAACATCGATGTTTGTACGTTATAGTAATAATTATTTACTATAAAATATTATTATATCCCCCTTTACAAGGATTATATATACACATGTATATATATATATATATATATATATATATATATATATATGTATATGGGTGTGTGTGGGTGTGTCAATTTCACACGACATATTAGCTTGATCTTTCATAGAAACATTCGAATTCAAAGAAAATACTGGAATCTGAGCACGCATGGCTAAACATATAAAATCTACCGAGTTCTTGAGTCGATCGTTTGATTAACATCATTTCATTTGTTGTACGCTTTTATTTTATTAGTAATATTTGTCACACTCGGTTTAAAAATATGAGTTAGGTCCTTAAATGCTGCACTGGAAGGTTCGCATTATTTATTTTATGAAAAATATCGCTGGGTATCTGATGACACATTTTAACAGTACTTGCGAATAATATGCAATAATTTAAAAACGATGTAATACAAACATTCGTAGGTGTGCCATTGACGTTTTGCCGATTATTGAACTGTATAATTTACTGTTTACTATATTCGAAGCTAACCTATATGACATGTTTAATAATATTAGAAAAAGTGTATATGTCTTCTTCGGTAAATAAATGCCATTTTAAGTTCAATTAGCTTCAAGTAATCATAATATATATATATATATATATATATATATATATATATATATATATATATATATATATACTTTATTTATTGGCGTTATTAAAAAGTACACATTTTAAAAACAATTCACATATAATTATTCTCAATGTTAAAAATCATGACAGCTTTTATCTTAAAATAAATGAAACGTGTACATTTCAATTCATTTGTTGTAACACTGTTAATGCTTTTAAAATAAATAGGTTCCTGATTCTCACCGGAAATACTTTTTAACTATATAGCAGTTCAATATACAACACTAACTTTTTAAAAATATGTCACGTAATATTTGGTGTGCATCGATATTTTATTTACAAAAAAAATAACACGTTTTTAAAATTGATTACGCTGACGAAATTTCTAATATTGAGAGATTTACTTTAAAATGTAAAACATCGAAATGTTTTCACTTTACAATCATTTTAATATATTAGTTTCTAACATTGTATCCCATCCTTAGAGATCAGTCAATCATATATTTTAACTCAAACTGAAAGTTGATAAACTACATACAAACGTGAATTAAATTGTTGTTGAACACATTAAAACAACAATTAATGTGCACGTCCAAAATAACACATCTCTAAATGTATTATACAAATACGTCATTACTACAATATATAAACGTGGATAGGAACTGGCGCATATCGATACACATAACTGCCTGTGCATAATTTGAATATGGATCAGATTAAAATCGGTGATTGATTTACTCCGTGTGGTGGTTTATTTCTAAATCTCGTCATGATGTTAATCACGTTGGGAATCTGCATCATATGTTTGCCCTTTTATTTTTACGGACGTTAGTGCATCTGATTATTAAAATAATAACATGTAAACACATAACTGGTCCTTTACATTTAAATGGTTTAACCGATGTCAAAATGAATTGTTCTTAAATCAAATAAACATTTATTAATATGATTCCCGTGTTACCGTCGTCTATTTAAAGGGGCGATCGTTGTCGTTATATAAATGATGTGACAAAATATTCGGGGTCCCATGGGGATCGGGTACCCTGGTGACGCGCTAGTATACATCTTGGTGGTGATGCTATGCACCCTGACGGTACTGCGTCGAGACGAACTCGAGATATAAAACTAGTATATAGCTGACGGAGAAACGAACTTTTTCAGGCGACAGAACGAGGTGGCGGTTGGTCTCGCAGAGTCGTGTAAGATAGTCAGAGTTTATTATCTCCAAAGGCAAGGTAACAGTTGGCAGATGGGAGCTTATGATTATGGAAATCCACCGTCGCAAATTTAATTCTGAAGTATTAATAAAGCGATATTATTCTGAGAAGGCTGTTTTAACTTGGCAGAGATTTTGGGGGCCTGTCATCGTTAATTACGAGTCGGGTCGGCGTAGATCACCTCTAGCTGTGTGACAGAATGTGAAAGTGTTTTTTTGGCGATGCCAATTGGCAAGAAGAAAAATCTATTTATTTTAGGGAAGGGAGGAGTGAGGTGCTCGTCGCCATCCTCATTGAGAGAGGAAGACACGCATGGATTAGTATGGCAGAGAAGGGATGTGTACGATCAATAGACATTTTCAAGAAAATAATGTGCGTTTTTCACGCACGACCAGAGTGGAGGACAGAGCCAGTAAGCGTTGGATTGGCCGCGAGAGAGAGTTGAACGAACTGGCGCGCGCCGAGGTGGCATGCGTCGACGAAGACAAACCGGACGAAATTCAAGTACCACCTTCGCCTGTTAAGTTGTGACTTAAACAACGATGTGTGTAAAGAATTCGCACACACAGAAAACTAACGAAATAACTTAGGGAAAATAAAACTTTTACTAAATATATTTACGAGTACGGTAGACATTAATCCAATGGAAAATCAATTATGTTATCTTATTAATAATTAATCTTCTATACAAAAAAAAACTGACCGTGTTGTTGAACATTGTTCTTTTCCTTTTGTTCGGCTTTGAATGATAGTTCGTCCCCACAGAGCCAACCGGTCGTTGTTCGCCCAGTGATCGCTCGCTAATATAACAGTGTCAACGTGGGATTATGTTTGTAGCTGGACGAGACGACACGATCGGCGACACATCATCATCATCATCGTCTCTATCCCGGCCTAGAATGTGGATCTATATTTTTTGTAATGTCCACTACGGCGATCGGCACGCACGAGTTGGGTTCACATACTAGTTTATTCGGAAGTATATTTACATAAAGAAAGCGTCTAATCATGTTTTCACAAATATGTTATTCTTACAATAATATATTTATTCTAATGTCACCGTGTAATTCTAGTTCTATATATAGCTCTTAAATGTTTTGAGCCAAAACATATTATACTATAGGTAAGCACACATTAATGACTTGTTTATGCTTGTTGCAAATTCGAAATGTAAAACCATGCGTTTTAATCTGTATAAATAAGATTATAAACACGTAATATACTATAGACCAAGTCAGAATACTGGCTTCAAGTATGCTACTGAGAATGCATTTTAATGCGTTCAGAGCACGGCTACGTATAGCGTATTTGTAACTTTTACGGAAGATAGTATATTTATGAAAGCCTCAAGTATGCGCATGTTAGTTCCATTAAATTGACTTAATTTGTCGAACTGGATATCCTTATCTGTGTCTCGTTGTTGGACTATTCCCCTAGGTGTGTAAACGCTTCCCATCATTCCGTCTATGCATGATATGATATCTCCTCGTAGCAACATTAATTATCTTTAACGCTTTCCTTGATCATGTTATAAATCTAATTTACTCTTCATATTGAGCTTAACCAACCCTAAAGGCATGCTCACTCACATTATACACCACGGCATAATCGAATAATATCCACATTTCACGCTTAAAGAATACGCTTACAATTAATAAACCGAACAGGTTGTGTCGATTTTCTCCTGATCATTTGTTTTTAGACATATGTGAACAGTTTAAAGTCATGTTTTAGTGATTATAGAAAATAGTTGTGAATGTTAATTAAATACATGACTAGAAAATTGATGCATCATTTCGAAAATTGTTTTTACTTCGAAGAAAGTATCCTGAAAACACAATAAAACAAATAATTTGTTAATCAGTAATGCATGCATTAATACAATCATGTCGACGTTATGGGGCCCTAAGGATTACTTTAAGCGATTAATGAGCTAGTATGTATTTGGGAAAATTAACCGCGAAAATTAAAATTAGTGTTCGCACGAGTTTTAAAAATTGAGTTCGGGGAGAATACATTGTTTTGCTTATAAAAACGTCGTTCAGCTGAAAGCCGCACGTGTAACCTGACCGTGGGTTTCCACTGTTATAAGTCTTAGATGTCGGCCGAATCGAAATTTGGATTTGTGAGAGATTAAGCCTGCGCAAAGCGAAACCGAGGAAGTGGGATTGACACAAGAAATCCGGACATCGAGTGATGGGTCAATGTAGCCAGCGGCCAATGTGAGTGTGCTGGCCGAGGTAAGAAATGTCATCCGGGCGATGACTATTGACCTAGCCTGAGTTCATAAAGCAGTCGCAAAACAATCAGGCAGAAATAGGAGTAAAGCACAGATAAACATTCAGAGTTAGATATCTGCACACATACCTACTCACTTTTATTGATATCATCAGTTTTCCAAATACCTGGACGGCAAAAGCGCTGTTTGCGTCGACAGTTATCTTAATTGTTTCTCGAAGTTGAATATATCCTAAAGTCCTTGTCTATAAGCAAAGAAAAAACCTCCCCTTTTACTTAGGAAATATTTGAGTTCCTGCATATACTTGGTATTAAGACAATACATAGTATTATCATAACACACATTACTGTTGTGTGTTTTAAATAACTCAGACGATCTATTTAATTTTAGCATTCGTTGGTTAGCTGCCTTGGTAACGAAAGTCTGTGTTACCTGAGCAGACAAAAACTTACGTGACATGAGCCTTTGTCCAGCTAACGAGAGCGTATCAACCCCACACAATATACACTAAATAGAAGCGGATTTAGATAAAGATAATGTATATGCATGCATCGGAAACATATGATGAGTATACATTTATTAAGCTGGCCTGCTTATGTATATTTAATATCCTTCAAACTGACGATACCATATCCTTATTTTGTTAAACAAATCTGATAAGTATGAATTCAAAACAGTAAATTTAAAGTTGTAGTTCAATAAAATGCATTGTGTGCTACCATGTATAATGTATGTAAATATTGCTTTTTAGTGATCTACGTAAAAATTCACCCCACCCAAATAAAATGCAGAGCTCCATCAACATAATAACATTAATTATTTTTCCAGATATAGATCGGGATATCTATCTAAAATATATAAGTTATCATTTAAAATGGGGTTCAATCAATAATAAACTTTATCAATGGAGCATATATAATCTCATCTTTTTAGTGATTGTCGTTTTCAAGCGTTCAATAATAATGATATCTCGAGTGGTATCTGCTTTGGCCAGCCAGGTATTGGAATCCATTGTTTAATCTGTTTTCAATCCAACATGTTTATGGTAAATTAACTCAGCGTTCTTTGTTTAGATATCAGTGTTACCTAATCACACTAGACAACTAAATACGAATCGTTATAAAATGTGTTAGTGTTCAGTAAACACAATGCGAACTTATAGTTTTCTGAAGTCATCAAGGATCGTTATGAAGTTCATATGTTCAGTAACAAACATAAAGATAAGTACATTATTTTATTACTCTTTATCTCATTCACACGACACTTGGCAACCCCCACTACACACACACCCACACACACACACACACACACACACATATATATATATATATATATATATATATATATATATATATATATATATATATATAGGTGTGTTTACATATATATATATATATATATATATATGTATATATATATATATAGAGAGAGAGATATGTATGTGTATATACATGCAGACATATATATGTATATGTATATATATATATATATATATATATATATATATATACATATTTACAGTTAGAAATACTTTATAAATAATTACATATATATGTATATTTATGTATATTTATGTATATATATATATATATATATATATATATATATATATATATATATATATATAGAAAGAAAGATGAAGATAAAAAATTGTACAGAATTACATCAAGTTACATAAATTAATACAAATTGTATTACATCGAAAGTGCATGTATGTAATAAAATGCGTATTAATTTATGTAACTTTATGTAATTTTGTACAATTTTTTATCTTCATTTTTCTTTCTTTAAAATTGATTGCTCTACTCAAAGTATTGAGCTGTATTTTATCGAGATAGATCACTCTACGATATTTTCACTTATCGTTAATTCTATTATCATTAGTATATATATATATATATATATATATATATATATATATAACTATATCAGTATAAATATATAATTTTAATATCATCCATATACGTATACGTTTTATTCTTAGCAGATTGATTGTGTGGAGATAACTGTTCTTATTAAAAATATGGTGTATAGCCCTTTTTACGGCTAGGCCCTTTCACACAATGCGAAACCAGGCAAGAGCCAGCTTTCTACTCAAAACTTAACATCTTAAATAAGACGATTCACCCAAAAGCGGAAAGCGGAGAACTAACCGTTGTTATGTATTTTGAAGCAGATATATATTAAGCTGGTTTACAGTGCTCGACAAATTATCTTGAGAAAAACTCGATGTTCTAGCTTTGATTCGATTCGTCTGGTAATATGTCTTTTAAAAGCCAGAGCCGTAAAAGGAAATAGACAATTACTAATGAATAAATATTTAAAAAATTACACCCACATACTTTTACGTTTCATTTATGTTGAATCGTCAGTGCGGAGATCACTGTTCGGCCAATCGCACAATTCAGAACACCAACTAATCAGTTATAGAGTAAGAGGTGAAGAACACCTATGATGCCTTTAAAAGCTGGCATATAGTAAGTTGTCTTAAAATGTTCGACAACTCACAGGGATATGGAACTCGAACTTTTACCTATGATTCGACGGAGTATTTCAATATTTTTAATGATTATCGAAATCCATATACATTCATATCATTGCATATTATTCAGTATATATATATATATATATATATATATATATATATATATATATATATATATATATAGATATATATATATATATATATATATATATATATATAAACCTTTTTCGTGACAAATTACCCGGATATCCTTGCTCTTAGTGAAACTAACCTAAAATCCTAAATCTCCTTACACCACGTTGACATGACTGACTACCTCCCACTCTCTCGTAAAGACTCTGACGAACATATGCACGGGCTAGGAGTTTATGTTCGGAACACATTCCCCCTAAATAGAGCACATAGGTTAGAATCAGATGACCGAGATTACATGTGCTTTAGATTGACTTTACATCACAGCGTCAGTTACTAATATTTCTTATACCGCTCCTCGTCGACCCAGGACTGTACTCTGCAAAACTCTGTCTCTGAAAGCTTGGAATGATCACTCTTAATTGACTCGAATGCCCAAATACATGTATTTGGGGATTTTAATGCACACCACCCTGACTGGTTGGGATTCTCTAGCCTTACTGACGCAGCCGGCGACTCTACGTATAATTTCTCCCTAGCTCACTCACCCTCTCAGACTGTAGATTTTCCGACCCGCATCCCCGATCGAGTAGACCGGTAAGCCTCACTTCTAGACCACTTCTTGACCTCAATGCCCGAGGCTTGTGTGACGAAAGCTCATAGACCACTCGGGAATACTGATCAAATTGTGCTAATGATACATATCACCCTAAAAAGTTGTCCAAAAGCTGATGAACAGTTGCTTGAAACAACAGGATACTACAAGCAGGCTGATTTCGAGTCAATCAGAGATGACATCAGTGACGCCCTATGGAGGGAAACCTTCTCACTACCTGCAAACCAGTGTGCAAATGAGTTAACTGAATGGGTCAAAGCAGGCATTGAAGCCTATGTCCCCATGCGACAGTTATTTTGCAAGCCCCACTCTCCTCAATGGTTCACTTTAGAATGTGCAGCTGCCATTTCCGAGAGGCAACATGCATTCCGTAAATTCGGCCGCCATAAGTAAGCTTCTAATAAACATGAATTCATACAGTCAAAGAATAATTGCAAGGCCGTGATACGCGAAGCAAATAGAAGGTATAATGAGACGCATCCAGTCACAGAAACTAGGTACTCGCGATTTCTGGAAAACCTGCAATAGTGTAGTGAATAATGGTGAATCAACGATTCCCCCACTACCACACCACAATGATATCGTTTGCACGGCCACTGATAAGGCTGAACTACTTGCCAAGCGTTTCGCTTCTTACTCTACTTTAGACTCAGATAGCCACCCCCTCCCTGAATTCCCGTTGCGGGCCGAAGTCACACTTGATGACCTGGTCATCACCCCATCCCAGGTCAGAGACATCATAAAAAAACGTGACACCTCTAAAGCTTTTGAGCCTGATCTTATACCTGTAATAGTAATACAGAAATGTTCTGCTGAACGGGCCCCTGTCCTCTCCAAACTCTTCAATAAATGCCTAGCTGAATCTTGATTCCTTGATAGCTGGAACATTTCCTCTGTGGTACCTTTCTACAAGAGTTCTAGGAATAGAACCGACCCTCAGAACTACCGCCCAACTAGTCTACTGCCGATCTTGGCCCAAATCTGTGAATCCTTAATCAATCTAGCAAGAGTACGGTACTTAGTTTATGCTTAACTTCTATCTGACCGCCAGTATGGATTTAGACAAGCACGGTCTACTGCAGACATCCTAACGGTCATCTCAGAACGCATGGATCATACACTCGACAAGCAGGCTAAGCAAGGGCAGTAGCGCTCTATATAGCAAAGGCTTTTCTAAACAAAACAACAATCCAGGTTGTCCTCGATAGCCGTTCATCTAAGCAACATGACATAAATGCAGGTGTAACCCAGGGATCTTTCCTTGGATTTTTGTTGTTCCTGATCTATATAAACACTCTCACTGATGACATAAAGTCGAAGATTGGTTTATTTGCTGACGACACCACGCTTTACTCTGGCCATATTGGTAAAACAGACGCGATCATATCCGAGGCAAAGACTGAATCTTTAGAAAATTTCCTCAAGGCTGTAGTGGATTGGGGTCATAAATTGTTTGTAACTTTTAATGACGCAAAAACAAAGCTACTTTCCTTCAACAACTACAAGAAGCCTCTCCAACCACCGATTGCCATGGCAAATAACACCTTACCTGAGAGTGCATCATTCAAACTCCTCGGCCTAACCTTCACAGGTAACATGAATTGAATCAAATATATTGAAGACATCGCCAAGTCTTCCTCAAAGAAGATCGGCTCCCTCTACCGTGCTAGTTAACTCCGCACACCTGACATTATCATATATCTATACAAATCCACCATCCGCCCATGCATGGAGTATTGTTGCCACATCTGGGCTGGTGTATCATCTACTAGTCTCTCCCTCCTTGA
>OY744535.1:86160448-86197948 GCA_963556195.1 Sepiola atlantica
CCATATATATATATATATATATATATATATATATATATATATATATATATATATATATATATATACATATATATATTAAAGGAAACATCATAAAATAACACGCAAGGTTATTGTTTTATAAAGGTTGCTTAATTAATATTCTTCGTAAATACACACACACAATATATATATATATATATATATATATATATATATATATATATATATATATAATTGTATTTGTCTGATGTGTGTTTAAACAGAACTTAAAATGAACATATTTTTTTCAGAAGCACTAAATACGAAGTGGACATTTATAAATATTCATCATATACACATTCGGTGCCCTTACGCGACTGTAACTGTTACGACAAGATGGCCTCATCCAAATACTTTAGCTATTAGATTGAGAGAATGTGCAGATATCAAAATCAAATGAAAACCAATGGAACATGTGTCTTAATCAGTAATTGATCAATATCTTTAAAGCAATTGATGTCCAAACTTGTTGTGAAAACTTATTATTGATGATATGTTTGTAATTATGATTAAACTATTGCACTATGATTAAACGGTTTAATGTCTATGATTTTCTAATAAACAACATATTTTTCATTTACTACTATAAATTAGACATGTTCACGTTGAGTATAGGCTATTTTGTTTATTCAATTAAAGTGATTTGTATTGTTATCCTTTCCAGAAATGGGTTTTATAAGCTTTACGTTATGTTCATTTCTATTTTCTTGGTTTAAAATATAAGTCATATGCCTTCTACTAATGTGTTATTTCATTTTTACGCAGCTATAACTAAGTTTTATGACATTTATATTAACTATGTTATACAGTAAGATATTAGTGTAGAAATGTACATTCACATTTTTTAGAAAACTATATCTTATTGAAGATCTCACTTGTAGATAAAATAAGGTGGTGGAACATATAACAATAGTATTCCATTCTGTATTTCTGTATGTTTATATTGGCGTGTGTTTTAATTGAAGGAATTTATTCGTATTTTCTAATGCAAACTGATAAGACAATGGCGGAATTGTGTACACATGAACACACTATAATATAGTGAAATGTAATGTTTTAATAAAATTGTTTTTTTTGTAGGAAGAGAACTAACCGACTTGTACACATTGACCAACATGGGGTGTGGTTGAACGTCATAATTACACTAACATCAAGAAGAAAATATAACTGACATTTTTACTTTGACAATGTGTATTAGGGTAGTGTGTGTAGACAGTGATTTTAATTTTAAACAAATAACTAAATATCTACCATCAACAGAAACTTAACCAGGGAACTTGGAAACATAGTTAAACCAACACTGTTATTTATATATGACTTATGTTAAGAATATGGTTAAACAATTAAAGTAAAGCAATCATCTAATCAGAAATAAATAAGAACTTAGAGGTAATTATTAAGATGCTAAAATGGCAAAATCGCACACGCATGATCAGCATGTTGTTCTTTTTAATACGCACTTTTCTCAATCCCACTGCCAATGCGAGAAATTGCCAACGCAAAATAAATGATTTATAGGATATCACGATAAGATAAACTATAAAGTTTTTACCGATTGCTATTGTGTTAATCGTTGCATAAAATATGTTGTTAGTATATATATATATATATATATATATATATATATATATATATATATATATATATATTTATATATATATTTATTTATATATATATATATATACGCTTCAAATGTCAGTATCACTTAATTTCTCCGTAATCACGTGGCCGTAAGGACTAAGTGAACGCGTTCAAGGTGTTACTGTGAACCGTATTTGTACTTTGTGACCGTCTAAGATCGTTATTTCCCTGCGCTATGAGAGCCGTAAGCTCGAAACGACGTCGTACGTATGTCAAATCTAAAAAAATATATATGTTGATATTATTAGAAGAACCCTTTCAAGTAACCTTGAAAGTAGACATTCACTTGAGTTCTCACTGCAATACTCCGACACCGTTGGTTAGTTCTATATTATGTCAATATATATATATATATATATATATATATATATATATATATATATATATATATATACTTTTTCAAGTTCTTCTTCATGAGCCCAGTGGCTCTTATGATAACTGGAATGATGGAGAACTCTTTCAGGTTTAAGTTTTTTTTTCATATCATATATTAGACCTTGATTGTTTGTTATTTTCTCTATTTCAGCTCTGTTTAGGCCCCTATCATTAGGAACACTGACCTTAACCAAAGTTGCCACTCTCTCTTTCTTGTTCCATATGACAATGTCAGGTCTGACAGCTGCGTTTTCCAGATAGGTAGCTGTGGGGATTTCATGGTCATAATGGATGGTGTATGTCTCATTCCCCACAGTTCTCTCAGGTAGATGTGAAGAAATCAACCGGAGATTCACCCGGCAACGTCCTACTTTTTAAAACTGGATTTACCGGGGGTGCCCCATTTCTCCAAACATGTAGAAATACCAACTTGTGTTCTCTCCAAATAAAACGTTCTATAAGTTATATAGATATTACGGCACTGTGGTTATTATACACAAGAAGCGAATACCTGATATTTTTTCTCTCCAACAAGATAAATTTCTGGCTCCAAAAGGAAAGACAGAAAACCTTTCTTTTGTGCTGATCGTAAATTTCACGATATCATAAAAAGCGTACTCTCAACTGATTTTAGTCTAACAAAGCTATGCTACTATTTTACTTTTTAAAAACTAATATTACGTTTAGCACCGTGATATAAAAATAACGTCTAAACGTTGTATTCTATAAATACATATATTTTTAATCAGTTGATTTAAAGCAACGATAACGCAAGTCATGAAATATCAAATGCAACAACAACTAGAACCAAAAATACAAGCTGGAGACATACTACCGAAACAAAAAAAGCGACGACAAACTCCAAAAAGCTGAAGAATGTTCACTAAATAATTAATAAAAGATTTTAAAAGTTTTTACTTGAACAACAACAAACATTCGACGAAAAGCTACATTAACAGAAGCAATACTTCTGGAACAGCAAACCAAATCTGAAGAAAGACGTCTTGAACATTAAAAAAATCTCGAAGGATTACTACACACATTATCGAACGAAGCTAAAAGTAACGAAAACAATAATGGTGTTGTTCATGATGTTGTTTGGAGTGCAATTGGCAACTTCACTTATTTCCCAGATGAAGAAAACACATTCGCTTCACATTTCAGAAGGTATGAAGATCTATACAAAATAGATTGTAAAATGTAGGCAAACTCCAAAAAGGTTCGCTGACTGCTCCAAAGATTAGGCACCACCAAACATACTAAATTAGTGGACTTTATTTCACCCCGAAAAAGGAGCGACTACACTTGTTCGTAAGCTGTTTATATTTTAACAGTCAGTCATCCTTTAGATAGCTATGTTCTATGAACGGTAAAAGTGTTTGAGTTTGTACAAAAAAGATGGCAAAGACAAGCAGCTTTCGTTTCAACTGTTTATCAACAGTGTGACGATTTAAAATCAGCTAAATATAGGGCGGATATCTTTAAAAGTTGAATTATCGTGAAAGAAAATGCATACAAAAAAAGAGACAGAAATTAAGCGTACGGTTCTAAACCAGTTATAAAGTTAACAAAAGTTAACATTACAGACATTAGCTGGAAGGTGTCAAAGATCAGTAAGTATTACCAAAGATTCTACAGCCATTGAAGAGTCAGGCATTGCGCACATAAGAAAATAACGTCATGAAGCCTATTTCAACTCGCTTTCGAAAACAATTAAACGCACAAATAGGGAATATTTTCACTCCTTTACAAAAACTAGCTCGCTAAATAAAAAAGGATAAATTACAGCCTATCCCCTGTTTACTTTGTGGGCATCTTCATTCCATGACTGATTGCACATACGGTTTTAATACATGACTAACTTGTTAGAAAGCCGGACACTAGAGTTCACATCGCAGAACCAATAGAGAAAATACAACTGAATGAACAAAACGGAATATTTGTTAGTAAATGTGTGCAGGTAAAACTCTTGAATAAAAATGTAAAATTGGAATCAGGTTCTGGTTCAGACGTGTCGATTATTAACATGCATACATGTAGAAGGTTGGATAAACTGACCATGCTAAACACCTACAAAACAATTAAATCTGGGGCTGAAATTATTACTGCAATTACTTTAAACAGAACTACCAATACAGTAAATGTTTGTATTAAAAAAATACTAACATTGTTGGGGTCACAGACTTTAGGCAGTCTTTATGCGAGTAATCAACAAGCATATTTGTCCGGAAACACAGATATAGCGACAAAGTCATAAACACGAAAGAAATAATTTGTTTTGGCCATTAAAATTTGTATGAAATTGACTCAAACTAAATAGTTGACAGACATTAAAGCACATAAATACACTAAATTCAATCTGCAAATAGCTTACACTAAACTGACGAAAATTAAGCCAAAGTATAGTCATAACCAGTTCATGGTTAAAACGAGTGAACTCATTGTTACAAGGCTGGAATCGTTGAAGTTAGAACTCTTAATATGTCTCAGAAAGGCTACAAACTATGAGAGTTGAACTAACTTTTTTTAAAATTTAATGTTTAAGTATAATAAAGCATTCTTTAAAAGATGCACTCTAAAATAAGATGTTAAGAATTAAAAAGATTGAAGATATCAAATATGAATTTCATATCTGCCCTCAGTTCTCTCATAAGATGCAGCTAAAAAAAATTCGAGAACAACTATGGTAATACACTAACAGCAGTATTCAAGAAGAAGTTATAGTTACCAAATAATACACTTTTGATAGACACCTAACTCAAGCAGACTCATAACAGCGTCAATCCAAAAAGGAAACGATACTGTGACTCTGAGGAGATAAGGCTGGAGAGAGAGAATGGTATTGTACCTCACACATACATATTATTTAAACTCTCTCACTCGCCATAAATGATTCTTCTTTGTGTTTGGCAGACATTGGTATATACTGGCAGACAAGACGGACGTACAACCACTGAAGTTCTCTGTTATATTATACTTCTTTTAATATTGTTGTTTTTCTCTAAACTCCGAGTTCGTGTGTTTTTTCAGGGCAAGGTAAAAACAGAATACACCCTTACATTTCAATAACGATCATATATTGCCGTATAAGCTTTTAAGGTTTTTAATTTCTATTTGCACATGTGGTGAAACAGGGAGTTGCCTTCTTTCAGAGTCCATAAGTGTTATGTTGGTCGAATTAACAGACTGCTGGCGATCTTCTCTAGCAGGGCTGACCATTTAAGTTTATTGTAAGACGTGACATCGACCTGTTCGTACAATTTCCATTCGTGTTCTTTTTCCTTTGGATCAGCATATACTATTGTTAATGATACATTCTGTTAACAACCTCTACGGAACTCTTTAACTAAAAAATATCTCATCATTCCATTATGATACTGTTGGCCCGTCTGCCACTCGTGTGACAGTATCCTGCCTTTTCCTTATCTTTTCTCGCTCTTGTTTAGTTAGTTTTCGCACTTCACTTATACGCGAACACATTTGATCATGTACTCAAACAAATTATTTTGAATGAAACTTAACTTAGCCGTTATTATAGTTAGCAATACATATGAGCTGTTTAGTGATAACGAGTTATTTATAACATGTGTACTTCTGTAAAAACAACAAAACATACATTATTTCAAGCAAAACGAATATGTAAATTACAGGAAATTTAATCACATGTATTTCTGGCTAAACAGGCTAAGATCAAGCTTAAGCGTTTCCATTTTATCAAGTAACTTAACAATGTTATCTGGTGTATCGCGTCTAATATATTTTGTATTTCTATTCTCATGAAAACGTTACTGATTAAAATCGTGTTTGGTTAAATTTACAGTAAACACGTATTTTTCAGCTACGTTGCTTTGTTTAAAAGGACACTTTAAGAAACTGTGTATAGAATATAAATTCTTCTTGTATGTAAAAAAATAGTTAATATCTCTAAAATGACATGAACATAACACTTTTATTATTTTACCTAAGGTGACGAAAAGGACGTGATGTCTGTAAAAATGTGAACGTCTGAATATTGTCGTGTCTATGGGGAAATATAATCTCTTTTGATCGAATCTGTAGAAAGCGTTGATAGAATCCACGCTTTTGCAATCATCGTTCTTCTTCACAATGACACGACGCACACGCTATTCACATTCTGGAAGTGTGTCGTGACCAACTCTTGTATTGCAATCACGTCCTGTCATCACGTCCGGATGTCAACTAACGTGACACCCTATTTGCCCGAATCCTCTCATACAAAACCTAATTAATCATTTTAGCCAGAGCTATTTTATAGAATCTAAACACATCCGTCATCGTCTGATAGGCTCGTGTTGCTCACACATAGTTGTATCTATGCATTGCAAACAAACAAATATTGCTGCGCAAAGCGGATCAACGGAAAATGATATGTTCTGAATTAATTAAATAATATACAAGACTATATTATAAGTTATGTCCGGACTTTAAAGGTCTTTATGTGTTGAAATATCGAAATTAACTAATAATCGTTATATATAACTAGAACAGCCGGGACGGGGACATTTTTCACTCAAAAATCATAATATTGAACTACTTTGAAATCCCATTACGATTATTGAAATCAATGTATAATGATACAAAGTTGTACATCTAGAATCTTTGTTCTAATTTTAACAACATCAGTACATGATTTTGATTTAAAAAATGTCTATAATTTTAAGTTTTAATTTTAAAGCACTTAAATAAGGAATTAAAATTCACGAAATATGTCTAATGACCGGTGATAAAATTCAATGTACATCTGGAATATTTGAATTTTAAAATAGTTTTAAAATAGTGATAATATAATGCTTACCAAAAACGCGTGAATATATTACACATATACAGAATGTTAACAAAATGGGTTAACGACATCTTTACTCGCTTTGCATGAAATAAAATTAAACAAAACATAAGCAGCTGTAAGACGTCATCCCACTAGCAGCTGCTTCAACATTCACAATGATCAGTTCATCATTTTAGGAATAAGACATATACGAACATAATTTACTATATATGTATATATATATATAACTATGTATATTACACACACACACATATATATATATATATATATATATATATATATATATATATATATATATACATATATCAATAAACGATAGGAACACCCATTGTAAAAATCCAATATATATTACCTCTTCAGTTGCTCAAACCAATGGCTTTATTGTTTTGATCAACTGACGACGTAATAGATATTGTATTTTTATAAACTTTATTCCCTTATTTATTGGCTATATCATTGCTATTTCTCGTGCATTAAGTGTCATTTTTTAGGATAAGCATTATTCTAAAGGTGCACACTATATCTGTATTTTGTCTGTTCTATATATATATATATATATATATATATATATATATATATATATATATATATATATATAGTAGGACTTCATGTGCTCTGTCTGACAATGGATTGCGCTTACAGATCTAACCGGCAACTTTCAAAATCTACAAAGTATTGCCAGTAAAGCTAATGCTCTTAGTTGCACATTGACTAAACCTAGCATATTTTAATGTGGCTCAGAAGGTCCATGCGGCCCTTGGATTTTTTGTCACAGTGCCACAGATAAATATATATATATATATATATATATATGTATATATATATATATATAGATATAGATATACATTATATGTATATATGTATATATATATATATTTATTTATTTATTTATTTATTGTATCTTAGTGTATGTTTTAAAGAAATCAATAAAGTACTCCATCGCCAAATGTTAGAGATAAAATTGCAAATTGATTATTTAAAACTAGATTTAGGTATTTCAGTTACATATGTGTCCATATATATATATATATATATATATATATATATATATATATATATATATATATATATATTATAATATATGAATATATATACACACATTACCCTTTCTAAAATTATGAATAACAGAACATGTACATTATCAATGTCAGCATCTCAATAAATATGTAAATTCAAAAGCGTATTTGAAGGTCTATTACTTTAAAAATAAAAATTGTAGTCGGAAAAAGTCTGGAAAATTCAGAGCAGTGTTCTGCAAAATCGACTAATGAATACGCTGCCGTTCATCCGGATATCAGGTTTTGCTTAATCAAAAGCTCATTGTTTCATTACTTACGAAAAACCCTTTAATATTAAATGAATAATTATCAACATATATTTTGTTTCGAATTACAGTTGGATGTGAGCATTGAGAGACCGAACACACGCCACAGCATAGTCACACTATTTTTTGGAACTGTAAAGTAGGACAAATCAAAGACTTCATTAAGAAATGTGGTAGTGATGCATCCACAACAATAGGTGTATCATGACATTTTTCATGTTGCACTGGACACACATGTATGTTGAGTGTAGACCTAGGTTGTTGTGTAAGAAATCACGTTATTCATCCCTCTGTATCTCATTCGATACATAGATTGAATATTTCATCTTCTAGTGTACGATCGTCGATACATAGTTGTATCATCTCAGTCAGATACTCATTGAACCAGAATGAAACACCCCGTGAAAAACCTCAGATTTCTGTCGAACGTTTGAATTAGTCGCAGAAACATTATTGTTCGAAATCTTTTGGCTACTTAAAAAGAATCTGTTGTATGAATTATTTATTCTATACATAATTATTTCTCCACTTAGTAGGTCGTTACGTTGAAAGGAGAATATTTTCTCACGGCGATATCAAAATAACACGTGCGTATCCAGATCCTGGTGCACATGAATTGTAAGAGACCGAAGAGTTAAAATGAAACCTGATAATGTTGTATTTCAGGACCAGTAAAAACAACGTCATGTTTTGCTGGCACCTCATATTTTAGGGGCTGCTTTTTAAGAGTTGAAAACAGCCACAAAAAATAAATAATCCGTATAAATGTAGGCTACTATAACGGTGGATGTTCTAGCACTCCTAACTATACTTACACAACTTAAACTCTTACAAATATATAAAAACAATCAACTATAATAAAATGCAATCCTAAACATGTGTATAGAGACTCGTGTCTATCAATCCTCACAAACTTGAACTCCGTTTCGACTAAATTTTCCTAAAACCCCCTTTCAGAGTTCGCGCTAAAACCAGCAGAAAGTGTATATATTTTATATATAATTGGAAGCTTATTCATGCATTCTGTTAAGTGTAGATATACATGTTGTCAACAGGTTACACATCAAATAATATAAAATTTGCTCATTGAAAATAGATGTGTATCTCCTGTTTTGAATTGGTTACAGATACACACTATTTGTGAAATATTAAACGCGCATTAGCTGTATTGTTTATTATGCATGCTATTTACTTGTAATATTAAAATAAGAGCATATTAAGTATAGTGTATCTTTACGCAAAATCTAATTTATCGTTCGCATATTTTACGCATAAAAAGGGTCAATATTCTCTCTGTTTATATATCAATTGGATCAGATAATTGCATACAACCAACATTGCACGACAACAACTCACGCTCTGTCAACAGCTACTTAAGTGTTTCTATATCTCCTGATCAATGTGCTGAGTGTGTTTCATATCTGGCTTTTATTTTCTGTAGTAAAACCTCGATAAACAATTATTTACAGGAAAAAAAAAACTTTGTTAGTGTCTATTTCTGTTATGCACGATATTCTTGGTGTTTTGAATCTAACTCATGAGAATTGTGTCTTTGTACATCAATTGACAGATTAATAGACTATTTATCTGGGAGTTGTGCAAATAAGTCCACTTTGAACACATATACAAATGCTACAGACATAACCCGAAGGAAATAGTAAGGAAATGTATTTTGCACTTAGCAATACAATCATGGAAATGTATCAACCCAAAAAAACAGACATACAAATAGTGTAGGTGTCTATGTTTTAAAATAGGTTCATCTTCGTTGCACAACTGGTTTTAAGGTTCCTCTTATACGCGACTCTAACTGTAACTCTTCACTATTGATATTCAACCACTGTTTTCTTGGTTCAATCAGTGATCATATATAGGGCACGGCCTCGCGCGAATCACGCTGCACCTGAGATGGTTTATTTATACATTCGTACAAGCCTGTTAAGTCAAAAAGGTAAGTTCTCTTGATGTTGTTAATTGCATTGTATACTGATAAGCAGTAACCAGAATCGGTGATAGAATAAACTGATCCATGATGTTGTTTACATTTTCTGCTGTGATAATTTAATTACATTATTATGTTGTGTATTAACTTCATTGCGCATCACTTTGAGTTTTGTATACCGAGTATATTTCCATGTTTATTTTGTATACTCTTATGTCAAGATTAACAGCTTGCAACCCACGAGATACACCACAAGATAAGGGTGTGATATCATTCCGACGGTGAAGAATTGTTGGTCATATACATGTATTATTTCAGAGTTTGTTTGACAGCAATAGATCGCAATTTTAAGTTGTGTGATTGGCATAAAAAACTGCATGTTAAACTCATACACTCTCAATTTATCTCAAATATCCCATTTTTCCAATTTGTTCGCTGATATGTTAAACACTATATTTCATAATAATATTTACAGCCGTTGGCTAAAAGACATCACTCATGAGTACTGTGTCCATTTTGTCATAGAACTGTAAGAGTGTTGTTCGGCAATGCTTTACATCCAAGTTATTAAGAGATAAAAGTTAAATATAAATGACACCAATAATTTACAAATAACCGATCAAACTGCTTAAGTTCAGTACGCCGATTAGGACAATAAGTTTTTAAAAATGTTTGTGAAATAAAATGCAAATTTGGATCTGCATGAAATGAAACCATTTTTTCATGAGTGAATGTATATGTTGTGAACTTGAAAAAGTGTTATGTAGAATATAATACGTATATATTGCAATGTTATGAACAGACTTAGCTCCTACAAATAATACTTACTTTTATCTCGGACGCATTTTAGACGCAAAATTGGATGCGCTGCAAGAGTTAGCCATATTTATTTCCTTACATTTCTATCAAAAATCGTTCTCATTTCTATTCGTAGTGATTCAACAACATACTTTTTCTGGTAAAATAATTCTGCCATTGCTCGTATACTTTATCTCACAAAAATATATATGATTAATATTTAAAGAAAAAGAGAACACTATGACTGTATAAAAACTACAGTAGGTAATCAAACTCAAACCTGAAACATTACTTTAACAATAATAAACACACATCATTTATTTGTATGTAGAGATCCTGCGTGGGAATATATATTTCAATGTATGTGTGCATCACCAATTTGTCTGGAATATCTAACAGGAGAAAATCGTATTAGTGGTAAGATTCTAGAGAATATTAGGTATTGTTTTTCTGATCGAAGCTTGCGTGTGTCTCAGGATGGTGTCTCACTTTATCATTTTCTATCAATGTTTTGTATTCTAAATCTATATTTATCGCCCTGGAATCAGTATATATATATATATATATATATATATATATATATATATATATATATATATATATATATATATATATATATAGTAATTTAGGTGTGTTAATTGCGGCTTGGAGTACGAAATGGCTTGTTTAGCTTAATCCTCTATAGACTCTGCTCGTGCTTTTCAATCGTATGGGTGCCCTTTTTCCTGAGTTTCTCATTGATAGATTTGTCTTTGATGAGAAATCGACTCTGGAAATTAGTATTTTCGTTCTCATCATCTTTCTGCTTTTCGTTGAGTCAGTTCTCCATCGCTCTTACCACTTTCTACACATAAAGCTATTTTGTACATCTACAGACCATATATCAAACAAAGTATTCAGTACTGTTGTCATATTTAGGCTGGGAGAACTCTCTACCATTTAAGGTTATTGATTAAGCACACACACATATCTGTAATTTGAATAACCCCCACTCTATCTTCTTCTCTGCAGCCTTGCTCTCACAGACGTGATGTAGCAAGTCTAATTCTGTTCTAAAAATGCTAGTATGGAATGTGTTCTTCAGAATTGTCTGAACTATTCCCTGTTTCGTTTGCTGCAGCTCGTTAAGCTCCTAAGGCAAATGCTTTCAATCAATTCGCTTTGTTGATTACTGATTTAATACAACTTATATGCAAGTATATTATTTGCAAGAACTGCATGCGTGAGGAACTCTCTCCCTGTTGTCTATATTCCTCATAACTATCGCCTGATTTTTTCAAGACAATGACGAATGTTAATCTACTGTTTTTTGCGATAATAATCTTTCGTGTTTCTTACTTCATTCAAACAAGTTTAATTTTCATAAAAAACATGATTAGCATTGATTTATTCATCAGCTTTGTAGAATGTTATACGCGTGATCTTGCTATCGGAAACAGCCACAGCACTTGAGCAGGATGTTTTGTTCTGAATGTCCCCTACGCATAAGCTGTCGATTTTGTTATGAATATATATTTTTGCAGTGAAACACAGCATCGACATGGAGATATTGTCATCTGAAAATATCGTTACAACTGAAAATATTTATTGGAGCAATGTAATAATTTTATTGCATATTTCCAATCTTGATTCCTTCATGACTGTTGTCAACAAGTGTTAAGCTGGTATTGTGTACAATTTTAACTTTAAACGATATTGTACTGCAGTTCTAATTGTCTCGTTGTCTACCGCAAGTTCGATTACATGTTTCTCATGGATTTGCTTGAAATCTTAAAGTTTTTTTAGGGCTTTAATATAGGCTTTGGTACGTTCGTGGTGTATTCTCGATTCTGGACGTCGTTTTTATAGTTTTGCTTTTAGTCAGTCCATTATTTTACATTATAAACAGTCTTTATCGACACTAAAACTATTCTTGAAATCAAATTAGGTATGTCCAGTGTCTAAAGCAAATAACACAGTCTTTTACGTTTGCATTCCTGATTATATATATGGACAAAACCGGCAAAACTGCAAGGCGAATATCATTATGTTTAATGATGCCATGAATATATAATAGATTACAAAAGAATTAACTTAGTGCTTGCTGAGAAAAACAAAAGTACGTTCATTGTAAATGTTGTTCTTAACTCTGTATATAACATGTATAATAAATTCATAATTAAATAGCCTGGCAAGATATAACAATACAGCAGAGTAGACTTTAAAATACTCAAATAAGAGTGGGTTAATAAGTAATCACAAAATACAACGCAAGCAAACAATAATATTTAACCTAAATCGGCAACATACCACCACAACTTAGAATCAAGCTTAAGCTAAAAACAAAATAAAGCAATAAAAATGTAACTGAATATGAATATCTATATAAATCTTAGGCAATCTAACTGGCGGCCAAACAACATTAACCACATCTAGCTTGATCATTGTCTTTAAGCAACCCTATTTCTTAATATTTTTTTGTTTTCTTTTCAATCATACAAAACATGACATTATGAATCAATTAAATTAGAAAAATATAAATTACATAAATTACACCAATAAGTAATTCATAAAAGTTTTTAAAAATCAAACATCTTTACTGGCAGACAAAAGCTGATCAAGCTGTTTAACAGCCGAAAGCGAAGTTAACCATCATATAAGGTAAAGCTTTTTTATCAATAGGAGTCTAGTCAAAAGGTTGTAGCCGGAAATATCACTCAATAAAAAAAGTAAAAGTAAATAAAATCATGTAACAGATAAAATAATCCAGCCTTACTTAAGACATGTATAATCGTGTTTGCATTTTTATTCCTTGTATGAATACATATACATATTCGCTATCTTAAAGATATATAATGATATATTTAGGATAAGATCACACAATGTCGTATATGAATATGTGTATATATATATACATATTTTAAACATAATAGAATAATATTCTCTCCAAAGTTTCGTAGACAAACCCAGCCGTTAGGGGAATGTTTTCAAATAATTTAAAATAGAAACTAGATTTTTTAAAGAAATATTTTGTAGTACTACTTTATTTTTGGTATATGAATGATTTTTTTCAAAATGATTCCTGTGGGATTAGGATCATTCACTTCGACCATGTCTACTTCAATAAATAACAACAAGGTAGCTCTCGGCAGTAAATTAAGAAAAAATATTTTCCCGGAATGAAAAAAGACGTCTCAGACGTTGGATAATTAATTTTTATGAAGAATAATTTTTAAAATAGAAACTAGATTTTTACAAAAAGTATTATGGATAAATATCTTATATCTACTATTTAAGGAGTTTTTCTTCTTGAAGAGGGAGTCTGCGAGATTATTGTCCATTTGCCTCGTTGTGCGTTTATCTCAAAAGAGAGCAAGGCAACCCTGGAAAATAATGCTCGAACGACCACATGCATTCCGGACAGATATTTATGTTGCTTTTCCTTCTGAGGGAATAGATGTGGAATGCCCATACTTTCAGTAGCTTGGAATGGTAACTTATTAGTGGTGGTTTGACTGTGTTTGTTTTTGTTTGGTAGGGATTCTTTTTATCATTTTGCCGCCCGACGAGAAGTTGTATTCTCGCATAATGTTCCTGTTTCTTTTGAATGCATTTGGGACTAATTCTTTGCTATTTTGCTTAGTAGCAACATTACTGCCAAACTCTAACGAGCTACTTTTCTAAGACATTTTCTATTTTTGCTTTTTATCTTTTTATTGTGTTCTTCTCTTCTTAAGTGACACCAATTAAGGACAACACCGCAGTGTGTATTGTGAGTTGTTTAAATCTGATTCCAAGTACTTAATTCCCCTGATGATCTGCTAAGCAAGTGATAAGCCTTCGAAAAATCACATATAAATGCTATGTACCCTGTAATCGAGTATCATCGAGCTTATTTTCATTGGCCTAATCCGGTCGTTCACTGAATAATCTATCTTATAAGTGAACAATCTAAATATATATATATATATATATATATATATATATATATATATATATATATATATATAGATATATAATATATAGCATGCAAATAATATTCCGTCGTTAAGGTAACTGCAAAAAGGAAAACCAACAAATGCCATTTATATATTCATCAATGTTTAGTCTTAATTTCAAGACTTCTTTGGTTGATTGTCTGAAGAAAAGAGGACACACGTACAACTTGTTTGAAGCAAACGTGGAAGACTGCGTGGGTCTTAAGATTCGCTTATGAAAAAAATGAATTATGAGATACACATTGGGGGTTCGGTGAAAAATGTAAGTAACAGTAAAGAATGTAGGGTGAAATGTGGCGGTTTGAGTTAAAAGAGCATTAGGGACGGAGAGTGAGCAAGTGATATGTAAAGCAAGAGAGGTTTTCTATGATAAGATCAGCTATGAGAGACATTACAATAATGTGAAAGGTGGTAGGGCAAACATAGTTGGCAGTTGAAGGAGGAGGGATCGTAATACATGTTTAATACCCCATTTCAAATGACCTATTATGCAACCCTGACTTTTGACCAATTCGCCTTCTGACCTAAATGCTAAATTTTAAAAGGTTTAATAAACATGTTTCATGCTCCCCTCCTCGTTATTCGTTAGTTCGTATTACCTCTGAGTTCCACCAATGTTTTCCCCTACATCTTACACAGTAGTGTAATGTATCTCACTATCCCAATGAGCATATAGCTTAGCTTATCATAAATGACGTATATTGGCTTACATAAACCAGCTCACCCTCCTCTTTAACGATCTTATAATTCAAACCGTCACAATTACTCTACTCCTATCTACTGTTTACTCAATGCCCACCCGCCACAATCTTAAGTGGCCCTTCAACCCACCAATGTTACAACATTTTTCCAAACAATTTTGTAGGTGTTTTATTTTCATCATTATGAGGAAGTATTTAAATGAAGACGAAACGTTGATAAATACATAAATAATATTATTTTTATTTTCTTCTACTGATTTTGAATTTCATTAAGAATATTCAGTAAAGTCCGGTACAGGACCAATAAAAAAAGCTCGATGAACACATATTATAGTAGACAGACCATTTATACGTATATTTGGAGAGATTACCAAGATATGTTCCCTTTCTTCCAGAGAGGATTCATCACAACAAAAATATATTTTATTTTATTATTTATTTAGTTTGTATAGCTATAGTTCCCTACACGTGTTTTCCTACCTAGCAGGCACCTTGCTAGGCAGTTCATCAGGGGAGATACACAACTAAGGTGTAGACCTCAACAACTGACAATACATTAGAGGGGGTTGACCCAGTTAAACTCATTTTAGAAAAAATAGTGAAAACAAGTAAAAACACAGCCCAAACACCTCGTTCACAACTACCAAATATTACCGAGTTAGTTGAGCTGTCTTTTGGTCTACTTTTCTCTCTTTTTCCTCTTAAGTGAGTGTAACTGGCTCAATGCTCTGTAGGCTATGATCAGTTGTCGAGGTCAATATTTCTAATTGTATTTCCCCTGATCCTCATATAACCGCACGTACATATATTAATAGAATATATAATGTTATTCACTTACATCATATAATAATGTGTCGTATGCATTTATTCGTTCGCATTTTATTTCAACACAATTCCATACAGTCTGCTATATACACACATTTATTTCGTTTTCATTATGTATATATGGCTTTGTCTATGAAAACAAATGAACGAATAAAGCGCAGTTGTATAAAGCAACTTTCTTTTTGTTCGTTGCCTAATTTAGATGATATGTTATATTTTGAAAGGAAAATTAGGAAAACTAGAAATAAGCTAAAATTACTACTATAACAGGATTTGAAGTATGTTCATGAATATATATTCGCGATAAAAATCTTTCAGAAATATATGTATGTGTTTGAGTCACACTTTCTGACTGTCGTTAGGCTACATCATAGTCGTTTCCTACCTTTATGTTTGGACATACTTTTCATTTAATGCCCAAATACGTAGTTACGATTTTTCTTTTTTATTCATCTTGTTTTATAATCAAATAACATTTTCACTATTCAACTGAGAATAAATTTATCTAATCAATTTCTAAGTGAATGTTTGCTTTTATAGTAGGTAACGTATATTTAAATACAAGATTCTGCCGTAGTCTGACTCATTCGTATAGGTTCATGATATGTCTGCTAATGTGATTTTATCATGGGAATCTGTCGTGTTGTCTACCACGGACTTTTTCTTAAAGTATTTGACTCATGGGTAAGTGTAGTCTGCTGCAAGATAATTATATATATATTACACATGTGAATCATTTCACAAATTACTGTGTTTATTAATGAACATGAATTAATTGCAGACGCTCCTCTATTAAGTATTCTGTTTCATTTGCAAATGTAAGGATATGACGTGTTTCTATTATTTCTTTATATTATCAGCTTATTCTCGAACATGTCGTAAGATTTATAAACCCTCTTTTAGGTCAGCATTTAATTTTATTCATAATTCATTTTAAAAATGTTTAATAATATTTTTACGCTCCATCGTTTTGAATGACATAACGGCGATTTAGATAGGAAAACATCATCAAGTGAACCTTCATTTCCCCTCTTGTTTAGAGATCTGCTATCACTCTTCTATATAAAGATACAGGTATTAGTCTGAACTATGACGTTTTATCAGAATTAAGAATGCCTCACTTATGAATAGAGTTCTCTTTTCTAAGCATTGATCGACCTGATCCTAGGAAATGCACTTACTTGTTTTCCAATAAGATAAAGCTACTAAAATAATAATAGACCTATGTATTTCAAAGCAGTACGTGTGTCTCTTTGTAAGGTTATATCACAGCACACATATAATTTATATTTGATTACGCATTTTCTTTCGCCTTGTAATCAACAGTATCATATTTTAATTTTCTTTTCTCGAACTGTCTACCGCTTGGCGCCGATTGTATCAATAGTGTGTCTACTGCAAATGATTGAATCATTAGAAACCATATCATATTGCTAAAACTGATCCCGTTGATGTCAACAGTGGGCAATGCTTTATATCCAGTCTTTGAGAAATGGGCAGTTGCCTCGCACACTTCAAATAACAGCGGACTACTTTTATGCATGACGATTTTTATTATTTATCAATGAGTTTACTCAGAAGATGATATGGTTATCTGCAGAGAACCCAATTGATATTGTGCGATGAATAGATTGACATAGCAAAGTTGTAAATGTTAACATTGGAAAGCACGTTTCGGTATTGAATTTATTGGACTTTGAAAACATATGTTATATTAAAAAACATTTTCTATATGAGGTAATTTAATAAGTTGGCATATTATCGATTTTACGTAATAAATATGAAATTAATGTGAATTAAACAATTGATACCATATTAGGTAAATACGCGAAACTAAACCAGCAGTCGGATGAAGTCTACAAAGTCATACGCATACAACTCAACATGTATGTAATCGACGCGTATAAACAAAGACACGCATATATTTACAACCCCTAGATGATTAATTTTGTTAAAGTAACTCCTGTCTTTTATATTATTCAACATATAAGACTACAAACTGTCTATCTTTTTTATCGTTACTGAGTGACACACACATAATATTATTTTTTTTAAATAATGGTTGTATATTGATTGTATTATTATTATTGTTATAAAAAGGTAATGCTATCAAATAAAACGAAATTTAAAAAATCCATTTTAAGAGATCATTCAATTCTGAAATAAATATGTCAGTAATTGTACTGTTTATTTTTATATATAACACATAATGCCATAAATATTACATTTAAAAGTGAATTTGAAGTATTTTAATGTCGAAAAGAATATATTACTTGTGTTAAATACTTATTACTCCATCATGCGTTTAATATATTTAACTTTTACTACCTCTTTTTATGCAAAACATATATAAATCCAGATTAAACCACAACACACGTATACTATTAGGCATAACCTTAGACCAATTAGATAATAAATTTAATAATCAAGCTATACGATAATATTTACGTCAAATTTCAAAACTTCTTTTTAAGTAAATACAAACAGCGTAGTTCCGTAATAATACAACAAAGGAAAACTATGAGGAAAATACTTGTGAGAAAACGAGGCTAACTACAGCGAGTAATATACGAACGTGAATGTTTGACCACTTTTTTATTATAGTAAGCCCTTCAGTGTTGGAATACACAATTATCGCATCCATACAGAACAAAAGAAACGTATAGCAAGTAAAGGGCAATCTGACCTTTGCTTTAGAGTACCTCAGCCATTGGCTAATGAAACATTAACCCGTTGGAGAAAATAGCAACTAATTTGATGTGTTAGTTAGCTCGACTATACACCACGTTTTTATATATAAAAGTAAGCAGTAACAACATGTGTATCTTTCATTGGAAAATAGGCTTCCAAAACGACTGCTACATAGTATAATACATATATATATATATATATATATATATATATATAGTAAAGAGGTTTACGACATTGACTAGCATGTTCAGAATATGTTGTTCTTAGGGTTTAAATCAGCGGCAATATTAGCAAAACCATCAATACGTTTACTGAAATGATATATTATGGCCATGATAATGAAAACAAAGTTATGTGTAATATAAGTTCTGATACAATGTTGGGTTGAAACTGTCATAATTTTTCCAAATTCACCACCAGATACCCGACGAACGAAACTGAAAATAATGAAACCAGTAATACACTTTGAAAAGAAATGTGCTTAATATGTGACCACAATTTAAAACAAAAACAAAATACTCTAGAGAAAGAAGTTTTATTGTTGAATATTCTTTAAGATGAGGATTCAGAATATGTTTCATTTGGATTCGTTAGGCTACTGTTATTGTCTTTAAGATGTTTTCACAATGTTCCGAATAAATACACTTTATGCCTAAGAAATATGTATAGAATTTCAAGCTAGATGTTAATTCTATCGGGAAGGCAGCACATGACCGGGTAAAATTTCAAATAATTCTTAAGTATGTTCTTAGTATCGCTGATTGAACATTCGAGCACATAATACTGAACTTTAGAACCGAGTACTATCAACATGTGATCCGTTGCGCTACGGATCCATACTTACGTAAGACTCTCTGTGTTCGAGATAAATATCCTTGAGTTCACCAAGGCGAACATAAAGAATGCGGAGGTTACATCGGCCGGAACATTGTAATACTAACACCCATGATTAGAAAATATGTTTTAATTATGTAAATAAAAGAAGTATTATTGAATGTGTTTCTTTTAATCTCCCGTTATAATAATTATCAAAATAAAAATATAGAAATAAATAAATATATATATATATATATATATATATATATATATATATATATATATATATATATATATATATATATATAATTGCATAATACTAATAATACAATATAAATCTAAAAATACATTCATTATATATATGTAACTTTACATTTTTCAAGAATAACATTCTAATTGGAACGGTATCATGATTATTAATGGAATATATGTTTATGGAAAATATTCTACATGATAAGTGTGCTTAAATAATATTGTTTTAAAATGTATTGATTTATTAGCATCTCTGTTATGTGGGAATTCGATAAGGAAGTGTAAGATATTAATTAATTGGCTGTAAACAAATCATTTAACGAAAATCAACTTAGTATTTATAGAACTTACATGTGTAAGTCTTTAACCCTCAATTAACAAAAATAGATGTATACTAAGATTGCTTGTCGTATTTGAGAATTGTTGAATAAATAATATAATCGAAATGGATATATACACAAGTTATGATAACAAAATTAATAAATTAATAATTCAGAGATATATAGTAGCTCGTGTGCAAATGTTATTTGAGTTTTAGAATAACTAGATCATCTCTTAAAACAACGCCGTTAATCACATTTTCACAATTATTTGTTTTACTATGGGTATGTTCAACTATACGTAGCTGTGTGCTCATATATGGATGAGAATTTGTATCGCTGCGAAACCTTCTGAAAAAGTTGTGTATGTGTGTTAATATAATCAGACCACACATAGTTGCGCAGAAAATGGACAAAAAGAAGGATTTTTTAGCACAACAGAATCATTAAATTATTTCGCTGAATTCTTTTGCCTGAGGTTTCGTCTGGCACAAGAAGTTCACTAATGCTATTGATATAAGTAAGAATACTCTAATTCAACATAATGTCGAATTATCACACGAATCTTAAAAATAATGAACGTTTGACTGTCTACAGAAACAAATCTAAAAAACCTGGCTACTACCTTAACTCAATGAAGGGCGTCGGTGAGAGTTTGCTTGGGAACAACGCAATTAGAAATCTAGAAAAAACGACAACAGTTTATACAAATCACAATACCATTTTAGTTATTTTGTTTTAATTTATATCTCGTATATTCAATAATATTGTCTGTATTTAGATATATCCGCAGGTGAACGAATTAAGACACATGATTCGTCGTTCAACCTGCTAAAAAAGCGGCATTACAGATAAATAAATTAATAAAATGTACGCACAGAAAAAGAATAAAACCTCTGCTGAGTAGATGACAATATATAACACATATATCAGTACCAGCCCCATGATTCCTTTCATCATTTACTATATATATCAAGTAAAAGAGTACACGTCCCAGGTCAGGTATCATTACTGCTCCGAAAAGTACAGACTAAAATCAAAATACAATGTTACAAATGGTTATTAGCCCAATGTTGAACACAATTAAATGTGTTTGATTATATAACATTATTTTGATATGTTAGGCTTTTAGTAAAGGGGTGTCATGAAAACATTACAATTGAGAAAATCTCAATTAATTGCCGCCGTTGAACTATGGATCTTATTTAATACACATGTGAAATATTTTAAAGTAAATTAAACAAAATGTATCCTACCATATCTATATTTACGCCTTACAGCTGTGTTCCAAAGTTAAAACTGGTCTGCTAATGTGTTTCTGAGATAATCCTGCACACACACACACGTCCATAAACATGTACAAATAACTGACATAACATTAATAGAGATAAGTAGCATTCTACGAAAGAAGTGATATTTTACTGCGATGAATCAATCTATTAAAATATGACTGATTTGAATTATCTGTAAATAAAGTGCGATGTCTGTAAAGCACGTATACCCCATACACATGGTATGTTACTATTTTATAGCGATTTAAAAAACAATGAACATATGTAAAATCATGAAAATAGCAGATTCTCACCCAAACGTATATATATAAACGAAATAATGTTACCCGAACTGAATATTGATATAAACTGTTGAATTTTTATTTGTCGCTTTACACCAATGCCAGCCTCTATCTGATAATGTATTTATACTACGCTAAGTATAGTTGGTAAAATGTACCTCAACACTTTCAGTGGATCGGTTTTTAGTCCGTCATGAACATTTAAATTACAAAGAAAATCATTACACGTAATCAACACACACACACAAATATATATATATATATATATATATATATATATATATATATATATATATATATATATATGTGTGTTTATATATAAACTTTTGTTTAATTGTGTTTATATATTTAATTATATATATATATATATATATATATATATATATATATATATATAAAAATAAATATATATAATATTGCACTGAATAAAATTATTGACTCAGCTGACTTTATATGTGTAACTCTTCTGTATTGAAACTCAAACGTAATGAAGATATTATTGGTGTTCGAATGCAATATATAACAACGTATCCTTGATGTTTTCTCAATTATTTTAACTGAATCTTGTATTGACGATTAACTTCTTATCCCATGCGCTGTTGTTGATGTTCAAACAAACGTCCCGTTGCCCATTCAAATTTGAGTGAGTCAGATTTTGTTTAGAGTGGGTCGAGTTCTATGTAGTCATTTCATTCTGTGTACTGTTATCCATCTGACAACAATGCTTAGACGACGCGAGTTTTTCTTTACTACATGAAAATTTGTTCAATTACGGCATTGATTCCCATAGCAACCCGTGTTAGCTTTACTTTGCTTTGAAACTGAAAATAAATCACATAACCAAGTAACGTTGATCTTCTAATTTATATATATATATATATATATATATATATATATATATATATATATATATATATATATATATATATATATATATATAGTATGCAGTTCTATAAGAGTGTAATATAATGATTAAAAATTAAAAGTAATGGCAAAATAATATGGAGAATATAACATGAAACTATAAAGTATTCTAATATTTCGCTACTTCTATTGAGTGATACACTCTGGTTTGTAAAGTTACTTCAATACGAGCAGTGATATATAAATATGCTTGTTCGTTTCCCTGTGGGATGGGTGTTCTATATTGTCTAGCTTGTCTACTATTTCGTTTCATTTTTTTCTTTATATTCTCCTGCATTTTACACTTATATCTAATATCAAGTGTATGTATGCGTACATAGATATCTAAAAATTTCATTTCAGTTTTACGACATTATTGCCCATCAAATTCTTACCAGTTATATCTAATTATTGACCTTACTCGACAAACAGTAGTAGATACCATTGAGATATACTTCTGATGATATTTCTTTTCGTAAAAATCCAGTACAGTTTGTTATACGTATTCTTTATATGGATGTGTATATAAATTGTGTGTAGATACATATAGACAGAGACAAGGGGAGAGAGTGGGGTAATTTAAGTTGTTTCGACCATCGATATGTTCGCAAACACCTGATGCCCATACCTGCATTCTATCGAAAAATACTGATAAACAATCTTTTTTGTAAAAAATATAACATCCACGATATGTTTTTTTCTTTTTTTAACATGGTTCAACCAGAACAAGGCAGGCCGCCACTGTAGACGTAAGGGGCTACTGAGAAAAAAAAAGAGGGGAGAAGGTTGGCGGGGGGGGTCAGCCTAATTCATGATCCGCGCAGCGAGATGTATGTTTACATTAGTTTTACATTTCTGCATGTCAGTACTGTCGGGGAAACAGGGGCAGGGAGAGAGTTCCAGAGGCCAGCAGCACGAGGAAAACAGCTATTTGAGTAGTAAACTATTTGATAGAAAACTGTAATTTCTGCGTATGTGACAGCAAACCCTATATTTATGCCGCAGGATCACATGTGAATTAATTTTGGGATGTCTGTTAAAATATATTACAAGAGAAACTAAAATAATTATACGAACAAAATACGTTAAGTTCAGAAGAAAACAATAACTCTCATTACGAGTCGACATGCAGCGGGTGTTGGGGCTTCTTATCTCGGGTATCAATTTACATATAGTAAATATAAACAATAAACAAAAAAACATCAGAGAAAATCGATGACAATTACGAGAAAAATAAATGTAGTATTTGACAAAACAAAAAAGAGGGTAAGTGGAGAAATATATATTTTCGTATAAAAAATATTAAAATATTCCAAGAAGGCGGAACGATTAAAATATTAACAATGCCAAATATTAGATGCCATCTATCTTATAACTAGTTCCATTACAGAGAAAAAGAAGACTTCATAATGAATACTTACTGATATGTATGGACTTTATTTGCATTTGTTTAAAAAAAAAGCTGAAGAGCCGTTGCTTATAACGACGGGAAACTATGAGCAGGCTGATTTTGAATCCCTCAGGGATCATATAAGCGACGCCCCATTGAGTGTGACCTTCTCACTCCCTGCTAATCAGTGTGCAAATGAGCTAACCGAATGGGACTAAACAGGCATTTATGCTTATGTCCCCACACGACAATTCTTCAGCAAACCACACTTTCCTCAATGGTTCACCTCAGAATGTACAGCTGCTATTGCTGAGAGGTAAAAAGCATTCCAAAAATTCGGCCGCCATAACTCAACTACACACTAACACAAAATTTTAGAGTCAAGAAATGATAGCTAAGTAGTGATATATCAAGAAAAGATGATGAATACAGAGATAACGAAAAAAACGCATTCAGTCACATGAACTAAATACTCGTGGTTTCTGGAAAAATTACAAAAGTGTGATGAACAATGGACTGTGGACAATCCCTCGCTATCAAATCAAAACGATGTTGTTAGCACGGCAACTGATAAGGCTGAACTACGTGCCTAGCGTTTCACCTTAAACTCCACTCTCGCCTCGGCAAACAACCCACTCACCAAATTTCCATTGCAGACTGAATCCACACTTGAGAACCTGCTCACAACCCCGCCTAAAGTGAGATACATCGTAGCAAACATTGACACCTTCAAAGCCTGTCGCCCAGTAAGAGTAATAAAGAAATGTTCTGCTGAGCTGGCCCTTGTTTCTCAAAACTATACAACAAATTCCTTACTGAATCTTGCTTCTCTGATAGTTGGAAAATTGCCTCTGTGTTACCAGTCTGCAATAATTTGGGAGATAGAACTGATCTTCTGAACTGCCGCCCAATCAGTCTACTCACGATCTTTGCAAAAATCTTTGAATCATTTATCAATTTAGCTATAATTAGGTGCCTAGTTAATGCTAAACTTCTTTCTGATCATCAATACGGATTCAGAGAAGAACTATCTACTGCAGATATCATAACGGGCATCTCTGAATGCAGATACCATACACTGCTCAAGGTAGGTGAAGCTAGGGCGGTAGCGCTCGATATATACAAGGTCTTTGACAAGGTCTAACATAGAAGGGCTTCTAATAAAACTGCACTCATATGGTATTAGTGGACAAATATTTAACAGAATTAAATCCTTCCTAACAAAATGAAAGATCGCGGTTGTACTCGATGACCGTTCTTCTAAGCAAAATGACATAATGCTGGTGTACCACAGGGATCTATTCTTGGACCACTATTGTTCCTGATTTTCATAAATGACATCCCTAATGCCATTACGACCGTGATCGGAAGTTTTGCTGAATACACGACGCTGTACTCTCGTCATGCGGGCAAAACCGAGACGCACATATCTGAGGCAATGGCTTAATACTTAGAAAACGACCTCTACTCTGTAGTCAAATAAGGTCAAAATTGATGGTAACTTTTTATGCCGCAAAGACAAAGCTACTTTACTTCAATAACTACAAGAAATCTCTTCAATCACCGATTGTCATGGAAAATAGCATCCTGCCTGAGAGTTCATCATTGACACTCCTCGGCCTAACTTTCACATATAACATGAATTGGAATTAATACATTGAACACATTGGCAGGACTGCTGCAAAAACGATGGGCTCCCTCTACTGAGCCAGTAAACTTCTCACACCTGCCATTATCCTATATCGCTACAAAACCACAATCCGCCCATGCACGGAGAAGTGTTGCATCATCCGTTAGTCTCACCCTCTTAGACAATGTCCAAAAACAGTCGTCAACATAATAGGTCCTTCACTATCCACCCAGCTCTAGCCCATGTCCCATCGCCGCAATGTAGCTTCCTTGTGGCTGTCTTAAAAGTGCTTCAATGGATTGTGCTTGCTGCTCTGATGCCCCCACGACGTAGATTCACTAGACCAACCTTACAATCTTCCAAATCCCATCCATACACTCTGGATGCTCCCCAGATCCCGAAGAGCTTTCTGCTCCAAAATATTATTTTCTCGTGCTGCTGGACTCTGGAACTCCTTCCCTACTCCCTGCTTCACTCACGTTACTCACATGCAGACATTTTATACTAATGTAAACAAACATCTCGCTGCGCAGCTTCCAAATAAGTTTGCCCCTCCCCCAAAAAAAACCTTCACTCTTCTTTCTTATTAGCCCTTTACGTCTAGAGTTGCGCCCTGCCTAGTTTGGGGTGAACTATGTTAAAAAAATGACTTACTGAAATGTATGAGATTCATTTGCGTTTGATTGTATTGACTTTTCATGGAACACACATTGGGAATGACAACACCAATAAATAAATGCATTTACAAATATCTTGGTGTACATCGAAACAATTGTATATTTAATAAAAAAAATAAATTATATTAAATATGGGGATATGTTATTCAAAACATTATATATGATATGCCCACGAATGAAAATACTGTATATATATATATATATATATATATATATATATATATATATATATATATATATATATATTATAATATAAAATGAAGTAATAAAATAAGGTGTCAATCAAATTTTATTAGAATTCAAAGTTCATGCAAAGCATCCTTAAGTCCTTAGCTCATGAGTTTTCAAAGATAATTCTTCTCTTCAGAGGACCATTACCGCAGTTATACTACTACAGGCAATAAAATTACGCTTTGAAAATATATAAAATTATATACACAAATATATAAAAATACATAACATCAAACATATCAATCCAAAAACATACTTTTGTTGAATCCATACCGTCCATCCAGGTCATATAAGTTGAGAAGCATAATCAGGAAGGACATTACTCCAAGATACAAACAGCAGTCCAAATATGTGAAATTGAAGGGGCCGGCAAGGTTATCCAGTCGCGAAATGTGTCCATATTCAATGTTAATGATAAATAAATCAATCAAAACAATACAAAAAGTCCAATCAAAGTTCCGAGATCCCAACATGTGCAACTCTAATCAAATCCAAATTCGTTGTTTAATTAGAAAACCAGCTAAATCCGAATTGAGCAAAACAAGACGGACTCCCATCACATCTAGCCAGAAGAGCGAAAAATATATTATAATATTAATGCTCTATCCAGTATATTGAGCTTCAGTTTTTTTATCCGGATGTTTCACTAATTATAAGATATTAGTTGACGCTTATATCTTTTGTTGGATTGCTTCATATATATATATATATATATATATATATATATATATATATATATATATATATATATATATATATATATATATATGAAGAAGAATGGAAAGGAATTAGAGAAGCAAAAGCCAAATCATAATTCAATTCAATTGCTCAGAGCAAGGTATATTCCGCAAAAAAGGCAATTTATTCAAGTTAAATTTTCCTTAAGCCAGGCTGTTCAAAGATCAAAATCTTATCGTCAGAGGAAGTCGCTGGGATAGATAAGTTGGCAAAGGCCAAGATTCAAAATTTGAAAAAATAAAATAAAATTGTAGGGGAAGAAACACAGGGCAAAATTCTGCCCGAATGCAAGCAAATGTCCGATTGCTAAAAAGTCCGGTGTCGAAGAGTCCAGCGGAGAGAATGAGATGTAGATAGGTAGGTCGTTAAAAGGCCCGAAAGGTTGTGAGAGAGGATTCAAAGTTAAATTCCAAGAAGCCACAACTTCAGGTGCGGCGAAAATAGAAAGTCCAAAGGGTAAAATGTCCAATAAGAGGTACGCTCGTGGATACAGGCTTAAGGAAAATTTAACTTGAATAAATTGCCTTTTTTGCGGAATATACCTTGCTCTGAGCAATTGAATTGAATTATGATTTGGCTTTTGCTTCTCTAATTCCTTTCCATTCTTCTTCATTCTACCTGCTCTATCCTGGATATTGAGCTGTATACTCTTCACAATAGGTTTTACTTTTCCTAAAAGTTCGCTTTTAGTACACCACTTTATATATATATATATATTCAGTTTCATGTACCTTAAAGCAGATATCTATATATATATATATATATATATATATATATATATATATATATATATATATATATATATATATATATATTATGTATATCAGATTTTTTTTTAGTTGAGGGTTTATAATTCGAAGAATTTGGTATATTTGGACTATCGTTTTTATCTTGGGTGTTTTTATTACAACGTTTCGGCCGATGTAATGTACGGCCTTCTATACTTGAAAAAAGGCGACGGTTACATCGGCCAAAGCGTTGTGATAAATGCACCCAAGATGAGAACAGTAGTCCAATTATACCAAATTCTACGAATATATGTATATATATATATATATATATATATATATATATATATATATATATATATATATATATCTTCTTTGTAATATAGCATGAAAAATCTCAGCACATTGCTCGATTAATTGAGAATTAAAATTAAAAATTGAAAATGAAGAGCGTTTCAGCACAGAAGGACTTAGCTCACTTCTTTTTTCGGAAATTGTGAAATAATGTGTCACTTTCGTTTGGACGCGTTTTTGCTTAGAGTGTTATGTATGTTTGTTTAAATTGTGTGTAAAGAAGGTTTCATAAGGTTTTCAAAAAAGGGTGAGAGATTAAAAGTAACAGTTGAGATTTTCACCGGGGCCGTTTTCAAAAGATATAAAAAAAATATATATTTATTTGTAAGGCCAATATTATGAGTATTGCATATTTGATCGTAACTGTTTTAAGGTTTGATGATGTGTCTTCTAAAAGAATTAGGGGGACAACATGGGTTTAAGGATTAAAAAGGTTAAAAAAAGAACACATTAATTAAATTCAAGTTTAAATCCGGGATTAAATAACGTTAACTCAATAGAAAATACATTTAAATGAAGGGATCATCCGGGCGGTTTAAGGGCAGTTACTATGCAGGGTTTTTGGATTATTTGTATTTAGGATTTAGCATTATTAACGAAGGTATAGTGAATACTTATAGAGGTGATACAATTAGTGTGCTGATTAAAACTGGTTTAAAGGTAAGAGTAAGAATTGGGTCGGCAAGATTGGATCTGTTTGGGAGATAGAAGAGATTAGCATTATGACCGAGAAATGGTGATGACTGATGTGAGTAATTATAATGTTGTGAAATGGGGTGTTACACTCTTAATGACTGGAAAATATTTTGGGGAAAGTTATAATTATTGCTCTTGAAAAGTAGTGTGGATTTGGGTTGATTAAGGTATTTGTTCGTATATTTAAATTGGAGTTATACTCATGAGGGGTAATAGTTGGGGACATTTTCCGAAGTGGAAGTCGGTATTTAATAGTAAGAATTATGGGGTTATGTATTTGGCAGAGGTAGGTAGGCTTTTATGTGTATCGGTAAGTCCAGTTTATGAGTAGTGCTTGTCTCCTGTTGATGCATCCCTTAAAGATTTTATCTGGAATAACCAAACAGACTGTTTTGGGGTCAATGATGCCCCTTAATATATGGCATTTTTCAGCGTCACACAGAGGACATCTATTTATGGCTGGAAAAAATGATGGTATTTTCTCAATTACTTTCCATTTGATTGTGAAGGGTGTTTTTTCATGTTTATATTGTCATATCCGGCTCGCGAGTGCCGTATTTACCTTTTTTTTTAATTTGAAGGTGTTTATGGGTGAGTAGAATCTTTGCTTGAAGATTCCCTACGTCAGTTCAATAGATTTTTCTGCACTACCGGTAGTGGAGTTTGTGACGGTGGGTTCATATACGAGGGCATTGATTTTGCCATTCCTCTCAAGGCAGTTGTTGTTTTCCTTGCAGGATCAGCCAGCGTTTACAATTGCTGTGGCCTCTGCAAAAAGGAGTGTTCTTATGGATGGGGCAGTGGTGTAGCTAACCGTAATATAATTTTTATGAAAAAGTGTGTGCAGGTTGTGTGTGGGGGAAAGTGTTTGTCGAGTAAGTTGAAGAAAAAGATGGCATAGCTTTGTCTTGGTATAAGTGGAATAGGGTGGTGAACACTACATTATCGACCTCCTTCTATTGCAGCTCCCCCGTGGTTGGTCTCGGGTGGGGGTGTATGAGATCTTATATCTGAACCAGCTGTCGCAGAGCGCTTTGTTGTAATATGGTGCTGCCTGGTTTAAAATGTAAAGACTACTTGAGTTTGAAACTCGTTGGCTAATATTATTGATTAAAACAGTGGGGGTGTATGTATTGAAGTGTTTCATTGGGTTTGTGGAAAGGTGTGTGTATGTTGTGTGTAAGGTACAGTTTGATAGATACCTTACTTGGTCTAAATGTGTGTTAATGGTGATTTTTAAAGATGTGTGTTAAATATTTTCTAAATCTATCTAGTATGTTCCCGTTTTGGTTGCGTGACAGACAGAGTCCGTCACGTCTGTAAATACAAACGAAATGGTCTGGGAATTTATTTTGAAGCGTATCTAATATGAACAAGCCGACCAAGTCGCAGATGTGGGTACCGTCATAGGCCTCCATTGCAACATCAAAGTAGTCCTATGAGTTTGAGTTTTTCACCCAGTTCCTTCCGTCGGAGAAAAGTAGGGTTTGTCTTGCTTGTAGTATTTTCCCTTTCTAGTTGGCTGATGTTTGTGTGTGAAAGTGCAAAGGTTAAAGCCTTGTCTAGGGTGTATTTTGTTTTGGATTGGTAGAAGTCTACTATGTCTTATTGTGTGAATGTGTAATGCTCTACAGACTTAAGATGTTTTTTCTTAATGTATTTACTATATTTTTAAGAATTGATTTACTTGATAGTCATAGTTCACTTTTAGCTCAATTGATTAGTCTGCAGGAGGGCTTATTCTTTGAAGTTATCTTTGTTGTATTTTAAAGTGAAAAAGACATTACTCTTTTCTATGTAGTTAGTTCTGTATTCTGTACCTAGTCTAGTAGCACTCTCAAGGGTGTGATTATTAATGGTCTCATATGTGCCCGTCTTTAATGGGGTTCATGGTTAGGTCTGTTTTATTCCTTTTTGTCAGTTTATAAAGGTTGTTGGTCTTGTTGGAGCATATTAGTGCACCATTTTTTCTTTTAAGTAATTTGTTTATATCTTCTGAGACGGATGTTGCCTCAATGCCTCGTCTCGAGCGCTTTCCACAACATATATATATATATATATATATATATATATATATATAAAGAGAGAGAGAGAGAGAAAGAGAGAGAGATATATATAGAGAGAGAAGATATGAGTATCTTTTACTTTCTCATTTACACTTCTGTTTATCTTTCTTATTTAAGTTGTACTAATTTTATGTACCAAAATCAAGACGTTCAGATATATCATTGTAATACAGCTTCCGATTCTAGTAGCTTCTCTCCAAGAACCGCAGTCTTTGCTTATCTCTACTATGCTTACTGTTTTCTTCTTGCCGATAACCTTGATATCTTCAAGAATAAGACCAAAAGGAATCGCGTGTCTTTGCGATAATCTTATTTGTTATTGTTAGTCCGTTGCACCGACGTGCCTCTATGCCTCGTCAGGAACGCGCTCAAATATATATATATATATATATATATATATATATATATATATATATATATATAGAGAGAGAGAGAGAGAGAGAGAGAGAGAGAGAGAGATAGAGATAGATAGAGAGAAAGTATGAAAGTATGTATTGCCGTGAAAACATTACACTAAACAGTTTCTTTTTCTCATTTACACTTCTGTGTATCTTTCTCATTAGGTGCGTTCACATGAACTGCCATTTCAGCCACGTAATTATATACATATTACTTTCATTATTTAAAGTAAACGCGACGTTGTTGTTCAACTAATCAAGTGTCAAAGTACTCTGACGTCATTCAACGCAGTAATTAATTCTGATGGTCTGTGAACCGCGATCGTAATGGCTATTATTTTCTCCAGTAGATTATATAGTTTGATTTAACCGACCAGTTCATTTGACAGAATATAATCACATTTAATTTGTGTTCGGTGTATCACGTTCTGTGCACACATAAGCTGGCGGTTGAATACACAACTGTTGCTCTTATAATAATGAAATTAAAACAAGACATAATGGTGAGTTGATAACGACATTTAGAATAGTAACTTGTACCGTCGTCATGTAACGCACTCGAGCACATTTAACGGTTGATAGAACAGAGCCAGACCGATTCTTTATTTGCTCACTTGATTTTGTATTGTTTAGTTTTAGCAATAAATAACAAGGTCATTCAGTGTTGTCTGTAAATTAAGGGTTAATAAAAATAAAATGTGTCTTGTATATCACATCGTATTTACAGGAATGCAAATCAAAAGTTAACCTATATTTTTCCTCTTCTTTCTTCGTTTAATCTTTCTTTATTGAGACCTATTTATCGCGGTCAAGTTGCCATTCTACTCTATTCACGTGTCCGTGTACATCACACACCGGCATATCAACATTAATTGTCGATAACATCAAGACGAATTTAAACTTGACTGCCATAAATATGTCTCAATCAAGCAGGATTAAACGGAAAACGGAAAGGAAAAAAACACCAAAAATATGCTTATACTTTTGACAAAGGTGTATATCCTGAAAGTGCTCACGTTTTTAAAATATATAAATAATTTATTTTAAAAAACATAAAGAAATGCGTTGTCCAGATTTTTCTAAATATTTTTTTTCAAAATATTGTACTTATTATTACCATTTCATCAACGATTCCAAGTGTGACTTTTCATTGTATACACACACACACCCACACACCCACACAAATATATAAATATATATATATATGTATATATATATATATATATACACATATATACATACATAAATATATGCATATATATGCATATATGTATATGTATATATATATATATATATATATATATATATATATATATATATATATGTATATATATGTATGCACATATATATATATATACATATATATGTATATATATATATATATGTATATATATGTATGCACATATATATGTATATATATATTTATGCACATATATATACGTATATGTATGCACATATGTATGTATATGTATGCACATATATATATATATATATATTTAGGCAAACATTATTAAATAACACGGAGTGGTTTTGTTTGATGCGACTTTATTTTTATTCTTTCAATTTTCCGAATTGTCCCGAATTGTCCATCTAATGTTTCGGTCAAATGGATGTAAATATGCTCCATGGCTTTCTTGTTCCATTCTTTACATATATATATATATATATATATATATATATATATATATATATATATATATATATATATTTAGATGTGTAAAACACAGTTACACCTACTTGATGGTAGCTGCTGTCCACATAAGCGTTTAATAGACAGCCTAACAAAGGCGACGGAGAACTGTCTCTCGTCGCAGTAACAAGTTTTCAGATCTGGTGGAATACAACGTTTCCTTAGGGCTCTGCGTGTCTTTTGCTAATATCTCTTATACAATATTCTTGAATGTGATACAAAGTGTAGAATTCAGAGCCTCTGATGCTAAAAATGTTCACTTTATAATAAATTAATATGAAAACTGAAAACTGTATGTTAAATATAGGTTTTGCTTACACATTTACCATTGCAAAATATGTTCAGAAAAATATCATAAAGTTTATCCGTGTATAGAATATAAAACAAGACTTAAACAAAAAAATACGTATTTTGAGAAGATCCCTCTTGCACTTTTTTCTGAGTCATGCAAAAACAGATTTCACTTTCATTAATTTACGTGACTAAAATAGGGTTTAACGATATTTTTTTAGTTAAAAGAATGTTTGAAAAATAAAAAAAATGTTTCGATTTTTTTTTCAGATGAGAATTGATAGTTGTATTAGTAGGATTACTATTATCTGCATTGTTATTAGATTCAACACATTTCACTCGATGTATGCTTTTGAAGGTCACCTTTTCAAACTTGTGAATCTTTATGTCGAACTCGGGAACCTATATGAAACAACAAAATGAAAGCCTTTATTTAATTCACGAGGTTAGATTGTGCGAGTTATTTAACCCATGACCGTTAATTCATTATAATGTTATTCTTAACAATTATGACTCGTAGTAAGGATTGCTCCTTCAACCTCCGAATAAAAGCGTATATCAGTTCTACTCAGGGTTGAAAGTTCAATTCTTATTACTCGTGATTATAACAAAGAATAACCTAATACGAAATTAATTAAAACTCTTACCGTGTATGGACTGACGGAACGAGAACAATTTACTTCGGTGGATTAAATAAAGAGTGTTGTTACTAAGTTCGACTTTAAGGTTCTGGTTAAAACAAATCGAAAATATATTGTACTTGAAGAATGTCGGGGTTATATCAGTCGAATCATTGTTAAAATAAAAACATTCCGAGTAGAACGAGTATAATTAGTTTAAAACAGTGGACGTCATACTTATGTATACATTATGCAGATTATTTCATATAACTGTGTTTCTAAAGCACAACGTTATAACAATGGCTAAAACTTCTGTAAAGCAACACCCCACTAGTTTTAGAAAGGGGCCACCACTGATATATATATATATATATATATATATATATATATATATATATATATATACATATTTGAAAATGTGACAAACCAGTCGACAGACGGTTGATTTTATATCGCGAAATGACATTCATTAATCATTTGTTTTTAAATACATTTTATTGATCCGAATTTTCGGTTTAGCAAACATTAATAATGTCACGCAGTATATATATTGTTTTCCTTTTTTTCTTCAGGGTGAAAGTCTACGGCAACGCCAAAGATTGACGATTCTCTTCGATGTAAGACTGTTTTATTTTTATATATGTCCGGTGCAAGCAATTGGCCAGTTGTAAGCATGTGTTAGAATAATATGAGTGTCACTACAGCATTAAAATCGTCGTTAAAGGATATATTTGAAAAATTGAGAAACCAGTCACCGAACTGTAATCGCGCAAAAAGTATAAAGTAATGTTTTTTTTCTTAACGTTATCGGTGATTGTGGAAAATTAAAAAGTAGAATTTCGACAGTATTGGTAAAATAAAAAATGGGCGATATACCGTGTCGAAAAACAAAAAAAGGAAAATAAATGATTGCCTACACAAATATGCACTTGTTAACTGTTTGAATTGTTGTATATCTGAGAATTCTGTTTTGAGTGACTTATATGTTGGAGACCGACGCATCTATTAGTGTAATTTTGTGTTTAATGTTTAGCTATTTTTTACTGTTTTTAATGTGCTGGGGTTCACGATGGACGGACGGGAGAGAAAAAAAGAACACAAAACAGGGAGAAAGAATGAAAGAAAAGAGAAAGAATGAAAAAAGATACATAAATGATATTGGTACATGTTTTTGTTCCGTTCCATGATTGTTGAGTGAAAAAAAGAAAGAGAGAGTGAGGATGAAAGAGAAAACAAGAGTGAAAATAGAGAGAGAGGGTAGAGAGCGATGAGAGGCGGCCATTTTTCTCCGTTCGTGTGGCTAGAATCTGACGACTGCTAAAATCAGCATGGACATTCGGCGCGGCCGGGTTGGTGATTAACGATATATCAACCCGTTATGGTGTAGGCCGCTGTTTTAATTTGCTTTTTCTTTTTCTTTGGATTAGGTTGTATTGTGGGTACTTGTTTTTTTTCCTTGGGTTGTTTGAATGAAGAAAACAAAACAGACAATGACATTTTTTTTAGGAATGTTATGCACTTGGCTGTTTTCTGTGGTTTGGATTGCGTAAAAAAGAGAAACCCAATTTTTTTTTTTTAAGTTATATGTAAAGTTTGTGTTGTATGTTTTACTGTATAAATTGCATTGTGGAGATTGCTTTTCCATTCGTTCTGTTGATTCCAATTTTGATTTTTTGTTGTTGTTTTTAATGAATCTTGTTTTGAGAGGGAAGTCGAGTAAACGTGACTGATATAACAAAGTTATGAAACAGTTTTAATTTAAAAGCAGATAATTTAATGGATATAAATGTGGAGCAGCCGTGCGATTGAGTTGATTAGGTTCGGACAGTTGGAGACAGTGAGAGTCAGTTTGGGTCAGGTGGTTTTAAAACCCCAGTTAGGATTATTTTTTCGGGGAAAAATCCCGTGTACAGTGTATGCACATGCTGAGAAGCCAGTGAGAGATCAATCCGACGTTCGCTCTCTATTTAGAGAGCGACCGTTTGGCTTGGCGTGCGTTAAATTGCGAACAGTGTGGGAATGGCATGGATTGTTATTCTGTGGGACCACGAAAAAAGCGGTTGTCAGTTATGGAAAGTGTTTTTTGTGACCCAGGTTTGTACCCAGTTACGCTGATAGATTGTATGGCAATTAAATACATTTTAAGCTTTGAAATTGTGGTCCGATCTTTTTGGATGTTAAATGTCTGCCAACATGTGTGCTGAGCAAATCCTCCACCCTTTTACTGCATAGATATGGCCACGGGAAGGGAACGCATGGAATTGGTGTCAGCTCAGCACCAGTGGTCATTGGAGTTAAGCTGGGTGTGGTGTATCTCAAGTGCGCGCGTCGGAGTCAGATGGAACCATGGAGGAAATCGATTTTAAAAAGGAAGTACCGGGTGTTGATTAACTTTGGTTCATAGGTCGGGCCTAGTTTTGGTTACTCGGCGTGTTCCAGGAGCAGGGTTGATTCGATTTTACATTTCACCTTGTTGCTGTACCGACTAGTTAGAAACGTAGGATAGGGACATCCTCGTTTAACAAAAAGAGCTGGGAGTTAGACATACGGGTGATTGTGCTCGGACATTCACGCTGGGGGCACTTAGGTGTCCGAAATGTATGGTCCAGATTAGCAGATGATATAAAGACGGAACCTCACGTAGATCTTAGAGGCTGACCATTTAAGTTAACGTGTTAATAAAAGGGGTGTAAGGTGTTGTTCCCCTATATCAGGTGATGCGCGGGAGTTAGTTGTAAGTGGCAATCGGTCGTATACCGATGATTCAATGAATATATTTGAGAGTGAGATAGGCACCCAGAGATTACATACGGGCAATTCGGGGCATAATGGTCGGGCAGATGTGAGGCCAGGTGAACACTGAGGGTGTTCTATTATTTATTATGACACGGGATAGGCATTGAGCCGAACTCGATCGTAAGATGTCATTTTCTTTTCATACATCATAGTAAACGTGTCATGTTGTACCGAAGGAAATTTCGGCTGGATAAAGATGATGTTAGCTCCGCTGTGTTCCCAATGTTGATCA
>OY744535.1:86202948-86212948 GCA_963556195.1 Sepiola atlantica
TACGTTCGATACACAACAATTTTGAAGTGTCAATGCTGTTTTTTGGTATCACAATGACGGCTTCTGCGACAGAATTATAACATTGCTGCATCATTTAGTGACTACAGTGCATGTATTTCTTTCCAAACATATATGCACACTATAATTTAAGTTGTAGAAAAGGTGGAAGAATTATAATTGTAATCCTCGGGTGCTACCTCACGCAAAATAGCATACACCACTATTAAAATAGCTACTGCTTTATGCATCTTTTCCAGTATGCAATAAAGTATCTATAACTTAAACAGTTACCCATTAGCTGAAATGTTGCGGTCATTGTCGCATCGCCGCTACGTTGCCGAACAAAGCTTGTTGTACAAGTACTCTCACAGTGTGTTCCCTGTGGAATTTACTGCACGTGTAGCCCTTCCATATGTCACGTAGCCAGGGGGAGGCCCCTCCTTTCGATTACATTTGCTCCTCCTGGAATGTGTTATTGAAAAAATATTTTAGATGAAGAAAATATTAACTCGAACTTATATGGAAGCTGAGCAACCAAAAATTAAAAATTCAAAAATAAACAGATTGTGTTGGTGTGTCATCAGTGGGGTGCGTCGCCTTGTTTCCTTATCTCTATTAATGTCAGCATCATCAAAATTATGGTCATCTGTGTGACGCTTAGCCTGCCATGTTGCCTCAGTGTTGGAGACGGCGGTTATGTGTGTAGTCTGACCACAAGGAGGGCAGGCAATGACTTGCACTGACAGTCAGCGTTGCCAATTTAGAGGGTTTTTTTTTCTTTACAACGATTTATTTAAAATTAATAACTCAACAAAAAACAACTTTAATGTTCAATAAATTGACTACCAAATGCCTCGTTAAACCCACGTCGCACGCACCTTTTCCGACTTTTGTTAGATGTATTTTTTATTTATTTTTCGTATTACCACCCGGATCTTGGGTTAGTAGTTGGAAGGGTGTGTGCGTTTTTCTGCCCGGAAAATTATGTAATTTGGGCAAGGTAGGTAAATTAAGTAATGTTATAAATATAGAAGTAATTCAATCATTAACAGAATATAAAAAGTGCTTACTTGTTTACGAAGAAACCGAAATGCGTTATGATGGATAATTTTGGGCGCTTATTTCGTGTTTGTCCATAACCCGTTTTCCGAACACTTTAATAACCATTTTTTTTCTTTTTACGATGTACCATTACCTATTGGTTACTAGAGAATCCCAAGATTTTTTGAAATGTTTCCAAATATTTTAGAGTTTCGGAGGGGATCAGTTTCCAATATAAATTTGACGTAAACTAATCTCCCTCTTTTTGACCATTTCAATTTTTAAAATTATTTTTCTGTGTACAGTTACCTATCAGTTCGCTAGAGAATTCCGGGTTTTTGGAAACCTTTTTTCAAACGATAGATTTTAAGAAAGGAGATCAGTTTTCTATATGAATTTAGCTTAGACTGATCCTATCATGTTACCTATCATGTCGCTGGAGAATACGGGGTTTGGGGGGATTTTTCTTCGTAGATTCAGGAGGGGGATCAGTTTTATCTTACCTTTGGTAACATTTATTTGTTGCCTATTTGTTTGTTTTTTTCTACCCATTTTTTGTTTTGTTGGCTATTGTAACACATCGCCAACATTTTTTTGTATGTGTGGATTTTGTTAAAAATTATAAAAAATAAAAACAATATATATTTTTAAAATTTGGTTACATGTTTTGCTAACATTTTATTTTGAATGGCCATATTTCACAAGTATATTTTAATCACCAGCGCCTTTATTTTATTAAATAAAAATGAAAATAATTGCTCCTGTTCCGTAATTGTCGGTGTACTGTACCGTAATATTTTTCAATACCAAGTAAATACTTCATAAAGTGTTGGTGTCATTTTATTTTCAACTGACGTATTTCACAAGTGTATTTTCATGCTACATGCTCGCTAATTGTACACAGAAAAAAGACAATAAGGTGATGGATAAAAAGTGGGAGTTCAGTTTAAGTAAAATATATATAGTAAACTAATATCCCCTCCTAAAATCTAAAATATATGAAGAGAACTTCTCCAAAACCCGGAATTCTCTAGCACCATTATAGGTAATAATCGTACACAGAAACAGCATTTAAACAATTTGAAATGGTCAAAAAGCGGGGGATCTGTTTAAGTTAAATTTATATTGGTAACTGGTCCCCCTTGTAAAATCTAAAATATTTGAAAAACATTACGAAAAACCCTGAATTATCTAGCGATCTGATTAGTAATTATACACCGAAAGAAGAAACAAAAAGGTCATTAAGAAAATTGGAAAAATCATGTTATGGACATTGGACAAATACAAAAATTATACACCGAAAGAAGAAACAAAAAAAGGTTAGTAAAATAATTGGGAAAATCATGTTATGGACATTGGACGAATACAAAAATTATACACCGAAAGAAGAAACACAAAAAGGTTAGTAAAATAATTGGGAAAATCATGTTATGGACATTGGACAAATACAAAAACTCGTCATATTATTTTCATATTTGCGCACGAGAACTTTGACAATATTCAATATTTCGATACGTCATTATATTACAATTTTTAATAAACACTGTTTTATTTTAGGATGTGTTTCTTCCAAAACAAAACATAGACCTCATTAAACCGTAGGTCACGGTGTCAACAAATTAATATTTGTGGAAAAAATAATATTTATTTACAAAATAATCTACAAAAGTCAGACAAATTGATATTTCTTAATAATATTTTTTCTTGGTAATAGGCGAAAACAGACAAATTGACATTTGCACAATGGATACATTTTCGCTTTCATATCTATGAAAAACAGACAAAAGTAGTCGATAAAATTTGGCAGTCATTTTGAGAGCTAACCGTTTCAATATACCTCAATATTATTTTTGCCCCCCCCCTCTAAATAGTCTGTACCCCCTCGGTGAGTAAGAAGAGAAAATGAATGCTAATTAGTAATATTAAGGAGTACTTGAGCATACATTTAACATGGAATCATATTAATAATATAATAGGTATTACACTTATGAGGCAATTCAGCTCACGAAAGCAATTTCACAAACAACATGAATAGTATCAAGGTAAAACAGTTTATTAATAGCTTATCTGAGTATCTTGCTTTTAAATTTGTTTAGCGTTTGTCATCATAGGTGTGTATTATTTTGGTCTGGAGCAAAATCAGGTGCAGTGATGTTACGATTTTACTATAAAAAAGATTGTTAGAATCGTTTGGTTTGTAATGTGAACTACGGTAGAAAATATATAGTAATGTAACATTTGAATTTTAAAAAAGTTTATGATATGTAATTAATTATTTAAATAAAGTAAAATATGAAATATCGTAAAGTATTTACATTTACACATTTAACATTCATTTGATCTACTGAAATAATGACAAAATTGAGCACGATTTACGTTTCAACAATAGCTAAAGAATCTGGAGTCGCAAGAAATATTTACATGTTACTAAATATAATAGTGTTTTACCTTAAAAGCGTTCCGCATAATCGATAGAATTTTGTAAAATAACTATAGAAATACCTTTAGACAAAATGAGCAGTTTTATTGAGTAACATGAAATGACAAAGATTAGTATATAAAGACAAACCGTATTGTCTGTAACATGTCATGTTATAACAATATTAGCTCTCTTGAACGGCGACCTGCAATATTAGTGTAACTTTAAATACATTTAGGGGCCTGGCATGCGTAAAAAGATACCAAAACAGTTGGATTAAATTAAGTAAATACGGGGGTAACTTGCTGTAGGTATGGAATACATTTACTATGTTAACTAACTTACATTCAAGTATATTGTTGTAAAGATTTGTTTTCGAAAATGATTCGAGTTTACTTGCTCTTAACAGAACAAAACAATAATTGCTTCCTATTTTTACTTTAAACGACCGAAGGAAATAACATGACCAAAAGGTAATAAATATACAGTATGATTTACTGCAATTGCAGATGTAATCGGTTCAAAGCGGCTGTTTTTTTTAACTTTGATTCTATTCACACTTCTAAGGATTGTGAAATTACCTTTAAATTGGGAAGTTACCTTTAACCTCCCGTCAATATTGCTTTCTTATCGTTTATTAGTCGTTGGTCTTTTGAAGCTTCTATGTTCGCAACCAGTGTGTGGTATAGGAACATCACACGTGTCACATGCAGTGTCATGAGGACACATTGTATACCACTGCAATGATTATTATATGTGCTTTAATCAGGGGTATATCTTGGGTTCTTATGGGCTTTCCTAATGTACCCACGAAACGCTCCTCTTGTGCATTTGTTCTTACAATCATGATATAATCAACACACAACTGTTTTGCGAAATTCTCTTTATAATTTAAACAGTAATTGAGTTCCATTAACTGACACAATGTAGTCAACGACCACAAATCGGGCGAATACTTCATGGAAAAGCTAGTTCTTATCAAAGTGTGTGTTTTTTACATCTCAAGATTTCCAGTCATTTTGAGAAATAGTTTAACACAACTAGGAAGCAGAACACATCCAGTTGGCAAGCAAAGTCAATGTGGATCATACACCACGGTCTATTAGTTGTGAGTCAGACACAATTTAGTTGAATGTGTATTTGCAGGCAAAGGACAATGTTTGCATATATTTACTGTATTCTAATTGTTTATGTGGATATTAAGCCAAGACAGTAGCTATTCATAAGACATTCAAGAGTAGCCACCACACAATTTCTCTAGTATTATCTTCTGTTATGGTGTGAGTATAACTGACTCATCGCCATACATGACTAATATATTATGGATTGAGTACCTAGAACGCTTACATAGTTGTGTCTTTCAGGGATATAGTATATCATAGGATAAGTCTAAATATTCTTCGGCATGACATTATATTGTAGATGGAATAACCTATTTTTCAAAATTGAATAAAAGAGGATTTATTCATATCTTTGTGGCCTGTTCACAGTGTGAGTTGATAGACTGTTTTACAATAGATGTTAAGTAGTTGTTCATGGTTAGTCTGCAACAGAAACTACCCTTAATGTATGAATGCGTGATTTCTCTTTGATCTGTGACTAGTTTTCCATTGCATAGAAAGAGTTCAAAACGTGTGGACGATTGGTTTGAATGATATGTGTTCATTTAAAACAATAGTTGTACACTACACTTGTATAAACTGGCATCATTTGCTACAAAGATTGTGAGATCTAATTACAAGAATAATTCTGATGTGAAAATACGTTTTATTTGTTTAATTGCTTCATGGGATTTAGGTGTCGAGACAAAAGTGTTGTGTTCAATAATTAATTTTGAGGATCTCGCAAACTGTGCATGCTGATGATAAGCATGTTGTGAAAATCGTCAGGGGGGGCATGTGTCTGGCCCCAGCACGACGCTAATAGTGTTCTCTCCTACAATCTTGGTATGTTTTCTGACTCATAAATGTCATATGTTACACTTTTTACCTTTTGAATTAAAAATATCGTCTCATTGTATTTCGATACATTGTGTACGAGTAATTTAACTGTTCGTTAAGATGTAATATAGGGTGGGCCAAAATAAGGGTCCTATCTTTAAATTTGAATAACTTGAATTTGAATAACTTCCACAAAATAAAAGTTAAACTCACCAAACTTTATGTGTGTGTAGACTGAACTTTCCGAGATTTTTTGAAATAAACAAAAAAAATTTTAGCCGAAAAACACTTCTTAAAACTTACAAAAACTAAAGTATTGTTTTTTACACTGTTTTGAGTTTTTTAAGCAAAACTAATGTTTTCTAAATGAGGGTACGTTCCTTAGGGCTAATACGGTTCATACTTGCTTCGGAAGGGGTCCTTTACTTATTCTAAAAAAAAAAAAATCAATAAATGAAAAAGTTATGAATTTTTAAAAATAGGACCCTTATTTTCGCCCACCCTGTATATGTTTTCCGTCGCGAATTTTAATCGGCTCACCAATGTCTATATGACTTCTTTTGTTAAACTCACCCGTGTGACTTAAACTCCAAGGAATAGTCGTTTAAATTCATACACACATCCATTAATATGTATATATATATATATATATAAACATTGCCCATTTATTGCCTACAGTTATTTGGAGATAAGAATTACAAACATCAGTCTCGCTGAGATTAGCCACAAATACTTCTGGATTTGGCAAAGAATACTGGTTACCCTTTGATGCCTTATTCAACCCAATGAAGAAATTAACACAAACAGGACTGTTTTTACTTTTACTTAAATATATGACGAAGGTGAAGCCAAATCGATGTACTCTAGTTTTAATGATACGCCCATTTTCTTAAGTCTTTGTACGTCTTCGTCTATGGTATTTAATGATGCGTAATGTAAAAAAATATGTTCTTGTTGAAAACTGGTATAATAGGTGTGTTCGATTCAAACGTGACAACTTGTGTATTTCATCTAAGAAGTCAACCGGTTAAAATGCAGGGAAACATTCTTGTAGATTATTGTTTAGTCATTCATCTTCAGCATTTATATTTTCTAATGCTTTGACAGAAATAATTTACCGTCATATTCAAGGTGAACCTGTCTCATCTAGTCCGTGCGGAACATATGTATCCTGTTGGCATTACAAACCTTTTAAATGTAACATTCCCCCTTTAAATGTTACGTTTACAATTAGTTTGCACTTGAATTTTATTCATCTACAAGTCACAATTTTTTGCAAGTCTTTTCTATATTAATGATTGTGGTCGTCCTCGTTTCCTCCACATCTTATGATATATCATTGACAGATCTGATTTTGAGTCAATCGAGAAATATTTAAATGAAAAGAAGATACTCTCAAAAGTGTACATGGACTAACTCACTATATTTATTTACACACATGACACGCTTACTGTGTTTATGTATAACTTGGTACAGTTTTATTCTAGACCAATATTACATGATCAGCTCTCTCCCATTATAACCAACGTCACTCTTGATTTTGCTCTGGAATAAAAAGCATAGACTAGGCTCTCCTCTGTTGAAACTCCTGCTGGTGTATGGTCAATCACGCAATCAAAACAAGACAAACACAACCGTAAATCATATATATGTTTTATCGATATTGGCTCAAACGAAACAAATAGGCAAACAATTTTCTAAATAATTATTCTTTTAGAGATCAACTAGAAAACTATTTATAGTAGTGAAGTTGACATTTATAATGCTGGCATGAAGGTAAATAGAACGAAATCCAGATGCGGCAATTCGGATTTTCGCGTTTCTAAAGGTACTCATCGGGCTATTGCCATCATCAACATCAGTTCTCTTGACAGTATTACGAACTAGTGAAAAGGTAATATCAATCCATTCATCGTTTTCTGGAAGTAATAACTTCATTGACTTTCATTATAGTGGGCTATACAAGCCGAGTAACTCGGCGTAGTCCGAAAAAATAATAGTAATAATACCGTCTTACATTTAGTAAGAGGCATATGCTCATGTAAAAGAGCTTACCTCCTTGATAGATCAAGTGTGCATGATGATACAGTATTATATTTGTAACTGTTATATGCTTAATCCGAAAGTATTCCATACACTAAAAAGAGCAGATGTGTATGGTAATACGGTACTAAATTTGGTATGTTGGATATGCTGACTCCCGAAAATGTTAAATATCATATAGAATGCAAATGCGTGTAATAATAGAGTAGTACATGGTTTAACTTTCATATTCTTAATTGGAAATGCTCCAATTACAGATAGAGACGGTGTGTGTGATAATACTGTATTACATGTTGTAATATATAGTATTAGCTAATTTCGTATATAAACAGGTTCCTAGACAGAGCAGGTGTAAATGATATTACAGTATATTACATGCTAAGTTGTATATGTAACTTCGTCTTGCTGAATACCTTCATTCTTCAGCATTCACATATCACGGGCTGGGTTGAAGAGAAAACCATCAGCCTTGCCTGGGCATACATCAGACGACACATGCCTCTCATCACATTGTTGAGCAGGAGGCAGCCAAAAATCTCGGCATTGCCTGGAAATACATTAAAACAGATGTGTGATTACTAATATTGTAGATGGTTATATCGGTGTGTTAAATGATTGTGTTTGAAAAAAGTAGTGAATACAAGAAACCCAAAGTTGTCTGGGAACTTATTTAAACACTTGCGTGTTGCTTTAATTTTATTGTAAGACAGCAGAGGGGGAAATCTAAAGCTCAACCTTTCTCCAGAATAAATGAAAACAAATATGTGTTTCATTATATTGTAGAGGCAAAATGTCAAGACTGTTGATGTTAGCAGGGCATACATACAAACAACACCATGTTTGGTTATATTGATGACGGTAAAAAGAGGACAATCAACACGTTGTTTTATATGAATACAGTAAAATAAAGGTGTTATTTATTATATTGTTAAAAGGGGACGACTCGTACAAAACGTCGCGTTTCTGGGAATTGGTTGCAGCAAATATGTGGTTCATTGTTTTGTTGAACAGGAGATACCGAAAACAGGGCACATATCGTTTTTCAAGAAATAACAAAATGCATATATGTTTAGTTTAATCATATTGTTTATGAAAAAGTGAGAGAAACTGGAACTCGGCGTGGCCCGGGAATTTATTTAAACATATATGTGTTAGATATATTCATGAAGATGAGAGATACATGAAACAATTTTGTTCCCAAGAATACATGGACATTAAATATATTTGATAGTATTGTAGAACAGGAGAAAAAAGTAACGAAACTTAGCGTTTTGCCAGCATATATCACCCTCCAGATTGCCCGGTGGCAAACACATTAAATGTGAAGGCTCTTGTTAAATGATTATATTGGTATTACAATTATTAATGTTTTTATAGACTAATTCAAGAATTGCTTTCTATCTAACGCTAAGGCGTAAAGGTTTAAGATGAGAAAGGGGAGAGTGAAGAGACGATAGTGTCGAGGTGATATCGGCTAGGCGTAATTACGTTCAGTCAGAAAGATAGATAATAAAATTAAAAGAGGTCAAGAGATAATTGGTTGGTATTTTCGAGTTTGTCGTGTATGACCCAGGTAACGCCGCGTGGTTATATATATATATATATATATATATATATATATATATATATATATATATATATATATGTGTGTATATATATTCCGCAGATACAATTCAATGGTTCAAAGAAATGGAAAATAAGGGGAGAGCCTTCTTTATTCAGTTCGACAAAATGGACTTCTAGCTTTCCATTTTGAAAGTATTGTTAATCAATTGTATAAGTTCTGCTAATAATTTCTCGGATTTTTCAGAGGAACAAGTAAACATCATTTTGGCTTGGCATATTAATTCATTAATTCATTAGTATTGGTTACACTGAAAAAATTAAAATATTCTAAGAGTATGAAGAAAAATAAACCTAAAGAAAAGAAGGCGTAGCATTGTTTGGTTCACGACGCTATTCTTTCAATTATTAAATATCAATATCGGTAGTACATTTTTAGATTTAAATGACAAACACTTTAACATTAGTAACCTCTTAAGCAACATTTTAAATAGAAAACCAGTGAAAATAAGTTATTCTTGTGCAAAAAATATGGGCAGTATAATCAACACCAGCATTAAAAAAAATGTTGGGCAGACCGATCAACGTGATTAAATCTAAAGAGAAAAATGTAATTGCAAACTTAAAGTAATGGTCTACTTTAGGGGAATTGCAATGCAGAAAGTGTCGTATACAAGGCCACACTTTACCCACACGAGAACATTACTAATAAAAAAGTCTATATAGCATATCCGCTGGTAAGTGGAAGCAACGTTTTGACGGCCACAAACATTCATTTTCTAATCCGGATATTATCAACAAAACGGAATTGACTAACTATTTGGTGTATTTAAAGAACGAAAACCTAACGTTAATCATTTCGTGGTCGGTTTTGCGTAATTCAACTACCAATAAACGAGTCAGACACATAGAATCCATGCCTTAAAAGAAGAATCAGAATCATAAAACACGTAGATAATAACATTTTACACAAAATAGACGAATTGATGGCACA
>OY744535.1:86217948-86352948 GCA_963556195.1 Sepiola atlantica
ACTTGTAAAATAAACTCAGTACAAAGTTTGGTAAAATCGCCTTGCCAACTTATGTATTAAAACGGCGGCTGGAGGTTGGTGGATACTGAGGGACCTATTAGGCTGGTTACTCTTTCTTTAACCTTGTCTAAGAGGGAGAGACTATTGTAGGGTGTACCAGCTCAGATGTAGCAACAATAATCCATGCATGAGCGGATGGGGGTGTTGTAGAGATAACGGAAAATGTTAGGTGTGAGAAGTTTACTAGCATGGTAGAATAGTGCCCACATATTTTTCCGCAGACTTGGCAATATCTTCAATGTATTTGTTACAATTAATGTTATTTCTGAATATTAGGTCGCATAGTTTAAGTTTTGAACTCTCCCGTAGGGTGTGTTTTACCATGGACATCGTTGGTTGAATAGGTGTCTTGTAGTAATTGAAAGAAAGAAGCTTTGTCTTTGCGGTATTAATAGATGCAAACATTTATAGCTCGGATCTTCTACAGCCTGTAGACCACATTTTAAGGGTTCAGCAATTGCCTCGGATATGTACGCCCCCGTTTTGCTTACATGACGAGAGTAGATTGTCAGCAATTATTCCAATCTCATACTCGATGTCATCAGAGAGGTCATTTATGAAAACCAGGAACACTAAATCTTCTAGGATGGATACCTGAGGTACACCAGCATTTATGTTATGTGGCTTAGATGAAGAGCCAGCGAATATAACGTGGAACTTTATTTGTGTTAAGAAGGATGTAATTATATTAAATATTTGTCCAGTAATACCATATGAGCGAATTTATAGTATACCCCTTTTTGCCAAACCTTGTCAAAGGTTTAGGGTATATCTAGTGTGACTGTTCTAAATTAACCTGCCTTGTATAATAAATGCGTTCAGAGATGACCGTAAGGATATCCGCAGTAGATCGTGCTTGTCTAAATCTACACTGGCGGTCAGAAAGAAGTTTAGCATTAACTAGGTGCTGGACTATTGCTAGATTGAATTGATATTACAATTTGACAGCAAAGATCGGGAGTAGACAGATTGGGCGATCGTTCTGAGTATCAGTTTCATCTCAAGAATTAGTAAAGACTGGTACAGCAAAAACAATTTTCCAGCTATCAAGGAAGCCGACTTCAGCAAGAAGTTGTTGTAGAGTTTACATATGGCAGCGACCAGTTCAGCAGAGCATTTCTTTATTACTATTACATCTATTAGATCAGGCCGACACATTGTTGAGCTGTCAAGGTGGTTTATGATGTTCCGTACTTGAGATAGGGGGATAATCAGCTTTTAAAGTTCGGCTTCAGTTCGCAATGTGCATTTAGGGAGAAGGTGGTTTACCGAATCCGAAGCGGATGTTAAGGAGACACAATGTGCAAGTAGTTCAGCCTAATCAGTCGACGTGCAAACAACATCATTGTAGTTTGCTAGCGGGGGAATTGTGTAGTGTGCATTGTTCACCACAGAAATTGTCAGTACATAATTTCGGTGACTGAATACGTTTTCTGCTTCGCCTATAACTGCGTTACAATTATTTCTTGCTATTATGAATAGCTGTCTGAATTGTCGGAAGGCTTGCTGCCTCTCAGCAATAGCAGCTGCACATTTCGACGTGAACCATTGAAGAGAGTGGGCGTTGCTTATGATTGTTTCGCATGGGAACATAGGCGTCAATCCTTGCGCTTACCCATTCGGTAAACTCATTCGCCCACTGATCAGCAAGGAGTGAGAAGCTTTCACTCGATGGGGCGTCGCAGATGTGATCTCTGATAAGCCTTCTCATAGTATTCCGTTTTAGCAACGGCTTATCAGCTTTAAGACTAGTTTTACGGGTGATATAACTAATTACCACAATGTTATCAGTATTCCTGGGCGGGCTATGGGCTTTCGTCACACAAGCATCGGACAGTAGATGCAAGAACAGGTCGAAAAGTGAAGCGAGCTTGTCTAATCGATCAGGGAGGCGGGTCGGGATAGCTATATATATATATATATATATATATATATATATATATATATATATATATACACTATTATAGATGTATTCGAAGAACAATGAATTAATAATCATACATTTAATATGATCTTACAGTGTATTCATCCTCATATGTCGTCGACCGAATACAACCACATTTTTCCTCGGTACATTCATTTTTTATAATTTGGTTTATACCAACAAATACATGTTTGTCACGCCGATAAACAACAACTATTTGTTCATGTATTCTCACTTCCCATACCTTTTATAAGAAGCTGATTTGGAACTTTTTCCATTCTTTTTCCTGTTGATAATGAATTAACAATTTCCCTGATGAGCAACGGAGTCGATGATGCCTACATTACCTGTTAATTTCAGCTTCGACATCCGCATAAGAAATTATAAAAGCATTGAATTTGGAAAAAAAGGAACATAAAGTTATAATAAAATAAAATATAAATAATACATCTGCAAACAAATGTTTGCCGGCGTGACAAAACTTATTCAATGATATATGCTAGTAAATACATGGAAAGTACAGAAGTAACATTTGATAGTGGCGATTCAACGACATATATATATATATATATATATATATATATATATATATATATATATATATATATATATATATATATATATATATATATATATATGAGCATGGATACATTGTAAGATAAGAAAAAGGGTAGTTGTCTACACCTTTAATATATATGCTCTAGAGCTTATAATAGCATAATTTCGAACATCTTCGGATATTATAGAGAATATACATATATATATATATATATGTATATATATATATATATATATATATATATATATATTATGCTTACAACTGAGCTATTATTAAACGCCACGATTACTTGCAAATTAAACTTGTTATCTAAATGTTATATACGTCCAAATGTATGTATACATTATGATAGCTGCAAGAGAAGAGAAAACTTGATTATAAATGCATTTCTACAAGGATAAGATGTTGACTTATTAGAAAAGGTCAGGCTTCGTTTAGCCCCTGTCGTGATCGAGATTCGAAGATGTGAGATGAGGATTTCTAAATGCCTCTGGCTGTCTTCTGTATCTTCATATGAAAATATTATCATTAACAATAAATCTACTTAGACAATGTAATAGGCTTGCAGCGTATTAAGTGATAAATTCGCGATACCTGAACCAAGTCATAGTATTTGCCTCTTGTGTTATACTGACCAGTTGAACTACTTCTAAGCGCGTAGAGAACATAGATTAAGACGCTAAAGTATAATTGATTATCTTTGACTAAACAATACCGAAAACGAAAACTCATTACTGATAATATATGGTTGCGCTCTTTAGGCGATATTTTCTTTTCATTTTCGTTTGGTCCAAGGAAGAATGGCCGGATATCCTTTACAGCGTGTAAGGAAATTGATTTTGCTTCTGTGAGGTGAAAGGTCAACACATTTCTCAGGCTATAATGAAAATGTTAATGTGACGAACGTGTTGACTCCCCAATAGTCCCAAGAGATCAGTTTAATTATTTGGTACGTGGAATTACGCTATAACTTATTTAAAACCAGCCACAACAAACTCGTTTACAAATATATTAACTATATCATAACTAGATTATATATATATATATATATATATATATATATATGTTTTTCATAATTAACATGACATTCTACATAGTATTCACAATAGAGTCTAATAATAACGCCTATTGTATTCGTAAGTAACTGTTTTTAAAAACAGCGATTACTAAATTTGGTTTTAAGTAAAACAAAACAGATAACCGTTAACTAAGTTTCACCGGATGTTTCGTTTGTATTAAACCAACAAAATCGTTTTTCCAGTATATTTAATTATATACCGTGACATGCTAATAAAATTAGGGTCTGCGTTAATAAATTAGCTGAACATGTACGGGGCACAGTGAGCCAGAAATTATTTCCATCAAACGCCGCAAATTACAGTGATTCAGTGGTATATTACAGCATAATAATCTACCGAACACTATACTACAAGATTGAGTACATGATACTCGCAGACTATGACACCGGAGAAAGAAATTGCTGAACAACGTGCTAGAATTGACAGGGTGTTTAGTAGAAGTAATGCCAATTGTTTACGTTCCTTAAAGTAATGAGAGATCATAATCACCATCATCATCATGATCCTGATTCTGATCATCATCAATATCAATTGATGTAAACCAACCAAAAACTCCATTACCCACATTTAACGACTTTTTTTATTTTGCTCTACACACAGAAATATGCATCTAATCTTAACACAGAGGATGTTAACTAACTCAGTTTCATTGGTTGTTTTCTTATTCTATTAAACTAAAACCCGCTTATTAAGGTTCCATGACGGTTTATTTATTAATACAACTCTCTTTATCGTAGTTTAAGGTTTTACAGACATTACTTAGTTTAACCACACTTAGAACTCCCTTACTAACGTTTAACGCCACTGTTTCTAGTAATTAAAAGACGCACACACTATATATATATATATATATATATATATATATATATATATATATATATATATATATATATATATATATATATATATATCTTGTGACCGGCATTCATCTATTCAATCAAGCAAAGTAATCGTTTATTACATGTTAACGTCTGTTTTTCTTCTAATACACGTTCTGATATTCTTTTGACATGAATTTATGTATTAAAAAAAATGGTTACGTCTGTTCCTAAACAGCACGATAATATACATGTTAAAACATTACATATCCAAAAAAATTGGTTTCTACAAAGTGGATAATGTGTCACATATATACTCACATTGAACACAAACTTCACTTTAAAAAAATGTTCTCTTTTTAATACTCTGCAGTTTAGCAAGCAGTTAGACACATTCTTATATGCGGTGCGATTACGTGTAAACAGCATCAAAATATACCAGCTTAAAAGAAATTACACACAACACATCTCAGATGTTTGATAGGGGATTATTAATTTCATCATTTTTTTTTACTAAAGAATCACTACTAATCAAGGGGTAAAGGATATTCGAAGATAAGAGTTAATGAATACCAGGTTGACGGTGAGACAACGCCGTGATAATAGGTAGGTATGGTGTAGTTTTAAATAATTTGATAACCAGAAAGACGGCTTTACAAATAGTTGTTTATGTTAGACTTGGAAATGGCAATGTTCTAGTCAGCTGGGAGGCAGGCCGCGGTTTGAGTTACACGGACAAGTAATTCGACGAAAGAAACGTTGTCCATGCAAGTTTTGTTTATTTTTCGTCAGATAGAAGGAGACAAGGGGAATTATTGAGTAGCTTGTAGCTTGACTAGTTTTTGATGTAAATGAACCATAGGGACCATAGATTGAAAGGCAGCCGAGAACATTCCATCAACATACCGATAGAGAAGAGAAATACTAGTAAGGCCTCTTTTAGGTTACAAAGTCGCTTTTGTGCTCTGTCAAGACAGGAGAGGATGCTCTGAGCAGCAGCTACTTAAATGTGGCAACATTACTCCGTCTTAGGATATTTTACTATATATATTGAAATAAGTTTATTAAAGTTCCATTCATTAACAACTATACACCTACTTTAAAAAGTATAGTATGTTTTGGTAAAGTATTTTTAAAACAGACAATAGGAACACATTATTATATACAAAACCTATATATTATTTGTAAAAAATGAATATCAATAAGAAAAATGTATTATTGGTAATAACAAATTAAACGTCGAATTAGGATATTAAACAAAAAAGTGCCGGACTATGGGTTTGAAGGTTTGTGGAGAATGTAGTGAAAACGGTCTGAGATAAGTCCACCTATGGAAGAATAAACCGAAAAAACAAAACTCAAAAAATTAAAAGAGCCCTGGTATACAAACGCCGAAACACTGTTCTCCAAAATGTAGTACATAGTGAAAATAAAGTGTATACCGATATGGGCACTGGTCGACATGGGCTAAAAGTGTCGCTCCAAAAAACATCAGTGTTTAATGAGTTAAACACAACAAAAGGGAATTGAGGGATTCTAACCTAACAAGGCAAACAGGTAAAATGTTGTTATTAATTTCGGGATTAATTTACTTATCAAATTGAGGAAATACTTGACTTGGGAGATGATATTGCGCGAAGACTGGTAAAAAAGGAATCCAGCTCAAATAACCTTTCACACTAATTAATTCACTTTAAGAGGTGTTAATATGAGATGTTGTAGAACTACCAGTGGTAAAACTGACACGTCCTCAATGGAGAAACTGATGTCGCCGCAACGCACCGCTACTTATTATGTTGTTAGATCGATTTTCAACAAACAACCGAAAATAATCCACACTGTCGAGATAAGACTCAAGTCTCCAAAAGAATACATATGAAAAAGACAATCAAGATGTGCCGTAACACCCACACACAAAACACATGTGGGCTGTAAGAGCCTCAAACACTTTTAAAACCTTAAACTGTACCTCCAGGCACATGATACATAAATGCCCAATCCCTTTTCACAAAAGACCAATCATTTCCAAACACGGATAGGAAATCTGGGAAACTTACAATTAAAAATGTTCTATTATTAAACACCCCAAAATATAAAAGTGCTTGACGCCGTCGGAAAAATAAATAAAAACTAATTTAAACGGCAAATGAATTCATTCAAGATTGCACTAGGGCGGAATACACAATTCCCAGCCAGCTACAACTAACAGATGAAATAAAAAATGACGAAAATATAAAGACAATTAATATTTTTGGAATAAAAAAAAAAAAATGAGTCGAAAAGTAAACGACAATTATTCGTGGCAAGAAAAAAGGAAAACTGCACCAAGAACATCCTTGAAATAAAGGCTGAAATTTGCTAATTAAGTCACAGGTAAGAACATGCGTGACGAGTGTGGTACAATTGAGGGTGCCCCAGATGTTGAAGCTACATTTCCTCACATTGATATAATTGTATCTAATCTGCCTTCATGGTAAGGCGTTACATCGAAACAATGTTGTTATTGCATTCGTCACAGTGCGATGACATCGCACTGCAAATGTCAGCTTCATATCAGAGATCTAAGTTGGTATAAAAGCATTGAATGTTTCAAAACAATCGAATTTTACATGTGCATCGGATGAAACGAAGCGCTTCTGTTGAAAGATTCATACAATCACCCAAAAAAATCACTAAAAGCGCATATAGTCAAAGAGAGACGGACAAATACAACAATGTTCATATACATTTTTCAAACGTTCGCGTTGCATCCCGCAGTCTGATCGTTTCATTCATAACGAGCAGAGCAAGAATGTTGGTTTGCGTCAGATGGGCTTGTAATTAAAATTCAGCCACTTTATGACTTTAGTCTTCAATCTCTATGTTATTCATCATGCATGCCCATGTCTCTATTCTCTATCTCCTATGGCGGTTGATTGAGATAGAGAGAAGCATAATTTAACAGTTGTTATGCTTTCTTTGGACAAGAACGGTTGCGTACGAACCAGTTCACCAGCTGGACTTATGCTTTTCGCAATCAACGATGAATGAATTATATATGTTATTGTTGTGGGTGAACCTACCTACCCTTTAATAACTAAATGGTAGAAACCGGCTACCATAAATACCGGCTTTTCCCGGGAGAACATTTGTACCACAGTTTGGCACTGGCACTGCCAACACTGACTTGTGTATTATTTCTCTGTTCAATACAATTCGTTATTATTATCTCTAAACCTGTTGTTCTTTTATTTCATTGTTGGTACTCCTAAACGGGTCCACAACAGTTATATATGATGCTTCTTAGCCTCTTTATTCAAACGCTTTCAGATTCTAGCAATGATGTCTTTAATCTCTGGAGATAAATTAATGAGGTCACAGACGCCTTACAAACTTAACCGTACAACTGCAGGATCAACCATTCGTATTGCAGAAGACTATTCTGTCGAATGATTATTTAAAATGTTGGCTTCAACGATATAAACGATACAATTGCGAAATCCCTAACAAAGGAATGCACTCATCGTACGCTTGAAATGGTGCTGGGCCTGTGCAGGACTATGAGCTATCCTAGAGATATCCCCACTGCGCAAACACACTAAGCTACATTGGCGACCAACGATTGTGTTACTATGAACTCATCTGCGATGGCTATAAAGGAACAATCTATACCCATTGATGTGTCAATAAGATCGCTTCTGTGATCCTGTTTCAGCAATGTGTGCAGGGCATGTTTTAAAAGAACATATCTAATGCTATTAGTAAACCATCCATCTACACACGTTACTTTGATAATAGCCTGAATTTACCGGAGAAAAAAACTATTAAATAAATAATAAATCACATTTTGAAAATAACTCCTTATTTAAATTCATTATGAGCTAAAGGTTAATTAAATAAGTCTAATTGAGATGTGCTGGTGACCCTCATAATAATGCATTGATAACCTATCTTTAAACACACACACCATCATGGAGTAATCTATCTTTATTATATAAGTGCACACTCTCATTCATATGAAATAGCAAGTATAGAATTATATTACACCGCGCAACCAATGATATATTCTACATCGAATTAACTATATTAACCAAGAATTAAATATCAACTCGCTGATGTATAGTGTTACCAAAAATAAAATTAATAATTACGAACATAAACAATACAACTAATAATAGAAGGTATTATATATATTTTTTGATTGTAACCAAATTTTTCCGAATGTTAAATTGGATGAAAATGCGCTCAAAACTATATATGATTATTGTCCTAATAATATATAATAAAGCATAACGATACAAAGATTGTAATGACCGATTGTGGTCACGCATATCGTAAAGAAGGCCCGATTTTTTTTTATTAGAGGTCTTCATCGCCGTGGGGCGTGTAGGGGTATCTGTACATGTAGATGGCCATACTTTGCTTTTGTACGATACGCAGTACATACTCTCTATTGATACAGAGTCTGGTTTCTGTGACAAGCCGCAGCAAGATAACTGAGAGACGATGTAGAGCGTAGGTTGTGCATTAAAGTTTCCGTCTCCTAGATGGATGATGTAACACACATAAACTGGTCCATCTTGCTGAGTAATGTAGAACCGCGGTACTATACCAGGTATTTTTATACCCCGCTAATAATGATGATGATGATGATGATGATGATGATGATGATGATGATGATGATGATGATGATGATGATGATGATGATGATGATGATGATGATGATGATGATGATGATGATGATGATGATGATGATGATGATGATGATGATGATGATGATGATGATGATGATGATGATGATGATGATGATGATGATGATGATGATGATGATGATGATGATGATGATGATGATGATGATGATGATGATGATGATGATGATGATGATGATGATGATGATGATGATCATGATCATGATCATGATGATGATCATGATGATGATGATGATGATGATGATGATGATGATGATGATGATGATGATGATGATGATGATGATGATGATGATGATGATGATGATGATGATGATGATGATGATGATGATGATGATGATGATGATGATGATGATGATGATGATGATGATGATGATGATGATGATGATGATGATGATGATGATGATGATGATGATGATGATGATGATGATGATGATGATGATGATGATGATGATGATGATGATGATGATGATGATGATGATGATGATGATGATGATGATGATGATGATGATGATGATGATGATGATGATGATGATGATGATGATGATGATGATGATGATGATGATGATGATGATGATGATGATGATGATGATGATGATGATGATGATGATGATGATGATGATGATGATGATGATGATGATGATGATGATGATGATGATGATGATGATGATGATGATGATGATGATGATGATGATGATGATGATGATGATGATGATGATGATGATGATGATGATGATGATGATGATGATGATGATGATGATGATGATGATGATGATGATGATGATGATGATGATGATGATGATGATGATGATGATGATGATGATGATGATGATGATGATGATGATGATGATGATGATGATGATGATGATGATGATGATGATGATGATGATGATGATGATGATGATGATGATAATAATAAAAAAAAAAAAAAAAAAAAAAAAAAAAAAAAAAAATACACCATCTCATGTACATGGACGACCTGGAAAAACTGATAAATACGACCAGAAATGTCAGTCAGTACATTCAAATGGAATTCAGAATGAAAAAGTGTGCATTGCTAGATATTTAAAAAAGGAAAGCTGGAGACGACTGATGGCATGGAACTACCCAAGAAAGAGCAGACGAGGGCGCTAGATAAACAAGCCAGCTATGAATATTTGGGAGTTTAAGAAGCATACACAACCAAATCAACAGATATGAAAGAGAGGATTAATACAAAAAATAGTTGAGAAGAACAAGAAAGCTCTTAGAAACAAAATGATATAGCAGAAACATAATCAAAGGAATACATACCTGGGCAGTATCACTAATAAGATATTCTGGACCATTCATAAGCTAGATTAAAGAAGAACTCAGGCACCTTGACCAGAGGACTAGAAAATAAATGTCTATGTACAATGCACTACATCCAAAAGCCGATACAAACTCTACGTGAAGAGATACGAAGGGGGAAGAGGACTGGTAAGTATAGAAGACTATGTGGGCGACACTAAAAAAGAGCTGGAAAATAAATAAACCAGAACACAGAAAGGCTGATAACAACAACAAGATATAGCGTCCTAACGAACAACGCAGGAAACATCGACACTGGACACAAACAGACAAGAAAGAAAACATGGGAAGAAACACAACTACATGAACGCTTCATAAGACTCATAAGAGAAGAAACCAACGCAAATAGCTGGACATGGCTAAAAAAAGGAAACTTGAACAGAAAAACGGAATCTTTACTGATGGCTGCACATAACAATGCGATTAGGGCAAACTACATTAAAGCTAAAATAGATAAAACCCAGTAAAACAATAAATGCAGACTGTGTGGACAAAGAGACGAAACAATAAATCATATAATAAGGGAGTGTAGCAAACTTGCCCAAAGAGAATACAAGAACAGAAATGACTGTGTTGGAAAAGTAATACACTGGGAACTGTGCAAAGAGGTGAATTTCGAATATGCAGAAAAATGGTACAAACCTAAACCAGAAACAGTACTGGAAAACGAAAAACACAAAATCCTCTGGGAGATGGATATACAAACAGATACACTCATACAAGCAAGGAGACCTGATGTTATTATAATAGACAAAATGTAAAAATCTTGTAAAATCGTAGCCTTCTCCGTTCTAGCAGACAACAGATGAAGATCAAATACACGGAAAAACGAAGTAAATACATAGAACTAAAGAAACAGAAATTACAAGAAACACTATAAGCTCCTCCCTCTCACCCCACCCCACCCCCACACAATTTGAAAAAAATTAAAAAGAATTACAAATTATTCTTTTAAATATAAGAAAAGAGAAAAGGAAAACATTAAGAAATTTAAAGGAAAAAAAAACGAAAACATTTCAAAATTAAACATTATTTTTTAATTAAAAAAAATTATTTTATTTATTTATTTATTTTTTTAAATTATTTTTTTTAAATGGTGCCGACCTAGGCTGACACCAGCCACAATATGTGTAGATGAGAAGACCGAGGAAGGACAGCACACACCAGACCTCCACTGGAAAAGTGAAGAGAATGCTAGGACCTTGGGGAGGCTTATTGCTACCCAAATCCCAGAGAAGACCAATTGTCCTTACACGCGAGAAATTAATGGTAAATGACTGTTGCCATACCGTATCGTTATAGAAAAGAGGTGAAGAATATTCGACATCTGGGGAGGCTTGTTGTCACTCATACTCCAGGAAAGCCCACTGGTTGTTGTCGGTGCGCAATCACTGACGGTTATCTGTGTGAGTACTCCTAGTGAGTATAAATAATAATAATAATATATATATAAATATATATATATATATGATGTTTTTCTAGTAAGTAAGATTATATATGATTACCATGTTTAACACATTACTAAGTATTGACATTCAAATAGTATGTGCCAGCATTGTAGACGAATCGGATGACTATTTCTTAAGCATTTAAGTGGCACGGCTTGTACATCAAAACGTCGAACGAAAATAAACATTTTCTTAATATTGCACATACAAAAACCCGTTTTAAGCACGCGTTTTAAATACGAATTTCGTGTGTTCTAGGTGTCTTTATTATTGTCGTTTTTAAATGAAAGCAGTGCTCCGTAGACATCGAAAAGATGAACGACAATAAACATTTCCTTAATATTGCACATACAATACAACCGTTGAAAGCACACGTTTCGAATAGGAATTTAGTGTGTTCTGGCTGTGTTCTTTTTTGTTGTTTATTGTTGTTGAAATTAGAACAGTGTGCCGTACACATCGGAAAGTCAAACGAAAATGTTGAATTCGATAAAAATGCTCTCAAAACTGTACATATATATATATATATATATATATATATATATATATATATATATATATATATATAGTGAATGCTTTTATTCAAACATGTACAAGGTCTGCTACACTGGCATGTCGATGTTATCGATCTACAGCTCTCAAGAGCTGAGGTCTCATCAGGCAGAAAATTGTTTTTTGATTCAAACTGGTTGCTGAATTCCAGGGAGAATGAAGTCAAGCAAAAAAGAAGAGGAGAAAGAAATAAAAGTCATGTGACCGATTTTAAAATATGATTGCCGTTAGAAATTACTATTTTCTTATTTTTATCTTTTATATATTTTATATATATATATCCAACGCTGAGCTGGGGTAGAAAGGGGGGCGAGGAAAAGAAAAAGAAAAAGAGAAGGGGAAAGAGATACAATTGCTGTCAGAAAAGTTTAATTTACAGCTATTTATATTTTTATTTTGTATTTTTATCCAACGCTTAGTTAGGGTGGGGGGTGGGGTGGAAGAAAAAGAAAGAGAAAGGGGTGGAGGGGTGTTAGGGTTGGATGTCTATAGCCATTTAGGATTTGTTGCGGGAATGGTTTTGAGTTAAATTCATATTAATTTTTATTCAGCGCTGGGCTGGATAAAGAGGGGGTCGGGGGGAGATTAAACAAGAGCGAAAGAGAAGATGAAGAAAGAGGGGGAGGGGGGGTTTCAAATTTGTCGTGTCTGCTTCCTGTCAATGCAGACATATAACAATTACATGACACCCAGCTTACGGGGATATTTTAGTTTAACTCATTGATGGATTTATGGCCTTAATGTTAATAAATTAGGTTGTTATATTTTGATCAATTGGCATTTAATTTTGATTATTTTGATGGATAGTTAAATGTATTTTAAATAATATTCATCAGTTAATTAATAAAACATAATGGTAATTCTCTTTATTTTTAGTAAGATTCATATATGGATTAGTGGCAGTAATATTAGTAGGTTAGTTCTAGGTACTAATGAGTTAAAATATATTGGGAATTATTCTTGGTAAGGATCGATAAAGATATAAAATTTATAACTAGTTATGTGTGTATGTGTACGCCTGTATGCGCGTATGTATACGTATACATATGTGCACATACATGTGTATCTGTGTGTTCGTGTATATGTGTATGGGTTTGGATGCGTATATGAATGTTTGTGTATACATGTGCATATATGTATTTATAAGTGTGCACGAGTACGTGTATGCGCTCAACATCCAGCTCACAAAACTACATATTACCAAAACCAATTTTTAAATATTTAAATAATTATATACTGATCACTTTAATCAAAATTACTGGCCCCCACCATTTCTAATCCCCCCCTTCATAGACCATAACTTGCGTTAACAACTTTAACTAGAACACCTTACCACTAATACTATAACAGGTGTTAACCCCACCATTAATAATAGGATTACAACGAATAATAAAATTTATTTATCTATACCACTGAAATTAATCGATATATAAATTCCATTAAAAATAAAAGCATTTACCAGTATGTTTTATTAATCCATCACTAACTATTATTTATAATCGAAATACATTTATTTATACTCCAAAATAATTAAAACTAAATATAATAGTATAATCCATCAATATCAATGTCATAAACTTATATACGATCCTTACCAAGAATAATTCCCAATATATTTTAACTCATTAGTACCTAGAACTAACCTACTAATATTACTGCCACTAATCCATATATGAATCTTACTAAAAATAAAGACAATTACCATTATGTTTTATTAATTAACTGATGAATATTATTTAAAATACATTTAATTATCCATCAAAATAATCAAAATTAAATGCCAATTGATCAAAATATAACAACATAATTTATTAACATTAAGGCCATAAATCCATCAATGAGTTAAACTAAAATATCCCCGTAAGCTGGGTGTCATGTAATTGTTATATGTCTGCATTGACAGGAAGCAGACACGACAAATTTGAAACCCCCCCCTCCCCCTCTTTCTTCATCTTCTCTTTCGCTCTTGTTTAATCTCCCCCCGACCCCCCTCTTTATCCAGCCCAGCGCTGAATAAAAATTAATATGAATTTAACTCAAAACCATTCCCGCAACAAATCCTAAATGGCTATAGACATCCAACCCTAACACCCCTCCACCCCTTTCTCTTTTTTTTCTTCCACCCCCCACCCTAACTAAGCGTTGGATAAAAATACAAAATAAAAATATAAATAGCTGTAAATTAAACTTTTCTGACAGCAATTGTATCTCTTTCCCCTTCTCTTTTTCTTTTTCTTTTCGTCGGCCCACCCTTTCTACCCCAGCTCAGCGTTGGATATATATATATAAAATATATAAAAGATAAAAATAAGAAAATAGTAATTTCTAACGGCAATCATATTTTAAAATCGGTCACATGACTTTTATTTCTTTCTCCTCTTCTTTTTTGCTTGACTTCATTCTCCCTGGAATTCAGCAACCAGTTTGAATCAAAAAACTATTTTCTGCCTGATTAGACCTCAGCTCTTGAGAGCTGTAGATCGATAACATCGACATGCCAGTGTAGCAGACCTTGTACATGTTTGAATAAAAGCATTCACAATACAACTCTATATTTTTATTGAGCACTCTTTTATAAACCCGGTTTGATTCCCTTTGGATTTCTACCCTGTGGATTTTTACCCTACCTGGATTACTATATATATATATATATATATATATATATATATATATATATATATATATATATATATATATATATATATATATATATATATATATATATATATATATATTACTGTAAAATTACAATGTTATTATAAATAAAACATCAAATCCAGTAGGTAAAAAACACTTCATGCGGCCCATAACACACCGTAAAAAATGTTATATAGCAGTGTGATTCCTATTTGGAGAATTTACCTGAAAGAAGCTAATATTTACATCGGTTTAAGACATGCAGTAGACTTACAATGCATTTTCCTTCAAACGTGTTTTATTTGTCAATACTTAACATATCATGATAGAGATTTCTTAATATAAACACATTTTTGTTTAAACACAACCTGAACACACCACGCTATCAACAAAAAAGAAACATTAAATACATTGTTTACATAAACACTTGATATAATTAATAACATAAATTGTGAAATTAATCACATAATATTTAAGAACTTACGATAGTAAATTACAAATTATTAGCGATTAGACAGTATCGTTTTGTAGGTAATCATGTTCAAATGTATCATTGCATCACAATATACACGCTGTTTTAAGTTTTAATTGCAATTCGTTTAAAGCTTACCAGTGCACGACATAGACGTAATCACAGCAATACCAATCCCGCATAATAAGTAGTTCATGAATCAGTTCGAAAATCCCAATATAAACAGAGAAACTATGGAACGATAAACTCACTAAACTATGTATATAAATAATGTATTATCATTTATAAGTCTGAAATATGCGCAGCAAATTATGAAAACCAATTTGACGTTTTAACAAAAAATACATAGGTGGATAGAACACGTTTGTATTACGTTTCAATATGCCCCTCTGGCCTCAGTTAATATACACTTACAAGCCAAAAATATTTCTCTCCGTTTTCATATTTCTGCTAGTCTAAGAGAATATCAGGACGTACGAACAGCATAAACTGACCCCCAAATGAGGATGAAATACCTTAATTGATGAATCACGAACATATTCAAACTTACTACTTAAGACCGACTGTAATGCCTGGTTTGATGTTATAATGACAACAGAATGCAATACCTGGAAGGATCTCCCCATTAAAATAAAACATAATGCTTGCAAGTATGGTAGCATGCCACCAAAAAAAGTGCGTCACTATACCCGTAACCCTAAAAAATTAGTAAGTCGTCCCTGGGAAGATGGTCTAATATAAACACAACTGATACAACATAACCCTTCCCTTAACTGAAGCTTAAATATTTTGGAGGATTACTTTCACTCCCTTAAAAGGGAGAAGTTATGTTGATTTTAGGGCAATCTTGTGACAACACGACCGATCATACACTACCCACAATTATTGAAGTATCATCCACTCATTGATTAAGCCAGTTTTTGTTTATTATTTAAAAAATATCTAGTCACAATAACATTATTTTTTATAGTGACTTGGCGTTTTAGCTAAGATCAAAGACGTTTGACTATTGACGAAACTATCTGTTCAAATCAATTATTGAATTTAAAAACAATACACCATAATATGGCGTCGTTAACGAGTGAGAAGACAACAATTAGGGAGAGGTAGCCAGTCAGTCAGAAAGAGAGAGAGAGAGAGAGAGAGAGAGAGTAAGAGAGAAACAGTCACCAAGAAAGCTACCCAGTATTCCAATTCGCCTTTCTCTTCTCACTTACGTATGTCGTTAAGAATTGTAGAGAGCGATGTAATTAAACTTATGACTAGATTTAATAATGATCTATTTTTTAATAATTAAATCACGTTAATAAAATACTGATACTATCGAGGTAACTATTGCATCTATATGGACAAATAAGGCAATGCAATTAGTAATGAATAACACCAACTATTACTTTGTTATCAACTGTTTAACACATAGTAGTACAAATAAAGCATTACAATAGATCCACTCTACTATAAAAGGAGTATTCCAAAATTATGGTGTATCATAGATGTATATAACAGTAGCTTGTTTTGATGGTAATATAAGAGTGATGCATTCGAAATAATTGTCAGGTCACCTTACGTTCTATGAATAAAAACATACTCCTATCCAATAAATGTATTAGAAATCAATTAAAAAACGTCACTCTTAATAATAATAATGATCATAAATAATTAAAATACAAATAATAATATAGTAATAAATATGAAAACGTTTTCACAGCAAAATACTATATATTAATGTCGTGCTTGAATGCGTAACCATAAACATATTTATTTCGGTTTCCGATTTCTAGGCGAAAACAAAATTCGAATTGAGTCGAGATTTATTTTTTAGAAGAAATTCATGCAATGAAAATAATTATGTGGATAATTATGTAAGTAAAAATAATGTGTCATTTAATGCATTTACCTTTGCGTCGTGCTTACGTTCTATAAAACGGGGTATTTAACCAAAAAGAATCACCACTATCTTCTAATTCAAATACTTACATTCTACGCATCATGCTTCAAGAAAACAACATTGTTTTAAATGCATTTAAATTGATTGTGATAATACGTAACGTATTCAACAAACATGCATTACACATTTAGACTATCAATACATCTAGAGGAGGATTACTGCTTAACTGACAAACATAGTTTAGATTTACTTGAACTCACTCAATATTTATTTTAAATATTGAAAGTGAAAGAAAGGCTAAAGAGAAATAGGTTTTAACAATTTGGTACTGAAAATAAATACGTGGCTTTATGATTCTTTTGATACGCCTGAATACAGACCGTTGGCGTATCTTTACTTCCAAAACTGTAATAGAACAAGACAGCGCTGTTCCCAAATGCTAGCGGCAAATTGGCAGTAAATTCCCCATTCTCTATTTTAAGAAGATTACAAAGAATGCAAAATGATGAAGGCTAACGTATATATGTTACTTTTAAACCGTTGGGTCCTTTTATCGCGTGGATGTGCCAATTCCCTTTGCCAAATCGATCACTGACTTCGTAAACTCAAATCAACCCTCTATTGAAGCAATAACTTGGAACTATCGCCCAGATTAGACACATTCTGAACATAGGGAAAAAAACACAAATTAAACGAAGAAATGTAATGTATGTGTCACTGTGTACAGAAAATGTATATTTTAATTATGTTAATTTCGAGTGAGTATGTGTAAATTATAAAAATAGCCATATTTAATTGATGCGTTTTTAAGGCTATCTTTGTATGGAATAAAAATAAAACTATTTCAAAAGTGTTGTCTTTGTAACTGTTACCTTAAGAATAGAAATGTGCTGCGGACCCCCTTATTTTTTAAAAGCTGTGTATATTATTCGTTGCTGATTCGTATCTTTTTGTTCTCCGTTTATTCTAGATGTCATTTTTCCTCGCGGTCCGTGAGAGAAGACTAGATGTAGGTTGTTATGTATATAAATTGATCTTACTCTTTTAGATCTGAATCGGATAATAAGTCTCTAGACAATTTGAAAGGTAGAAGTAGGAATGAAAATAAAATTACATCAAACTATATATCACGAATATAAGTAAACATTACAGAAATTGTCATAGCATATCTGAAAACCAGTGAACGAAAGAATCTGTATATGCAATTACCACGGATAAAAAACGTGTTATATTTAATATTAATTTCGACTAATTATCGATAAGTCTATTATGTTGTATTTGTGTAAAAGGATCCGATTTTCTCATTATTTAGGCATCCATTTCAAACGTTATATCGCTGTCCTAGTAAGCCATGCATATGGCGTCTGTGAGCCAGAAAAACCGTGTCTATGGCGTATTTTTATTTACGTATACAATTAATATATATATATATATATATATATATATATATATATATATATATATATATATATATATATGACACAATATAGGGAATATGGTTGGGGTGTGTGTATGTATATTTATAGATATTTACGTGTATAGTTATATGCATGTATATATATATATATATATATATATATATATATATATATATATATATATATATATATATATTCCAATTACAGTAATTATCTTGTCTCAATAAATGTATTATCTACTTATTCCGGCTCTTACCCCCGTCTCACTCTCTCACGTAACTATGTTGGCGTATTTACTTGTGTTTCTATTTCACATAGTCATACAAATCCCAATACTTGCTGTTGGTAAGGGAACATCGCCTACTTGCTAAAAATATATATTGTCCTTGTTAACATTACCTGTATGGACCAATAAGATCTCGCTGTGCGTTTTGTTACGTGTTTTATATCTGTGCCACTATCGAAATAATATTTGTCAACTCTTCAGTGTGTCTGTAGTGTTCGCTAATACGAACTAAACTGGTCAAATCTTACTTTCTTGTTGTTCTCCTGTTTTTTAAATCTGTTTTCCGTTTGTCGTTGATCAGACACCCACACACACACCTACACACACACATATATATATACATATATATATATATATATATATATATATATATATATATATATATATATATATATATATATATATATAGAGAGAGAGAGAGAGAGAGAGAGAGATAGAGAGATGAAGAGAAAGAGAGAGATAATTGTAGTTTGCTTGAAACATTGCTAGGAATAGTAGTAGTATGTTTAAAAAGGGCTGAAATCAATGCAGAATGCCGGGTAGGTTCTCAGCGGGAAGGAACACACCTTTTGTTACTATCAGCTTACAACTTACCCGGCACTTGTAATAATAATAATAATAATAATAATAATAATAATAATAATAATAATAATAATAATAAATAATAATAATAATAAATAATCAATATATATATATATATATATATATATATATATATATATATATATATATATATATATATATATATATACGTCCATAGATATAAACAATAACAAATATTTTATATTTGAAGCTCCTCGTTAAAAAGTAGAGCACCGTAAAATGGTAGTAGTAACACAGCGTAGCGTCACTTGCTTTAACATGCATCGTTCCTTCACTTATAGAAGTTAGAATGCCTCTTCGCTTCGCCGCCGTTAACGTGTTAAAATTATCATTGTTTATAAGCTGTTCAGAACTGGCCTAGCGGTTAGCGACGTTGGACGGGAGTTGGAAAATACTTGTTGTCCAGGGTTTCGAATCGTGTGACCGGTGATGAATAGTCGTACTTCTATGCTGATGAGTCTTGATTGAAAAAAGACGAAACGTATACGTCCATAGATATAAACAATAACAAATATTTTATATTTGAAGCTCCTCGTTTAAAAGTAGAGCACCGTAAAATGGTAGTAGTAACACGGCGTAGCGTCACTTGCTTTAAAATGCATCGTTCCTTCACTTATAGAAGTTAGAATGCCTCTTCGCTTCGCCGCCGTTAACGTGTTAAAATTATCATTGTTTATAAGCTGTTCAGAACTGGCCTCGCGGTTAGCGACGTTGGACGGGAGTTGGAAAATACTTGTTGTCCAGGGTTTCGAATCGTGTGACCGGTGATAGTCGTACTTCTATGCTGATGAGTCTTGATTGAAAAAAGACGAAACGTATACGTCCATAGATATAAACAATAACAAATATGTTATATATATATATATATATATATATATATATATATATATATATATATATATATATATATATATATACGTATATATATGTAATTTAATAGATATACAACTAATAATAAAACTATTCGGCGATTCGTAACAATCAGACACAGTTTCCTGAAGACCATCGAGAGACCGAAATCGCTAGAGGAAGTGCCCACGACACAATGCCAGGTGGCATACTCCACCGGTTAACACCCGCGAACCGAGGAATCGCTCGCCGCGTCGAGAAATTGACAAGAAAGATCGCGAAGGGAGATAAGTCTGTGGCCTGTAATGACGTTTGCATATATATTATTTTGTATTGGGTACAAATTACAGTCTTGCCGTTTCGAAGGAGTGGAACCAGGAGTATTTAAAAAAAAACACACATAGCTAAATGAAAAAAAATTAACATTATTTTGTATTGGATAAACGGTTGTTTAAACAGTATTAATTGTGTAAACTGTACAGTAAATATGCATTATAGTATTGTCTTTTGGAAGGGTTGGAACCCGGATTATTGTTTAAAAAGCAAAACCAAATCAAAACGAACAAAATGAGTTTGTATGGGATAAACGTTTTTTACTCGAAGCGACTGAACACGAATTATTATTATTAAAAAAGCGAAGCCAAATCCAAACAAAGAATATCGCGTTATATTGGATACACGTTTCTTTCAACCGTATTAATGGTGTCAAACCTTCAGTAAATATGCATTACATTCCTGTGTTTTCGAAGCGATGCAACCCGGATTATAATTTAAACAAAAAACACACACGCCAAATCAAAAGAAACAACATTATTTTGTATTGAATAAGCGTTTGTTTCAAATGTATTAATTGCGAAAGACCTTCAATAAATATGGATTACAGTCTAATCTCTTCGAAGCGTTGGAACACGGATATTTATTTTAAAATAAAGCAAAGCAAAATAAAATAACAAACTTTGTTTGTATATAATACGCGTTTGTTAAAACTGTAACAATTGTGTAAAACCTTCAGTAAATATACATTACAGTCTTGTCTTTTTCAAAGCTTTTGCCCCCGGACTTTTATTTTTTTAAAACAAAGCGTAATAAAATAACAACATTATTTTGTATTGAATACGCGTTTGTTACAAGCGTATTAATTGTATAAAATGTTCAGTGCATATCATTTCAGTCTTGGTTTTTCGAAGGTGGTTAACCTTGATTTTTAAATATATATATATATATATATATATATATATATATATATATATAAATATATATGAATATACATGAATATGAAATGTGTGCTCTTCATAATCTCTCAGTTACATTGCTTCGGCTCGTTATTGCAACCAGACGTTTAGAAGGAAAACCGTGCTATGTTTGTCGCGCACACTCATAGCATGCCCATCTACATGTGCATATATCCCGACAAGACTCACGGCGATTAAGGCTTGTAAAAATATACCGGGCCTGTTGAACAATATGCACGACCACAATCGGACAGGCCAATCTGTTTAAGGATTGCTACGTCTGTAAATAAGTTGCGAGCATATGCATATATATATATATATACATATATATATATATATATATATATATATATATATATACATATATATATATATATTATATATATATATATATATATATATATATATATATTGTGTAATTATAATAATATTTGTATTTCTAAGCTGAATTTTTATATCTTTAGATATTTGTATATTCTTTATTACCGACATTTTATCCTCCACTTATTCATTTTTCCCTTTTTTTAACCTCTAATCCATCTTGTTTGCTTTGATAATTTTATATTTTAATAATTTTATGATGGTGTTAATTTAGTTACTTGCATTATTAGTGCATTTATCTATTTTGTAAAAATGTTATTTGCCCTATTATATTCTCGAAATATATCTTTACTGTAATACTTTTGTTATTATATTATATAACATGTTATTCAATATAGAAGTATTATTAATGCTATCTGATTTTTGTTTCCTTATTTTTTAATTTCTATATTTTTATCAATGTTTTCCTCCTCGTCCATTCTGTATTGTAGATATTCTAAATTTGTATTTGCTGTTTAGTACGCATGTTCATGTGTATCATCTTTGAAGTTACAGATAGAGTAGGATATAGTTCGGTTATAGGAGCTATTCCTCCATTATATTCTGCATATATGGTGTTGTTGAATAACACTGACTTTTAAGTGACCTGTAATAATGTATGTGTGTGATGATGTAAATAGCGCGGATGAATAGACTATGTGAAGTCATCCAATGTTTAACACAAAATACATTTTTTCAATGCTTTTGGAAACGATCATACGGCAAATAATAGTTATATTTTACTCATCGTAACATATATAAATGCGTATGTGTATGTTGTGATGCAAGCATGAGGCCTGTAATTGTATGAAAACATGTTCAAATTAGCATATATGTGTACTGTTGAGGTCTTCTGGTGTTTCTCTTCATCACTTTTTTATTCATTTTTTATGTTTAATATATTTGTATGTTTAATTTGTTTCATCCTTTAATTGTTGGCATTCATAACGATTAATGTTGTGTATGTATGTACGTGCATGTCAATGTATTCTGTGTGTGTATATATATACATATATATATATGTATGAGCTACAATTAAGTTCCCTCTTATATATATATATCCGTGTATATCATTCTACTCCTTATTTCCAACCGACACTTTCAACTAGCATTGTATTAATTCATTCTTTCAGTACATTCTCTGGCCCGTGGAAGCTAATCTTGTAAATGAGGTGTATCCGAAAAATGTATGCACATACGTAGTCACAAATATTTCCCTAAATAAAAATGATACATATACACATTTAATATGTGCATTGTTACATAACTAATTAAATACGCTTGTTATAACAATTTAATTGACTCATTGAAAAATATGGATTAAATAACTTCTTACGGACATACTCTCTCTCTCTCTCTCTCTCTCTCTCTCTCTTAATAATTCAATGTTTACCACTTACACAAACTATTCGTGTTATATACGGACATACAGACTGTGAAATACAGGTGTTTTAATCCGAATCAGGCGAACCCATCATTTAAGCTCGTTTTGTCTATGAAATGTTATTCGTCGAAAGATGTATCTCGCTTATGAATTAGAGCGTTACACGTCTTAACCTTTATTCAATTCGGAAGGATAATTTCTTCTAAATAAGCGGTCATGATGTAATTCAGTAAAATTGCCCACCCGCCGCTGGCGGAAAGATTATTTGTTTCCGATTACGTTCAGAATTTGTCAACCAACGATGCGGACAAACACGTTCTGCAGGGAAGATGGCTACCAATAAAAGGCTGTAATACTCGACGCATAGAGAAGCCATTGGCTATTGTTCCGCAACATAGGGAATTAGTACGTTACATTGAAACCACTTGGTTAAGCCGTTTCGATTATTCGTCTTCTTTATAATAAGGATATACAGCAACAGTAACAAAGCAGAAGGTTGTTTTTACTCTCGTGCTGTGCACGCTTTCAGTTATGCTAACATCAATATCTAAATGCATATCGTCACATATAACGGTAACGTGAATGTAATTGAACTTACAAATTGTATTTAATTAACACTTATTTAAGTAGAGTTAAGTGGGTATTTTATATTTTGAAAGCATGTATTCCTAAGATGCATTTTATAAATATTCATGGAAGATATTTTTCGAAGCATGATACGGAGTCCATGGCGTATGATTGAGGGTTAAAATGTCATGATTAACTATATTTCGTTATGTTTGCAATGTATTTTCTCAGAGTAGGTCAGATAATTGTTATGTGTTAAATTACTTGGCAAATCGATGTTATAAAAATCGGATTTTTAAAACGAGTACTTAAATGAAACCGGCGTTAATCGTTAATAACATTGTGTTACATATGTTATATTTTGCGAAGACGATTATATAAGCTGTATTTAAAATTAAAAAAACAATTTGAATATTTATACAGACTTCTTATTCAAAAACTTATCTATGTGGGGTTTTCATTTTTATTCCTCAGGTCGTACAGTGTCCGACATATGGAATCAGCTGATCTTTGACTCTGCTCGTATTCTATTCCAATTGTAAGGAATGCATAACTTACGAAGTGTAAATGAAAGTAAGCAATACGTTTGACTTCTATATTTGTTTAATTTCATGAAAATCGGTATTTTAAGGTTAGGAAAACAAGTACCTTAATACACTAAGCGTTGCACGAGACTATTTTATATTTAAATGAATCATATGGTTCGCAAACTGTAATATAAAAAGGTATAACTATAGATATCGATTTAAATGTATGATGTAAGGAACTGTTAAGGACATTTATCTTATTCATTTTTAAAGCTGCTTTGTATTTGCTAAAAGCAGATATTCTGGTATGTCATTTCTTTAATCGTAACAATAATATAAACGTTATAAATTACCAGTCAAAAAGCTAGAAACACAAATGTACATAAATAAAGCGTCGTGTTTTTAAGTTTCAAATGTAGAGTCGTTAACACACAGTGGCAATACACAATACTGAAATAATGACGGTGCTATTTACACGTGTCTCATATGAACATCATTTATCGGGGAACGTGTGCGGATGTAATACTAGATTTGGAGTCTAAACCGAAAATTCGATCGATTTCCGTATGGGATTTCCGTATCGCTATCGAGCAGAATTCATGTTAACAATAAAATCGAGTAGAGCAAACGTTCATGGTCTTACTAAAATACTCCTATATAAATGACGTGGATCGAGGCCGAAGTAGATGTGCGAATGATTCATTAAATATATACCTATCAATGAAAGAGTTGTCAGTAATTTACTTTATCTCTAGAGTGAAAAGTCGTATTGAGTCAAATCAATTAATAGATGACACATTATATATTTCGTCTCAACGTAAAGATTCATCAAATATGATTTTAATAAATACATCGTATGTCACATTTTAATTCATTTTTGTAGAATTCTGGCTGTAAGTGATGTATTAAACTTATATTATAATCAACAATGAGAATTATACTTGTTTTAATTGTAATATTGATTGGAATATGAAATTTGAATTTAGAATGAATTATTTCTTGGGTTAGTGAACCCAGTTTATTTACAATTAATGATTAAGTCATATTTGCAGTAAAATGAGCACTTGATGACGCTATTTTTACATAAGTGTACGCTTGACGATGTCAAGATTGTCTCACATAAACATTCAGTACTTTGTAAATGGTCAATACAAATTACGTACCAGGCTCATCGTCGGTTCACTTCGGTGATGTAAAAATAATATGTTTGTAAATGGTACGTTTGCGCATTACTATAGACGTATTACAGTGATAGGATGTTTTCATAAATATGACGCATCTACTCCGTCTGTAAAATGAAGACACATGCTCCAAAATGAGGCGGTACACTACTAGACGGTGTTTAATGTTGAAGCGATTTGGAATAACCGGAAAGTCCCTATCATAGTTCCCAACATATTTTACGTAGTGGCAGGTGTAGGTTCGTTCTGTGACACCTTTCTGTGTGCTTTTATTGACAAGCAACCTTCTTTCTTATTCCTTCTGTAATATATATATATATATATATATATATATATATATATATATATATATATATATTATAAATAAATATTTATCATACATATCTATCAGAAACTGCTCGACTTGAGTATTGTTGATGAATAAACAGCTATTACCCACAGTCATATGTGTTACATGTAAACTAATACTCATTAGTGTGACTTACATAACTGTACCGCCGATTGAACGATTTGAACCCTTTAATCAATAATGTTTGCCACTCGGCTACCGCGACAGTCATATTTTAAATGGGTGAGGTATTAACTCTATATTATATTTATAACATAGTAAGTGTTCGATCTACCAATTGGAGATAACTCGTAAAAGGGCCTTATTAGAAACCTTCCATATTTTTTCTCAAAGTGCCCAAATTTTAAGATGCGTAAATAATTGTGATTTATAAATAAATATTTATAATCCACATAGATATATGTTTGATGTTCAACTAACAGTCATCAGTCGTGCTTATATAAGTATACCGCCCGTCGCAGGTGTTGGATCCTAGACACGAACAACCCGAAACCAATGTTCTTAATCATTCGGTAACAGTGAGCCCTATATTTAACTGTCAGAGAAATATACATGAAAGTGTATTTACGATAACACTACATCTTATAAACTAGTCAATATATCAAGGGGAAGCCTTCGTAATATTGTTTTATTAGAAACATTTCATATCTTCCTTATAGTGCTCTATTTGAACGGCGCTGAAATTATTATTTTTTATGAATACATATTTATTATGATAATATATATGTTTAGATGAATATCTATATATATATATTAATATATATATATATATATATATATATATATGTGTGTATATATATGTATATATATATATATATACATATATATATATGTATATATATATATGTATATATATATATATATGTATATATAAATATATATATATATATATGTATATATATATATATATATATATATATATATATATATATATATATATATATATATATATATATATATATACAGGACCATCCAAAATTAAGCAACAAAAATGAAATCTTCTGAATCTAAACAAAATTATATATTAATTTTTGTGAAAATTTCACTGACTATACCCATTATACAGTTGGACTTTTACCGATATTTTAAGATTAATTAAAACAATATTTTATTAATTTCAAATGTCCAAAATTTAGGTACACACTATAATATTTTGCTTAATCACATCAAAAAAGCAAAAGAGCTTTAATAGTTTGTACTTCCCCCTTTTTGTTTAATAACTGCTGCGCATCTACGACTGCTTGATTTCACTAAATCTTGACATTGGGCCACAGTTATCTTGGCTCATTAATCTGTCAGTTTCAGCCACAAGTATTCGATGTTTTCTGGATTATTTGCCATAACGTTCTGTCTTTGAGTCTTCCATAAGTGTTCTACATCGGTCTATCCCAGGACTCTGAGCAAGCCAGTCCATTACCTCTACTTCTTGATCAGCTAGATAATTTATGACCAGATTTGCCTCATGGAAGGGAGTAGTATCCTGCATAAGAACAGGTTTTTCGATACCAGAATTGTGCAACACTGGCAAAACATAATGTTCTACAACACACTTGTATACAGTGGTATTTGCTCTAATATTTAAGCGCCAAAGTAATGTTACCCTGCCATGATACAATGCCGAAAACCACCACGCTATCTCCACAAAATTTAACAGTTTATTTGATGGAGCTAGGATTCAAGCTTTCGCCTTTTCTTCTTCTTACAAATTGTTTTCAATCACTGGCAAATACATTAAATTTAGATTCGTCACTGAAACAAACTTTTTCCCATATTCTTCTGGCCATATAATATCCTTTTTTGCGAACGCCAATCTAGCTGTTTGTTTTTTTTTAATTTATTAGCGGCTTTTTTCGAGAAGATCTTGCAAACATACCTATTTCGTGCAACCTTCTGGACACAGTTTGTCGTGAAACATTATTGGCACATTCCATTTGTTTAGAAATGTTGCCAGCTGTAAAGTAATGGTCTTTTAACACTAGACCTTGTATAACTATGTCCTCTTCTGTCGTTGTCTTTCTTGCTATACCAGGTGTCTTTGTATTACTTAACCTTCTAGTTTCTTTTTAGAGGTTGCGAACTCGGCTTACACCACTTATTGAACGTTTCACACGTTTTCCGATCTCTTCTATTGTCAACTTTTCCTTTCTTAACTTGACGGTTTTTGCTTTGAATATGTCATTAAAATTGCACGATTGTAGATTTCGAAAATATTTCCCTTTAATACATTCTAATGCGTGCTTCAAAGATGTTGTCAATTTCCTTATTTAAAAAAAAATCAAATCTGCGCATAACATCGCCAGGACTACACTTATCCTAACGTCTTTAAGAACTTAACGTATCTTTCTGCTCAAATTGTGATTCGACCACTCGGGGTTTATACCATCCAAATGAGGAGAAATAAAAGAAGAAAACAACTATAAGGCAGTCTCGCCTGGCAAAGTTGTTCTATAACGAAAGCTTGCAAAAAACAGATTAAATAAATGATTGTTTTCATTTAAATTGCACGATCGTTGATTTTCAAAATATTTCACTTTAATAAACATATATTTTTGTAAAACCCCATATATATATATATATATATATATATATATATATATATATATATATATATATATATATATATATATATATATACATACATATACATATATACAGGGTGTTTCAAAAGTCTTGGGAACATTACAAATGCGTATATCTCATGAACTATTCCAGGTAGAAAAATGAAACTGGTGCCATTTTAAAGCTTGCTTTATCAAGTTTTTGGTCATACTAATGATTTTCGTGTTATCTTTCCAGGTGCAGTAATGGCGTTCTCTAAACAAGAGAAGGCATTTTGCGTCCTCCAATTTGCAAAGACTGAATCGTGGACATGTGTTCAGCGTGCATTTCGCAGGAAATTTAAAAAAGAAGCCCCTGAAAGGAAATCCATTTTCAGATGGCATGCTAAATTTGTGAAAGATGGGTGTTTGTGCCCAAGTAAGCGAACAGGTCGCCCTTCAACTTCAGAAGATGCAGTTGAGCAAGTTCGGACAGCCTTTCAGCGGAGCCCCCGTAAATCAGTGAGAAGAGCCAGCAGGGAACTTCAGCTTGTTCCAGCAACTGTCTGGCGTGTCTTAAGGAAACGACTGCAAATGGTACCTTACAAGCTCAAGTTGGTCCAAAAGTTGAAGGACACTGATAAGCCACTTCGCCGTGACTTTTGCATTGCAATGCAAGAGAAGTTGGAAGATAACGGCTTTGATGACCGGCTTGTTTTTAGCGATGAGGCGACCTTCCATCTGAATGGCAAAGTTAACAAGCATAACACTCGCATATGGGGTACTGAGAATCCTCATGAACTTTTTGAGCACGAGCGAGATTCAACAAAAGTGAACGTGTTTTGTGCAATTTCCAAGAAATGTGTCTATGGACCGTTCTTCTTTGAAGAGGCAACTATCACTGGTGAATCCTATCTCAACATGCTGGAAGACTGGTTAATGGCTCAGTTGGAACAAGCAGAATCTGATGACTTCATTTTTCAACAAGATGGTGCACCACCACACTGGAGTCTTAGAGTAAGGCAGTTTCTAAACACAAGGCTGCCTGGTAGATGGATTGGGAGATCTGAGCGAGGTGATGACGTTCTCATGCCCTGGCCTCCTAGGTCTCCAGATCTTACCCCGTGTGACTTTTTCCTTTGGGGCTTTGTCAAGCAACAAGTCTATGTGCCGCCCCTTCCAAGAGATATTGACGAACTAAAGGCTCGAGTAACGGCAGTTGTGGGAACCATTGACGTCAAGATGCTGGAACGCGTTTGGCAGGAAATGGACTATCGACTAGATGTCTGCCGTGTGACGAATGGTGCTCATATTGAGCAACTTTAGAGATTCCCCACAAAACTTGAAACTTTAACCTTTCCAACGGTACCAATTTCATTTTTCAACTCCGAATAGTTTTTGAGTTATTAAAAATCGTTATGTTCCCAAGACTTTTGAAACACCCTGTATGTATATATATATATATATATATATATACATATACATATATATATATATATATATATATATATGTATATAATCATTCTAACATGACACCTTACAGAATCTGATACGCCCAAAGATTAAATGCCACCGCAACATCCGGAAAAGATATGTATAGAACACTCTTTTCTGCTTGAAATGGTACGAGTAAACTTCGCAATATCTTGGAGAGTGATATATTTCTTCACTACAAGCTTTCTCTCACTAAAGAGACGTTGCTCTCTGTCTCTGCTCTATAGTTTTTACTCGAATAAGTCCGCTCTTAGGTTGTTTCTTGATATATATTTATAGGAGTAACTTACATAGAATAATGATGTATTCCTCTTGTATGTGCCAAGCGTTACCCGGAAGTAATATTCAGTGCTTATAAGTGGTTTATGTAAAAGCAGATAATATTTCAGCTGATATGTTCACCTTGTGAAGATTAACCAGTCTTAATACAAGTATGTTTAATTATAGAAATGCGTGGATATATCGATATTGAAAAGCGATGCTAAAATATATAAAATCGCGCATGCCTTAACTCCACAACGAGTAAACTAATCTTACACGAATAGAAAAAAAACATTAATGAAGTAATACTATACAGTACGTTTGCTAATTATAGTATTGATAAAAGATGTCTAGTGATTAGAAATCAAAAAGATAGTGTTAATAGTAATTGTAACACTATATTAAATTATTCCATTGTAACTAAATGCATAAGAATATTAAATTTGAAAAGCTCTAAAATATAGTATGTATACACACACACACCCACCCACATGTATGTATATATATATATATATATATATATATATATATACATTGTGTGTATTAAGGCAGCATATTTTCATTTAGGCAAACATTATTAAATAACACGGAGTGGTTTTGTTTGATGCGACTTTTTTTATTTTTTCAATTTAACGAATTGTCCATCTTATGTTTCGGTCAAATTGATATACATATAATCTATGGCTTTCTTGTTTTATTCTTTTTTTCTTTTTTGCAAATACTTTCGATTTGAATTGTCAACTCATCTTCAGGCGGTATTAGTTTTAGTGTATTTACTGTTGTGCTCATTTTTGAATAATAACGGCAAGTAGTTTATATTTGAAAACCCGTCTGTAAAGTGGAAATGTACATGAGAGCGTGATTGCGTTCTACACATACAATGGATTTAAAGTTTGACTGTTTAAACCGTTAAGAAATTGATGACGTTAAATAAAGTGCATACAATTCAAACGCATAACGACCTAATGGCTAAGAATTTGGTAATGTTAATTATTATGCTAGACACTTTAAAATGTTGCGACTAGTTTCATAATTTACATTATTAATTGTGGGATATTTAGTTTTTTATGTAGAGGGCTTCGAGTATTTTTAGTTTTTTGATATTGGTATCATGGTGTATTATTTTGGTATTGTTAACAAGGATGTTTCTATATTGGGAGAGAGGGCAATTCTGTTGTTTTAGGTGTTGGCATATAGAGCTTGTGTCGGAGAGATGTAGGGTGAGTCTTCGCGATAGTGTTGTGGAAGTGAAACCTATGTAAGACTTATTTTTTTTTTATTGTTGTCGGAGATACATTCTCCCATAGGACATTGGAACTGATATACTACATTGGTCCTCTCTAATGTATTTTGGGTTTGGGAAGTGTTATTTTTAACAACATAGTTTGATGTTTTCATTTTTTTATAATAAATGATAAATCGTATTTTATCATCTGAACTGGTGGGGGATATATAGCGATGTATTATATTTTTAAGAACTTTTAAATCCAATTTAAAGTTTAAATGCATTTGGTTATTCTATTGTAACCAAATGCATGCAAACTATATATATATATATATATATATATATATATATATATATATAGAATGTGGTTATACAATCATAACATGCGCATGAAGGTTTCTCTATTCACTGTGTAGTGTGACGCCACTGTATTATCTCAATTTCCCACCCCTAAAAAATTAAACCTAGATGTTGTTTGGACATAGATGGTATGTTATAATTTTATACCTTACACAAATCACCATTTTTATCCATAACAATATTACGGCTTATAGCTGAATTTAAAATAACACACAGCGTGAAATATACAGCCATCTACGGTTAAAAAGACATCCAATTACTCCTAGAAATCTCATGGAAACCTGTAATAGCTTCTTTGCACGAAACTGGTCAGTAATAAAAATACATATAAAATAAGTAAATTGTTTCAATTCTTACCATCAGTATTTTTCGACAGTATTGCAACGATCCCACAACATCGCAATATATTATTATTATTATTATTATTATTATTATTATTATTATTATTATTATTATTATTATTATTATTAATTAGCTTTCATATTTTACTATTACAATTCTCGGAAAATTCGATGCGTGTGTATTTTTTTTTTACATTAATTAATACTTTCTTGTTTATCTGTTCATTTAAATTTTGAGCTATATTAACAATCTTCTTTCTACGTTTCACTGTTTTCTTAGTTATTTACTTATAAAAATAACATAGATACTCTTTTCTCACAGTGAAGGAAATAATACTTCTAGACTGCGCCAATGTTTGCTTTTTACCCTAGAATATTGATTGAGAATTTACCCCCACAACAACTGTTCCGTTTTATGTTTAATTACTACAATACACAACACCGTTAATTTGATTCGGTTTATTTTTACTTCTACTTTATTTAAGTTTTACACAACAATTAACTTCACAGTGTCGTATCTGGTACTTAATCTCTTATCTTTTCGATCAGTGACGCACAAAACATATTCTTTTCTCTCTTATGTCAGTGCAGAAGAAATTCTGTTTGACATAAGCAATGTTTTCCATACGAGATTTATTTTCAACACATTAACACACAACATTTCTTTTTTGGGTGTGTAAATTCATTTACAACCAAAAAGGCAACACGGGGTTGAGTTAAAAAGTATATCTGTCTAGAAGGATATTTCCTTCACTGGAAAATGAAACCATTGACGCATATTTTTGGTTAATGTTTATAATTTTCTTCCTGGGAGGGATTTATATAAATAACCGGACCCACTCAATAGTAGATACAATACTAAGACACACCATAATGGCGGGTGAAATGCTCCCTCACAATAAATGTTGTTTATGATAAAATAAGAGGCGAACTTGTATTTAATCCTTCGTTATCCATAGAACGTAGTAGCTAGACTTATTCTACCCTACATCAATAGCCCCACATACCCCCACATACACCCATATATATATATATATATATATATATATATATATATATATATATATATATATATATATATATATATATATATATATATAAAGTAATACAAGCGGCAACTAATATCTTATTAGTAGTGAATAAAAACTGAAGCTCAATATACTGGTCAGAGCATTAATATTATGATATAAAATGAAATAATGAAATAAGGTGTCAATCAAATTTTATTAAAATTCAAAGTTCAAGCAAAGTATCGTAACCTCTTTAGCTAGTGAGTTCTCAAAGATAAATCTTCTCCTCGGAGGACCATTACTATAGTAACATCACAAGAGGTGATAAAATAACACTTTGAAAACATATAAAAAAATAAGCATGCACTTAGCGATTATAATATTGCCTTCTGTTCGGCTAAGAATGGTCCTGTTTGGCGTGCGAGAGGACGAATAATTTCAAAGTTTACTCATTGAATTATTTTTATTCGATTCGGGGGAAGAAATGAGCGGCTTTGTGCACTCAAATCAATTTTAATTTTTCTCAAATCGGATTTAACGGATTCTCCATTTAACAAGCGGATTTTGATTTGATTTGTAATGTTCAGATCAATTTCTGGGAATTTGGAGTGAGTTTATTGAACTTTTTATTTGATTTGATTTATTTATCGGATCAACATAAACATTGGATACTCTACACTTCATCGATTGCCGACGCATCTCACGACTGGACTACTTTTTCATTTTTTTAAATTTCTAGTTTTTGGACTTTCAATCATTACCTGGATTAATTTTCAGTCAGCCTTCTGGACTTCTGGATATATTTCCTGAGTATGTATTTTAAACTCTATGAGTTGGATGGATTGTTTAGATTCAACAAAAAAGTATGTTTGTGAGTTGATATATTTGATGTTAGGTATTTTGATGTATTTTTAATATATTTTTATATATTTTCAAAGTGTAATTTTTATTATCTGTAGTTATGTTTCAATGGTAATGATCCTCTGAGGAGAAGATTTATCTTTTAAAACTCATGAGCTAAGGACGTTAAGATACTTTGTTTTAATAAAATTTGATTGACACCTTATTTTATTATTTAATTTTATATTTTATATTCTAATATATATATATATATATATTATAAATATATATATATATATATATATATATATATACATATATATATATATATATATATATATATATATATATATATATATATATATATATGTGTGTTTTCAATTGTATTAACAAAAATACCCGACTAGTCTTGGTGTGTTGGATTTGTAGATTTTGTCAATCCATCAAACAAAGCGAAGGACAACTCTGATAAGAAATCCTGGCTATAAACCACTTACGTTTTGGTAGCTAACCTTTGGGGAGAGAGGCCTTATTCACCTGATCGACAACTTTCCTAGAGCTTGAATCACGAACAAAATATCCGGTTTACAAACATTACATTGCTTAAAGAGTTGATGGGCTCTGTCTATCGCCCGGCCTTTGTACTCCTTTGTCTATTTGCTATGCTCAGAGGTACCAGCGCTGGAACGTCTCAAAGGCACCCAGTGCCGAGCCTTTTCTCCTGACTAGGTCAATAAATGCCCTCTTTATTTCTCTCTATGTTCGTCACTAAGGTATACATGACTGGTCCTGGCCGCTCTTGTTCCGACATGTGTAGGGTGCAGGTTAGAAATCTTATACTGCTGCTGTTTCCAACTGACTATACAGGAGCCCAAACTCTTAGGTAGCGCTAATAATAGCTGTTCTATCATCAGTTGTAAAATACCGTGGATAATTGTACGTGCTATGTTGTGCATTGACAAGGGAGCGACTAATGGACTGGCTGTGTTAGTTATTGGCACCTAACTTGAACCCACTTTGTTTACCCCACGTTATCAAAAACAAACATGACATTGCAAAATAATGAAAATCATCTTCGACCCAGGACAGTAACCTGCTTTACTCTGTTTCTTAAATCATAGATTGAACACTCTCACCTGACTTGAATGCTCAATTACTTGTGTTTGGGAATGTTAATGAACACCACCGTGACTAACTTGGATTACCTAGCTATACTGACGCAGCCAGTTACACTACGTATAATTTCTCCTTAGCTAACTCCCTCTCACAGACTGTCGTTTTCCATACACACTTCTCTGATCTAGTGAACCAGCAAGCGACCATTTTCTGAATTTACTGTACTAGGAGTGTGTGACTGAAGCCCATAGCCTGCTCGGGGACGCTTATCACGTCGTCGTTATTATTGCGATCACCTTAAAATCTCGTATATAGTCCAATGTAGGGAGTAGGGAGTGTTTTTAATGTTAAAGCTTTTTATTAGAGTGGATAGAGAGGTGCAAGTGGCATTGTTATTATTGTATTTGAAAGAGTAGTTATGGTTTGAAATTCGGGGCCTAATGGGGATGGCACTTGCCCCAATATAAGTGTGTTTTGTGTATGGGGATGTTGTTATAGTATTGTGTTATTTATAGTATCGGGAATGTTTTGGGTGGGTATGCTCAAGTGCTAGGCCAAACTTAAATCAGGATTGTTAGTTGGAGAAGATGAGATACTTTGAGGGATAAGATCAAATCTATTATTAGATAGAAGTACAATACCTGGACGTTAAGCCGCTTTAATAAGTGTTAAAATTATCATTTTTTATCAGCTATTCAGAATTAGCCGAGCGGTTAGCGACGTTTGATTTGAGTTGAAAAATACTTGTAATCTAGGGTTTCGAATCGCATGACCGGTAGTGAATACTCATATCTCTATGCTAATGAGTCCCGGTTTAAGGACTAAACGTATACGTACATAGATAATAAACAATATATATATATATATATATATATATATATATATATATATATATATACAAAAAAGGTTTTTAAGGTAAATAAATAATTTATATTTAAAAACAAATAGTTTGCGTTGTGCAAGGTTTTCTAAATATTTTATAAAAAAAAAATTCTCTTTATTATTGCTATTCGGCCAACGCTTCGAATGTGTGACTTTTGAAAATATTTATCCACGCAACCCTATGACACACACGTCATATCAACATTTTCGTCCTAACATCAAGACGAGTTTCAGCTTGGCTAAGATAAGTATGTCTCAATCAAGAAGAAAAAAAACAAAAAAAAGAAGAAATATTCTTCTGAAGATGGTAAATATCACAGAAAGTACTCAAGTTTATATAAAAAAAAGTTTTACTAGTAAATAAATAATTTATTTAAAAAAAAAATAATTAGCGTTGTGCAAGGTTTTCAAAATATTTTATAAAAATAATATTCTATTTATTATTGCTATTCCGAAAACGCTTCAAATGTGTGACTTTTCAATATATATATATATATATATATATATATATATATATATATATATATATATATATATATATATATATATATATATATATGTATATATATATATATATATATATATATATATATATATATAAACGTATAAGTCGTTGAATGAAAGCACAGCTGTCTGCGGAAAGCTTTATCATATATAACGAGATAAATGTAAGCAATATTATTTACATTGACACCTAGAATTGACTTGTTTATATTAGATGATAATAAAATGGTGGTATCCTATTTATTTGAAAAACAAATAGGGTTTGAGAAATATCTGACAAAATGCGTCGAGTGTAAACCAAGCAAGGTAGGTACTAAGGTGTTGAAAGAATTGTACAAATATCGCAGAATGTTATTTCGGAAAATCATGTTGAAAATAAATACGTGAAAAAGTTGTATGTAAAAAAAATAAAGTGAGAATTAAAAGTATCCACGGAACAAAAAGTAGAATATTATTCCAGGCAGCAAAGTGTGATCAAGAAGAGAACGGATACATCATCATGTCATCTGAAATTCAATAGTTCGTTATTTTAGGTAAATGCACACACGCTAACACATTCACACACATATATAGGTATGCATACATATATATATATATATATATATATATATATATATATATATATATATATATATATATAATGTTATTTTATGTAATTATTTTTATTGATGATTGTAGCGTTCGTTGTTATTTTGATTACTATTATTTCGATTGTCTCACTTTCCTAAGTGCAAAAAATTGCATTATTAGTCGCCCTTAACTTCATAGGATGTATTTTATCCGTTAATATATATTTTTATTTGTTTTATACGTACATAAAAGTTATCCATGGACACGTGTTTTTGGCTCACAGGCGTCATCAGCATGGCTAACTTAGACAGAGAGCGAACCTTCGATATTGATGTCTATAGGCCAGCGTTCTACCACTGGGCCAAGAGGCTACGTCTAGAAATATGTACGATTTTTATCACCTACGTATTTAATGTATTTTCATGTAATTATTTTTATTGATGATTGTAGCGTTCGTTGTTATTTTGCTTACTATTATTTTGATTGTCTCACTTTCCTAAGTGATTAACATGCAAAAAATTGCATTATTAGTCGCCCTTAACTTCATAGGACGTATTTTTCCCGTCTATATATATTTTTATTTATTTTATACGTACATAAAAGTAATCTATGGACACGTGTTTCTGGCTCACAGCCGTCATCAGTATGGACAACTTAGACACAGATCGAACCTTCGATATTGATGCATATAGTTCAGCGTTCTACCACTGGGCCAAGACGCTCTGACTAGAAATATGTACGATTTTTATCACCTAAATATTTGATGTATTTTTATGTTATTATTTTTATTGGTGATTGTATATATATATATAGTGATGTAGAAATACAAATAATAATTATAAAATATATAATAGCATCAACTTATCATGTATATTTTAATGTTATGGTGTTTTTGGAGTTTCGCCTTACGCAAAAATAGACACGTGACTAGTTGACAAAACAGGAATCCGTCTAGTATACACTACTAAGGTAATGATTTGAATCAGGTCTAAATATTAATTGTAATCTCCAGTAAGACTGCTATGAATTTAAATTGAATATGTGTTATACGTATTAATAGCAATTATAATAACATAATAAACTAACATAAAAACGTTATATAAATATTTTTATGAGCAAAATAATTTTTTTTCAATAATCCGCCAGAAAAGAAATTCGGTATGAATCTAATGCGCGTTAGCTTTCCATAAAATATTATTTTAAATATTTTTTCAATAAAAATACGTAAATACATGTATCCTAGTTCATTTCCCCCTTCATGCAAATACTAAGTATCGTATTTTTCCAAGCTAATACGAGACTATTCTCGTAAATGAAGTGCATATTGTTTCATGAGTAGTTATGAGGTAAGATTACCATTTCAGTGGTATTGACTTTTAGTATCTAATACTCTTATCAAACTCTGAGAAAAGTAAATATTGCAAAATTAAAGTAAAATAACCTATACTGCTCTGGTTTTTCCCTATCAGACTTATATGTTTTTAAACGACTAATGTATCTCTTTCTTCGCGTTGTTTTAGATTAACAAAACACATCTATATTAACGTCTAATTATTTTATGTTTGAAACTGGTTTAGATATACCTCTTATTATTTAATAATATAATTTTTATACACCAACCACTCTTTTCTCTTGCTCAATCTCTCTCCTTATATATATATATATATATATATATATATATATATATATATATATATATATATACTTATTATATGCACTACCTCTGTGCAGACAGCAACACTCACTCCTCATATTTCCCTTTCTCCGACTGGTCTACCCTTATAGAAGTACGTATTCAAAGTCCCCACATCTGTCAATTGATCCTCATCGCTGAATCTAACATATATCAGTACCGCAATTTCGATCGTATACTTGCCTAGTTATTTTGCTACAATAATATTACACCCCTCAGACTTCTTAGCCACATCGCGATCAAGAAGTGGCAAGAAGTTACAAGATGATGCATATTCGAATGACGCTCCTTATCTCGGGTAAATTTCACTACTAAGAGGGGAACGTTCCCCAGCGCATTGATGTATCTAGACTTCAGAACATGAGTGAACGCGCTCAAGAATTTAGAGTGTGATAGTCAATGAAACTAGTTCAGGAGTGTGGTACTTGGTCTTAAGTTGCGGAATCATCATGACTAGTTCAATGACAATTACTACCAGATGCGCACACAATAAATCCCGACGAAGGCCCTGCTTCTCTACAGCAAGATTTCAAGAATACAAAGTCGGCACTTCATCGTGATATTCGTGAAATGTAGAGTCAATGCTGGTTGTACATTACTGAAAAACTCAACAGGCCTATAATAGGAAAGATATAAAACTATAAAAAAACGTATTTAGGACTGTTCTCAGAAAACAATCCTCATGTATTTTTCCACTTCGGTCCAAAGATGCGATCCTAGAATATTACCAAATTGTGCGCTTAACAATTCACGGATCTATTGTATAATCCGTCAGTTGTTGATGATGAAGTTATCAATAGTCTGTTAGAGGAGGTAATCTATCATGTGATGATCGACCACCTCACCCTTCTTTAGATGCATAATACAAGCAAACAACTTATTATCTTAAAGGCACAGACCTGGCTGGCATCTCTGTTGAGCTTATCCGTGTTGAGGCTGAGAAAGTTGTAAAATAAATAAAATGATCAGAGTGTGGCAATTATAGACGTATACACCCTTTTCAGGAAGTGAGTAATGTATTTTCAAAGATCTGCTTAACCGGCTCACTATATAAATGGGCCCCTCTATTATACCGGAATGCTAAAGCGGCTTTTGATAAGGTCGTTGCACGATGGATATGATCTTCGTTGACCGACTATTTCAGGAAAAGTTCATTAAACAACTGGTCGAACTCTATCAAGTTGTCGTGGGATTGGCAACAGCTTTTTACACCGTTAATAAATCAGAATTGTGGTTAATCCTCTGTAAAATTGGATGCTCACTAGGATTGATGAAATGTGTTCTCATGTTTTCTCGAACAACTGGTAGAGCATTCAAAACTTGTGTGCCTGAGATCTGTTATAATTAAGATGCGGTCATCGTTGCCTACACCAAGGATTATTTGCATATGATAAGTAATCTCTTTTCCCGATCAGATACAACCTTTGACGATATTTCTAATCCAGGGAAAATTAATGTAATGCTCACTACACGCCCAAGAATATAATATATAGATCTATGCGTTACTGTAAAAGAAGCTAGATTATATGAAGTTGACTCTTTTGTATAACTTGGTAGCAATCTCTCCATGAATGGATCCATCAACTTGGCGATACCTCTAATACTTGATACATGTTTGGTAGGCTTGAAAAAGGGTGTTGTAACACAAAGCCATTACAATAGAAAAGTACTGTGTGTGCACGAATAATGCGTCTTTCTCGTCCTGTATTCTTTGGAGACATCGATTACATATCGCAGACACATCAATGTTCTAGAGAGCTTCTATCAAACGTGTCTTATAGGGATCATTAATCTTTAGTTTCAACCATTTACACCAAACATCGATGTTCCATAGTAATCCAGAGTGCCGGAAATAGAAGTATGTGTTATATGTAGTCAATGCGTTGGCAGGCCACTTAGTTAAGGTGGAAGATTATAGGCTCCCTCACCAACTGTTTTGTGGTACCTGCTGTTTGGGAAACACCCGAAACATAAACCTAACTTACGGGTTAATGATATAATAAAAGATAACCTAAAAATATGTGTTAAACGTACAAAACTGCGAGAGAATTGCTCACGAGCGATCGGCCTAGCGCTACTGTATCTATGAAAGCTATGGCATGTTTGAAGCAAAGAGTACTCCATCTGTAAACTTTTTTTGCGGAAGCTATCAATGTCAAATGCTACAGACACACTTCAATCTAATAAGTGTGTTGTTTATAACTGGCAAGGTCTAGTCTACTGCGTAATAGGAGCTCTTATAAACAAGTGTATAACACGAGTTAAATATTGCTATACAAATGGAAACTAGTAGCTTTGTATGTAATATCTGAAGAAAATCTCATAAAATAAGTCGGCCCTGTCTAGTTATGTGCGTTAGAACAAGCGGCCATTGGAATTTTGTAGGGATGTCCTTATTCTGTAAAGAAGTAGAACTCATATATATATATATATATATATATATATATATATATATATATATATATATTTATGTGTGTGTGTGTCTGTGTGAATATGGTAGGACAGTACCTGCCCAAGGACGGGTATAAGTAATAAAAATATGATTGGTTTTAAATATGTTTTATTGGAGATATGTTACAGTTAAGTCTGCAGCTCACTTATTGTAAGTGTTTTATTAAAAAAAAATTGCATCGATGAACAATATTGTTGGCTAGAGAAAATATGTTCCAATCAAAATGAATAAATTCGAAAGAATTTTTCATTTATCTGAACTATAATTATATGCAGACAGCTTACTCTGGAGTATTTCAATGATATAATAGATAAGTGTCTTATACGCTATGTATACTAATCGAGTACCATTTTCTAGAACTTATCAAACGCTATACTTCATTTGCATATTTTATGAACAGTTTCTATTAAAGTATAGTTATGTACGATTAATTTGTAATTTTATTCTTGTACTCATATATATATATATGTATATATATATATTTATATATATATGTATATTTCTCACTCTCCTTCTATATATATATATATATATATATATATATATGTATATATATATATATATATATATATATATATATGAACTAGTTTAATCGCTTATAATATACTTTTTTTAGTAGTAATATTCGTTTAGATAAAACCAATACAAAGTAAAATGGTACTACCATTTTATTATTTTGAACTTTAAATGAGACATTCCGGTGAAGTCTACACAAAAGTACATTTGTATATCGCAAACAGTTCTACGACTATGGAATAATTTATAAAAAAATGAACTCTACATTGAACGAACAAACTGACACACTTTTTGCTTTAAGAAGTAAAATATTACATTATTTTTTTTAAATGTATTTGTGTTGCTCTTGTGCTGCGTGTTGTTATAATGATAGTATAGATAATTATGACGACGAGGCGCCTTCCAAAGATGACATCATTTGGTATAATTACTTGAATATATTAAACTCTCCATTGAACGCTGTGACTAAAGTTATTGTTTTCTTTTAATTACTACATAATTTGTTTTATTCTTAAGATGAAGTTTGTTTTTTGCTTTTGATGCTATTGTTGTTGTTGTTGATGATGATAATGCTTATCGTGATCATGATGATGATGATGATTTTATTTGCCAGCCGAGCACCTCAACTCTTGATTCGTAAACATCTGTATAGAAATACTCCCACAGACAATCACACGTTATCTTCTCAACCTTATTATGTAAGTATATAACAGTTTTGGTATCCGTCAGCTTTGCAGTATCTATTCTACGAAGACATCTATTAAGAGCGAATCGCTTTTTCATCCTAATTACAGATCTCATGTAATCACACAATAGACGATGATCTGCCCAGCACTCGGCATTCGTTTTGACTCAACCTTGCAGACGCCCTGCAGGTAGCGTCTACATGTACTAACGTAGTCGATCAAAGCTATTGCTTGATAGTGGATGCAACAAAATATTCACATACTTTAGTATTAGATTGAGTCACTCTGCAAATATCTGCATTGAACGTAACCCACTCTTACTCATACTTCCTGCTCCATGACGTCTACGTTGACACTATGTTTGATAGTTATGTCCACCATTTTCTTGAAATCTTCTAATTAGCAATGCTATCATTTCGCGCCCCGATAATTCTGTTTACAGTATCCATGAGAGGATTCGACATGCTGAGGTGGGCTGTCCAAAGTAGAAGCATTACCAGAAATAAGAGTTGCATCCCGCAAGGTAATAATGCGCTTATTCTGACGAAACTCGTTGCTCATTATAATCCTGTAGTTGTGCTTGTACTTTTTGCGTATGTGATTCTTATGTGAATACCAACTATGTGTGCAGCTTACTGCATCATGAACCTCTCGAGTATTATAGATGTGACGCACGTAGCCAGAAAAATAAACAGGTGTGCAGAGAGTTTATCTTTACTCCATTTGTTGGCGAAATAATAAGCGGTGACGTTGGGTGATACTCTCTATATCGAATCAGCCTTTTTTAGTGAGTGCGCTACTGAACCTCGTTTAATGTCAATACGTACTATAAAAGGTATTCTAAAATAACTTATCTTTACTTTTGCATTTTCTGTTGACCCCAGATATGGCGTGACCAGATTATTGTAATAAATAAATGTGCAATAAGAAATGTAATTTAAAAAAAACTAGGTTTACACTTATTTTATGTTAATGGGCTTAAGATGAGAGGCAAACAACACTTGTTAAATAAAAATTGTTACGTTTTAACATTAATATAGCAATCTTCTCAAATACGAGCTATCTGGAGAACGGCAGTCGTGTGAAGAAGACTATGTAGTTTACTTGTACGGAAAAGCGAAGTGACCATGCAGTTTATGAATCTCTCTTAAGTATGGGGTCGCTTCAAAACTCAAGACCATTTTTATAACAGACATACATATATATATATGTATATATATATATATATATATATATATATATATATATATATATAATAATAATAATAATAATAATAATAATAATAATAATAATAATAATAATAATAATAATAATAATAATAATAATAATAATAATAATAATAATAATAATAATAATCATCCAGGTAAAACATTTACAGGGTAGTAACTCAAAGAATGTAAACCGAGTTTATAAAAAGTGCTCAATATCAAATAGAGCTTTTATATATGATTATTTTTTTTACACAGACATCTATAAAATCTGAAACACAGGCGTGTCGATGTTATCTCATCAGAGAGAGTTAGAATCCGATCTTTACCGTAGATCATATTTTGGAAAGAATGAAATGGAGAAAAAAAGAAGAGGAAAAGAAAGTTTAAATTTAAAAATTTCGGAAGTCACGAAAAAATAAAAGTTAAAATCAGAATATAAAATATAAAAAATATAAGATATAAAATATAAAACATAAAACATAAAATATGATCAAGTAAAGTAAAGATAAAAGAGAGAGATATAATAAAAAGGGTAGAATAAAGATAGATAGATAAATAGAAAGATAGATAGGTTGATAGATAGAAAAAAATGAAATCATCTGTCGATTAAGACAGAAAGTGGAAAGGGAACATACATGCAACATACTGTGTCCACAAATCGTCGGACAGTTTCTTCAAGTTGGGCGAATCACATATTCTCAAATCGTAGCAGGCTATATGTGTATGAGTGTTCAGACGTGTGTGGGTGTTCTTAAATCAATAGTAATTGCTACATGTGTCAGAGCGTGCAGACGTATGTGTGAGATGGGGTGAAATAAGGGATTGTTAATCTATTGTGTCACTAATTCTATATTTACACTGTTTTATTTTCCTTTAAAGTTTATCAAATTATCATTAATTAATTAATAAATCTAACACATTTACTAGCAGGTTAATTAAGTTAACATAATCAGTGGTAATAATAATGATAATAATGATCATAATAATAATAATAATAATAATAATAATAATAATACTAATAATAATAATAATATGAAATAATGATAATAATAATGATAATATCGGTAATAATTTAAAAGTACTAAATGCCGCCATTTTTAAGTATTAATAATAACAACGACAACAACAACAACAACAATAATAATAATAATAATAATAATAATAATAATAATAATAATAATAATAATAACAACAACAACAATAATAGCAATCAATAATAACCAATAATAATTAATAAAATAATATTTCATGTTTTATGTTTAATATTTAATATTTAATATTTTTTATATTATATATTTCGATTTTAACTTTTTGATTCTTAGCGGTCCCAAACCACGTGACTTCCTAAATATTGAAATTTTAAATTTCTTTTCTTCTTCTTCTTTTTTCTCCATTTCATTCTTTTCCAAAATATGATCTACGGTTAAGATCGAATTCTAACTCTGCCTGAAGAGATCTCAGTTTATAATAAATGTTGATCGATAACATCGACATGCCAGTGTCGCAGATTTTGTACATGTATGTGTAAATAAAAATAATCATATATATAGTTATATATATATATATATATATATATATATATATATATATATATATATATATATATAGTTATATATATATATATATATATAATTATATACTAGTGATACCAGATCAGGCTGCCCTGTAGCTCCCTGAGACGAAATTCACTTACATTGACGTTTTTTTTTGTTTTTTTTTTTGTAAAACTTAATTATGTTCTACAAAACCAAAAACAAAAACAACAGCCCCTCTCCCTTTCTCCCTCCCCTTTTTTATTTTATTTTTCCTACCCTACTCCCGGTCCTAGATATGACCTTAAACTACATCCGATGGTGAGATCCGGCTTACGGACTTTGGGGAATGTGGAGCCTCCTCTTAATTACCATTGCTCCCAGGTCCACCCTGACCCGGTGTGGTAGGACCTGTTAGGTTCCCAACTATGGGTTAAATAGAAACAGATATTAAAAGGGGAAAGAAACAAAAAAGAGAAGAAAACAAATATACTTTAACAACCAAACCAAACACCATCAATAAGTATTTGAATATATAAAGAACTTGAAGCATAAAACTTTCACCAAAATGACTGCATTCGGCATTAAATAACCTGAAAAGGGTTGATATGCCGTAAAACAAAACAACCAAACTAAACACCATGAATAAATATTTGAAGATATAAACAACTTGAAGCATAAAAACTTTCACCAAAATGACTGCATTCGGCATTTAATAACCCGAAAAGGGTTGATATGCCGTAAAACAAAACAACCAAACTATAATTATATATATACATATATATTTATATATATATATATATATATATATATATATATATATATATATATATATATATATATATGTATATATAACTATATATATATATATATATATTACTATATATATATATTTTTATATATATATATATATATATATATATATATAACAAGAGAGTTATAGGGACAAGATTTATAAGGTACAAGCTGGCTGGGAAATTGGGCAGTAAGATGTTTGTTCATATTACATTTAAATACATGCGTTTTAGTCGAGTCGGAGAAATGGGAAGCAGTAAAAAATTTGAAATGCAAACTGACCGAGAAACGTAATTATATGATATTACGGATAATTGTGTATGTATGAGTATATAAGTGTGGGTACAAATAGAGTAAGTACTTGTAAAACCAACACACTACTGCAATACTGCGACGATTCGAAAGGTGCTGAAGATTCACAGACACTTCTGAATCTATTTAGTTACGAATTAAGTTTCTACCCACTATAAAAGAGAGAGAGAGAGAGGGGTGTTGTTTATGAATTAGCTATGGCTTTATATAGATACAAGATACTGTCAGGTGTAAGAGGTTTCTTATATTGGTAAAGTGAGCCAACCTTTTTTGCTGCAGAGATGATGTCATCTATGCACTTACTCAAATTGATATGTCTTAAGAATGTCAGACAATAGTTTGAATGCTGGAGTGTTCGAAAATAATATATCGGCGATAACATTGGCTGGTTTGAAATGGTTTCTCTATATTTATGAAAAATATATTTGTTTGGAGACCTTAAATGTGACCATCAATTTTAGGTTCAATTAAATTACAGACTAGAAATTATTTTTCAAGGTGTTTATAATTGCATTAATTGTGTAGGCATTCAATTTTCTGTCATGTGAGGAATACAGCGTTTTGTTTTCCAATCATAGACCCATCAAAGACGTAATCGATTCAAGATAAGCAGATTCCTTTCATTTACAAATTTCAATACAGAATGCGTAATCTCACCTACTTCATGTGGTGGAACATTTAATATACTCACTATAGTATAATTATGAATTACGGAAGCGATTTATTTATTCATATTATATTCTAGTTTTATGTAGATAGTTTATCATGATAGTGTAACTACGTGTATATATATATATTTGTTGTATTTTAATTTCAATTTGTACAAATATGCTTTAACTGTGTTAGCTTATTGTGTCTTTTTTCAATGGATATATTTACACTGAAAATAACGTTAATTACATTGTCATAAATATTTGTTCAATTAATAAGCAATTTATGTTCTAGTCAATATTTTAAGTACGTAAAGTTATGACTATAAATCTCGTGAAAAATAATAACTTAAGAAAACATCAAACTAAAAAGACGACAAAGGTAACTGTTATTGATTATTTACTGACACTATAATTATTCATGTCAAAGTCATGATGTTTCACATTTGCAATTTGTTTCTTTAAAACTTATACACCATGTTTAGTTCGATCGTGAACAAACGTAGCTAATTAATATGTTTTAAGGGAATACCGTTCGTCTTCAACTTCAAGTTGTAGATCAGGTAGATTCTGTGAATATAATAATTGACGTTGTTGATACCCAACACATTAACCCTAAGTGGCAAATTTCAGTTGGGCATTTTAGTAATAGCCCTTCACTCACTGTATGTTTTTCTTAGTAAATTAACATATGCGAAAATACTTTAAACTATTTGTTTTGGGACTCCTAAAAAGCTTTTAGGAATCGCAACACGTGTTTAGAGCTCATGATGATGATGATGATGATGATGATGATGATGACGATGACGATCATGATGCTGCTTACGACGACGACGACAATGACGACGATGCTTCTGCTGCTGCTGCTGCTGCTGCTGCTGATGATGATGATGATGATGATGATGATGATGATGATGATGATGATGATGATGATGATGATGATGATCTACCCTGGAATTTGTTGCTTCTGAATAGAAAAACACGCCAGTTAGGATACGCTTAATAAAGTAAGACCGAAGAATAATACTGATAGCTACGTTTGTATTCCATATTGTGTGGCTTTACATGGAGATGTGTAAAATCATGACCAATTTTAATGTGTACTAAGTACTAAATTTAAGACCAAACTTCATATGTTGTGTTTCCCCCGATAGATATCTCGTTGCTTATATCTGCCTTAGTTAGACTGATAAACCCTCACCTCACTTGATTCGTCTATAGATGTCGGCGTTAATATTTCAATTAAATATGTACAGATATGTGCTGCACACACGTAACAGTCACTTAATATATATATATATATATATATATATATATATATATATATATATATATATTAAATCCATAAAGCAAGGCTTCGATTAAGTACGGTTAGTCTTCTAGATCCTCTTGATGTTTAGCCTGCTGTATGTGGCATAATATCACCTGATTTATCCGTATCACGCGATAATGACCAATCGCCTACTATATAAAGCGGAAGCGTGCGTACTCTGTAGACCAGGATCGCGTATTGTGACCCTCAGAAATTACCACCCTCTACACTGATGAGATCACAAACTCTAAGCGAAGTCGTTTCTAAGTAAATATAATTTGATATTTATTTTTGAATGTGATTATAGAGACTCTTAAAGAAAATTAGATGTGTGCACTGTTAAAAGGTATTTAAAAAAGAGACATTTTCTTAAGCTACCAATAAGGCTCCGATTAAGTTCGTTGAGTCCTCTAGATAGTCTCGATGTTTACAGTCCGCTATATTTGGAATAAATATGACTTCATTTTTCCGCATCACACATCACATAAATAATTTCCTATTGCCTAAGTGATAGAGCAGAAGCGTGCTAATCAAAGGTGACTCTGCGCCATGTGACCGTCATAAATAATCGCTCTCTACACTGATTATGATTAAATACTTATTCAACTAGGTTTTCTCTATTCATTTAGAGTATCACAAACCATGTTTTTACTCTCGACACGTTCCAGATCCTACTAAGGTCCGAACTATAAATGAAACAGCATTTAACTTTATAAAGCCTATTTCACATATCTGGTACTACTTCCTGTACCGTACAGCATATACATGTGTTTATGTGCACTGCTAAAAAATAATAGTGTCTGGTGACCAATTACATTACTTCTCTATTCGAGAGCGAAGTAACCTTTTTATTTGATGATTTCAATTTTCACACACGACTTCTTACTGCGTAACATTCATAAACAATGTTTTCTTCTAAGTTCCGACGTCAGACAGAATCATTGCATCGCACTAAACACTTCAACTCTTGACTTCTTCTAATCCGTTGTTATTAAGCCAGTCTAATAGTGAGGCACAACCAAGATTTATCGAAAGAGACTTACCCATCGCTAACATTTAAGGTTAATAAGCTTTGACTACAGTTAGAGATCGGCGACAGAGTTCCGTACTAATTGTCAGACGCAGTTAAAGCAAAAAAAATGATATGTTGTAAAAATAGTCCCGGGAATCAATCACACATAATTTGACAGTAACGAAGACTCAAACATCCTATTTACATAAACAAATAGAGTGGTCTATTTCAGTGTTGGCTAGATTCAGCGAACGTTAGTTATTTGTACCAGTATTTCGAGCAGTTGAATTCGTTTAGATTGAATCTATTTTTATCTTATATCTGTTTCTTAGCTTGCGTATCTATCTACATAGCAACTATGTCCGTGTGTGGCAGTGTGTCCACACATTTTCAGCGGTTTACCTCCTCGCAGAGCAAATATTTTATTTATTCTTTGTACATTACTTTTTGGTATGTATTTTCATAGTTTTTCATGGTTATGAAGTGTAATAAAAGTGACACATCCATCTTTAAAAAAAACGAAATTTTACAAATAGATATTCGACAGCAATCAATAAACATTCCAGAAGTTGCTATAATGTAAGTGTTGTGGTTGCAAGGTTGAACAATAATTAGTGAGGAATACAATGAAGACGCAAACAACAAGGAGAATGCAATAATAAGTGTATTAAAGAAAAGGTATAGTTACAGTATGTACAAATGAAGGTGTCGAGTCAGAGAGTCTTGGTGGGAGGACATGTACGTTCTTCGGCGTCACTTCCGGTGGCATTTAGGTAACACACACTAAGGCCAACCTAGGCTTGCCATTTATAGTGTAACGTTATTCGTATATGCAAATGAGTGGTTGCCACCACAACACCCCCCTCCCAAGATTTGAAGTCACACAGATTTCAATATCTTTTTCTTTTTGGGTTTACCATCAATGGTTCATTCAATTTTCTTTTCCTACCTGATCTTCGGGGTTCAGGTGTATATTGAGGCGGTTCCAAATTAAAGGATTCGTATATAATATCTATGGTTTCCTCCTCTTCGACTGTTGTCGTATAATCATCATCTTGGATATGACGTTTTTTATCTGATTTAGGTGCTTCTTATGTATACTCTGTGGACCTTTAATCATATATGTACAATCACCAATGCGTTTATCCACTACTCCACATTCCCAGTAAGATGTGTTATTCTTGTAGCACTTAAAATATACTCGATCTCCCGAGTTATATTTCTTTCTTCTCGTGTGTGTAGTGTTTCGGATAATTGCCTGCTTGACAACAGTTTATCAAACCCTGAATTTACCTTTCTGGCAAACATTAGATCAGCTGGTGATATGTTTGATGGTGTACTAGGATGTGGTGTGATCCTATAAACTTGCAAGAATTGTTGCAAAGCCTTTTCTGTTGGTGTCCCAATGGATTTCTTTAACGCTCGTTTTAGCGTGTCCACGAAGCTTTCTGCAAGGCCGTTCGACCTTGGATGATACGGCGGAGTCGTGATGTGCTTCACTCGGAACGTGTCGCAAAATTCCTTAAACTCTGCGGATGTGAACTGCGTTCCGTTGTCAGTGACCAGTGTGTCTGGTACACCGAATCTTGCAAACAACTCGTGTAGGAACCCTATTGAGTTGTTCGTTGTTTGATTCCTGCAACGCATTACCTCCGGCCATTTTGTGTAACTATCCACTACAATTAAATAATAGTGTTCTCCTACTGGACCAGCGAAGTCCATGTGGATTCTCGACCATGGTTGGTCGGTTTTCGGCCAAGGTTTGTGTACTATAGGTGGGGATTTTGCTGCTAATAGGCATCCTTTACATTTATTTATTGTTGCTGCTATGTCAGTGTCCATGTTACGCCAGTACACGTAGCTTCTCATTAACGACTTCATTCGATTTATCCCCGGATGTCCCGTATGGAAATCTCTAAACATCCTATTCTGCAATGTTTTTGGTATTACCACTCTCTCACTGTACAGTAACACATCGTTACATATGGAGGAAACTTCCTGCACCTTTGTGTCCGTTGTAATTTTCTCTTTTATGTCCTTTATGTATTCGTCTTTCTCGGCTTCCCTTTTAATGTCCGACAAAGTTACGGGTAGTTTCTTAATGATGTTTGCTACCATATTTTTTACTTCAACATTTGTCCGAATTGCTGCAATGACTGATTCTTCCAGATTGTGTTTCTGTGGTATCAGTCTTGACAGTCCATCCGCATGGCAAATCTTTTTTGATGCTAGATGTTGTAGCTGGAAATCGTAATTAAGTAAGATTGTACCCCAGCGCAGCAATCTATTTGCGGTGTATACCGGCAATCCTTTTTTTGATCCATAGATCGTGACTAACGGTTTATGGTCGGTTTCAAGTAAGAATTGTCTACCATATAAATATCGGTGAGATTTAGTCACGGAAAAGATTATGCTCAATGCTTCTTTTTCGATTTGTGAATATGCCCTCTCGGCTGGTATCAGCGTTCTCGAAGCGTGCGCTATTGGTTTTCTAGACCTATCCGGCATAATATGTTGAATGCATGCTCCTAACCCGTAGGAACTAGCGTCACTAGCGACGACTATTTTTAATTTTGTGTTAAAGTGCGTTAAGAATAATTCGGATGTTAGTGCGCTCTTTATTTTGTCAAAAGCGGTTTGACATTCTTGCGTCCAGTTCCAAGGTGTATCCTTTTTAAACAGATTATTTAAGAGGGCTCGCAAGTTATGCATTCCTTCAATAAAAGATTGATAATAATTTGCGAGTCCTAAGAAACTCTGCAAGTTTGTTACGTTATCAGGTGCTGGCATATTTTGTATTGCCGCAGATCTGTCTGGGTCTGGACGTCGTCCATGTTTGTTTATTATGTGTCCAAGATACTTAATCTCGCTCATACAAAAGTCACATTTACACCCTTTTACTTTAAAGCCGAATTCTTGTATTCGAGTAAATACTTGTTTCAAATGTTCCTTATGTTCTTGTATGGATTTTCTACTGACAACAATGTCGTCCAGGTATGCACATGCGCACTCAATACCACTTAGCATGGTGTCCATCGCTTGCTGAAAAATGGCAGGCGCTACTTTGATGCCAAAGGGCAATCGGTTGTATTTGTATAATCCCTTATGCGTATTGATGCATAGTATTTTTTAGCAATTTTCCTCGACCGGTATTTGCAAATATGCATCGCTCAAGTCTATCTTGGAGTAGATATTACCACCATTTAACTTCGTGAATATTTCCTCTGGGCTTGGTAGAGGGTAATGGTGATCTTTTAATAGGGAGTTGAACCCGGTCGAAAAATCTGCGCACACTCTAACTTCGTCATTCTTTTTCTTTACGTATACGGTGGGGGCTGTCCACTCGCTGTGTTCTATTTTTGATAGAATTCCTGTCTGTTCCAATCTATCTAATTCTTTATTAATCTTTTCCAACCCAGCGAACGGAACGTTTCGCTTTTTTCTAAAAATTTGGCTGGCGTTTTCTTTAAGTTCAAACGAGGCCTTGAATTTATTACAGCGACCTAAGTTAGTCGTGAATGCTTCAGGAAATAATTCTTTTAAATCGTCTTTTATATTTACTGTTGTTGGAGAAGAACATTCTATTTTTTTACAGAATGTATTGATTGGCTTATCCCATAGTCCAAATTTCTCAATTAAATCTATTCCAAACAGATTTTCACTATTTTCAGTACGAATATTTTTAATTTCTTCGTAATCCCTTTTAATTTTATCGGAAGGACAACTTCTCCTTCAAATTTTATACCACGACCAGTTACTGTCCGGGCTGATTTACTCGTTTTCATCATGGTTGGTTTTTTTACCAAACTTTTTCCATGCATTCAGATTTATAATAGAAATATCGGAGCCGGAGTCGAGTTGTAACTTTATTGGTGTTTTAAATATTTTCACTTTTACGTATTTTCGCCGATCTTTGTCTAATTTTGTATTTGATTTTGTTTGCTGTACTCTCTTTCTGGTGTAATCTTTATATCTGCAGCAATCGCTTTTGTGTCCCACCTTCTTACAAATGTAGCATTTTTTCTTTTTATAAGGACAATCTGATTCCCAATGCTTTTCTGCACATCTCTTACAGTTATATCTAGGAAGAGGCTTGTTATATTCTGTCCTATATTTATGGTTATTAGGATTGTAATATCCCGTTCCATTTCGATTGCTTTTCTTTGTAAAGTTCTTGGTTGCTGTGTATGGTTTTCTAACTTTTCTTACATATGCCACTCCGGATTCTTCTATATTTTTTAAATCCTTTTTTAGTGTAATGGCCCTTTCACAGTCCTCTGCTAGTTTCTGGAGGGTTAAATCTTGCTCAGATTCCAGCTTAGACAACACTCGTCTGCGTATTTCTGCATTTTTCGTGGAAACTAACACTTGTGCGAAGATTAGACATTTAAAATCTTCTATCGTTAGTTCCGCAAGCTTTAAATTATCGCAGTTTTTATTGACAACTGATGCGTATGTCAAATAATCTTGGTTGTCCATCTTTCTTAGATTCATGCACAGCCATCTTTTATGAAAAAGAGATATATTTGGATTAAATAATTTTTTTAGTAATTTCACAGCTTCCATGAACTCTAATTCCGCAGTTTTTTTAGGTAATATGTAATCTATGAATTTGCTGTGTTCTGATGTACCCAATTTCCTGAGTAAGAGGCTCACTTTCTGGCTATTTGGCCAATTTTTGCAGTCCAGTTGAAAGACATCCTCGTATCTTGTATAGTATGCTTCAAAAGTCTTTCCTTCCTCCGGCACATAATTAAATGTGTCCATACTATTAAAGATAGTTGTATGGGAGAAATTAACACTGTCGACATTTTCTCGATTACTCTTTAGTAGTTCCAGTGTTTTAGCAAAACGTTCATTTTGTCTTTCCTCGCGGTCAGCTTGTGCCTGTAAAAATTGCATGAACATTTTTGATAAGTCTTCCATTTTTTTTTTTTTTTTTTTTTTTCGTGACGTTTTACTGTATTATCCGTTATCCAGTGACAACTTTAAAAAAAAATCCTTTCTTTTAATTTCTGGCTATGGTATTTCCTTTTAGTACCGCCGCCAAACAAATTATTAATTAAAAGATTCCTTTAGTTGTTGTTTTGCTAACGGGGAGCAGTAATTAGAATCCACTGGTGAACTTTTTTTTTTCGTAGGTTACTTCCTTGCTTTTCGTAATACGAGTCTGACCTGTCGTTTTGCGACAGAACAACATCCGCTTTTCGTTTGCAAGTTGGTCCTTTAGTAATACAAAACAGATTTGTCGTTTAGCGACAAAACAAAAATTCACTTTTACATTCGTTTGCAAGTCGGATTCCCAGAAAACGGCGTAATTTGTCGCTTTTACCACGTTCGAGTTTTTTTTTTTTCACTTAAGTTGAAACTTTTCTTTAGCGTAAAATCCGTTTGCTCGTCAACACTTTGCATTGTACTTTTTTTTTAATAGTTCTTCGTCAAACTGTTATATTTGACGCTTCATATCTCGTCGCCAACTGTTGTGGTTGCAAGGTTGAACAATAATTAGTGAGGAATACAATGAAGACGCAAACAACAAGGAGAATGCAATAATAAGTGTATTAAAGAAAAGGTATAGTTACAGTATGTACAAATGAAGGTGTCGAGTCAGAGAGTCTTGGTGGGAGGACATGTACGCTCTTCGGCGTCACTTCCGGTGGCATTTTGGTAACACACACTAAGGCCAACCTAGGCTTGTCATTTATAGTTTAACGGTATTCGTATATGCAAATGAGTGGTTGCCACCACAACAGTAAGTATTTGTAAAATATATATTGTGGCGTTTAAATGACACACTTTATTTATTTAGACATTAAATATCAAGTTCGAAAGAAAGTAATGTCGTTTTTGTCCAACATATTTATTTCATTTGAAACATTCGCATTAGGACATTGTTACTCTTTACAATAATTTCCCTCATTTTGTATGACTTCTTTCCAACGATCAACTAGCTTCTTGATGACTTCTTCAAACCATTTATTTGATTTTTGAGAGAAAAACAAATTTAGGTCATTTTTGTGTTTGTTGTCATTTTTATAAATTGTATTGTGATGCTGTAACAACCGGAAAAGATGGTAGTCGGATGAAGAAATGTCAGGTGAATAAGGCGGATGAGGCAAAAGTTCCACATTGAAATTGAAAACCCTTTCTATTAGTGAGTGTTGCTGTGTGAGGTGTCGCGTTATTATGCTGAAGCACTACACACTTCTTAATGAATAATGATGGTCGTTTTTTTTGACAAAGCAATTCTTAGATCATCCAGCTGGGAACAATATTTTACTGCTGTGATTGCTTGATTAGGCTCTGCTAATTCATAATAAATCAGTCCTTTCATGTCCTACTATTAAGAGAGACTAACCTTATTTGGGTGTAATCCTTGTTTTAGAACAGGATGTAGACTTGTGTTTCGGTCTAACCATTGTCTTTTGCGTTGGGTATTTGTGTAAATAACCCATTTTTAATCTCCAGTCACAATTCTTTGCAAAAATGGTGTTTTATGATTCCTGGAAAGCAAAGACGTGCAAACAGTCAATCTTAGATTCCGTTGAGTTTCGGTCAAATTGTGGGTAACTTACACTCCAAGTTTTGAATATTTGCCATACTCGTAAAGGCATGACATAATTGTGGTGTGGGTTGTATTGAATTGTTGAGGTTATTCTCTGCTGTTTAATGTAATATTGGCCTTCACAGCGTCTTTAATGGCGATTTTATGAATTGAGTTTGGCCTTCCAAAACGTCGCCGATCTGACATGTAAAAGTCTCTAGAAGAAAATGTTGCAAACCACCGTTTACATTGTCGATCATTAAAAACATTAATCTCCTATACAGTTCCAATATTCCGTGTAGCGTCTGCAGCTGAGTTTCCAATTTTTTTTTTAATTCATAGAACATAAAATGTCTCAGATGCTCCTCACTAATATATATTTATTGACGGCTGAGGTCGTTAAACTTAATATTTCTTTTTACTAATTACTGTATGCGAAAGGCAAAGCAAGATATTAAGACACCAATTCACCAACAAACTTACAACTGTGTACAACTTCGAAGGCTGCAAAGTGGCGAAGTAAAACATACGACATTACTTTCTTTCCAACCTTATATTTCAATTCAGATGACATATAAAGCATAGATATAACAGTATTTTCTAATAAATAATTATACCAAAAATGGACATGTTCCTTAATTTAAAAATTACAATATTTTCGACTTTTATATCATTTGAACGATCATGATCTACTGATAAATATCTCAAAACAATGTGTCAGTTTTGCGATTTGACTACCACTAGGATTATTATGCTGAACTAATTATATTGTAATAGTAGCCGTATATATCTTGCGTGTAATTGCGTTTAATAATAGTTGCATTCATCTTCCTACATCGGTTAATAAATAATTAGAATGTTAAGGAAATTCAATATAAATAACTTAAATACAAAGCGTCTTGGTTCACTTTTTTCTGTAAGTAATGTAACAAGTCGAACCAATTTCCGACATCAAATAAACACAATTTCATCAAAGGAGCGGAATTGCATCAACTTAACTCAATAGCATCAAATGAGCAGAATTGCATCAAATGAACTGAATTGCATCTTGCATCAACTTTAAATCAGTTGTTGTGTGATAGTCGCTGCTATTTTCATAACAGATCTAAGTAAATGTATGTTTAACGTCTATTTTAATAACTGTTGTTCTCTTTTTTAGTACTTAAAGTACTTGTGGGTAACTCTAATACACTGCGTCCCAACATTGCGTATAGCCTTCATATACGGAGGTACACTGTGAACATTCTAAATAAGCAGGGTCGGGCATAATAGCGGGTAACCATTTTGTTAGACATCTCACACGTGGAATACGCAGTCGGGGTTGTTCTAACGAAAATGCCATGAGCTTATTTGTTAATATAAATTTATGCATGAAAAGAAAAACATTATCTCTTGATATATTTAATGTAAGGTCCTTGCAGATGGTGTATTTCAAGTAGAATATGGAAAGCACCAACTTACTCCAAGAGACTAGGATACTGCAGATATTGATTAAAGTTGCGATAACAAGTATTGCTATTACTCTAGAAATAAAGCGGCAGCAATTGAAAAACAACAGACTCCAACAAGAAAAATATATTATTTATACAACATCGCGTGTCACGTGGGTCAGAACACAGCGCGTTACTCAGTGGGATTCCATGAAATAAATACTACTGGTGAAATTATACACACCGACACGTTTTTGAAATGGAAACCAGCATTTTTATTTCCTGCACAAACAGCATAACTCTTTCATTAGCAAACATTAGAAGGTAATTCAGAGCTTGAGCAGAGAAAATAATTAATTGATATCCAGAAATATCGCGTGTTATATTTGGATATTGGTATGGAAGATCCTGATATAAAGCATACCCAAATGCTGATTACCAACTCCAGATAAAAAAGTTATTGATAATAACACAGACAGTGATTAAGGCATGTTACTGTGTTCAAAACCTTAGAAATCTATAAATTCAATGGGAACTATACGTCCAAGACTTGCAATAGCTTCATTTACAGAGAACGTTGGCATTACTATACTTAATATTGCATTAATACTAATGTCTCAGATTAGGAAGATAATGACTAATAGGGCACCGACTTTACCACAACAACAATATATATACCAACACATAACATCATATTAGTTTGAAATGCACAGTGTTCCTCCGTATAGCGTTGGAAAAAGTATGATAGGTTTCGCTAAAATTCTCTATATACAATGCTGTTACAAATGACCAATGGGGCATATCATTGGACAATATGCAAGTATGCAGATTGCAACCACTTAGTAATTTGTCAAGGAACCCGTGTGGAAAAAGTAAAGAGAGTGCTTACATGTTAAATAAAGTTAAAAATTAGGAGCCTATATGTGTACACCTATAATATTTTCTTCTTTGCTAGATCTAACGGCATAATGTTTACGGTGAAGTCGAGAGTGTATCTGAAGCAAACTAAATCTTCTACAACATAAAAAAGCCAGACACATTTTAGTCATACTACTATCAAAACACTTTATACAGTGAACGCCAACCACAGATTCAATGCACTGCATTATATCGATAAGAATATGAGAAATTGAAATACAATGTATAACTTAATCCATACCTATGATGAAGCTGTAAAGAAAAACATACCAGTTAGTAAAAAAAATTACACAGCATGTTTTTGGTTAAATAAGGATATTTAACAATAACATCTGTGTTATACGTCAAACACCTCAAACAATGTTGATGAAGTAAACATACAACTACAAGAAAACAGGAAAGTTATGCTAAACCGAATATGAGCGAAATTATAACATCTGCGGAGTATCAGAAAAGAAAAATGTTGTAAAGTTCATGATTTTAAGAAACAGCAACTCTGCTCGAATGCACATGACGAATTTACACTACGAATTCTTCTCTGGAAAAGCCGTATGAATTCACCAAACATAAAGCAAGGACATAACATCCAGATTACACTAGCGTTAATTTTTGGAAAACGAGACACTCAATAACTTCGTCAAAGCTGTAACAGAACGTTACAAAATTGACGGAGGTATATTCAGCGTAAAAAATGTAATTATCCAAAAGGGGGGGGGGTCACAAACACAGGAACTACTAAGTAACATCTTAAAAGTTGATAGCTGCTACATCTACAAGAAAGTGCTCCTAAAAAGAAGAAAAACACAATTCCGAAGATGAACTAAAATAGGCCTTGTCGTAGAATGTCAACTGCGGCACAAATTGTAACTCTTATGAAATTATTCGAAAGTTTCAGAGCTAAACAGCTACAGATTGTCGTCAATGTAATTCGTTCGAAAATGGCTTTTGATTCTATTAACCCAGGAAAGATTATGTAAATACGATAATCCCATTGAGTGGCAAACAGATATCGGATGCTATAAACGTGCTCAACATGGATACTAGGGCACGAATGATTACACCAGCCCAGGGAGCAGCCTATTTTGAGATAACTAGTGGCGAATTGCAAATCGCTTCTAGTTTCCGTTTATTTAATTATAATTGCGCATGAACTATACATTCTAGACTCCACCGAAAATATATCCACCTGTTATATGTTGAGATAAAGGCAGAGTTCTTAAAATGATGCACATTTGCAGGCGATCTCGAACTACTGTCATTACTTGGAAATGAAAGCAGAAACCATTCGGCTGGATACCAACTTCAAAAATACCAAATTATCTTGTTTTATCAGAGTTTGACATTTGAAAACAATGGGTACTGTAATATCCTAACAGGTGCACGATTTCAAATGTTCGTTGGTAAGTCGATTATTGATAATATATAAGATCGAATTTGTCTGCCATTGAAGGCCCTAAACCAGTGAGATTAAGACACCAATAATGAAAAGAGTCCAGCTCTTCAAATACACAGTTCAAAGTGTTTCGCTATATTGGGTACAAGTTTGACTCTTACAAATAAAATATGCCAAAGCTAAAATGGTTCCTATTCCAGAGTTTTAAGAGCAATCGTAGGTGTAACTTCTATGAATAGGATAGCAAAACCTATGTCTATAAGAAAATGAGTAAAATAACAGCGCTGCTCAATATCCCATGGATAACATTTATTGGGCTTATATGTGAGAGAAAGCAAGAGTTTGTATACCAACTACTAACATGGGGAAAACAGCGAAAAAAAGAAGAAGCGCTATGATAACTGGTTTGACACTGATTTGCCGACAGTGAAACTTAAGCAAGCGATGTGAAACTGTTAAATATGAATAATTCTAGTCAATGATGTATGATCGAATTCGAAATCACTTACAATATGAAAGAAATTATTCATGCAACATGTGATCGCTTGTTTAAAAAAAAGCAGGAGTTTTCCCCATACTTCTTCATTTACTTTGTATTATTTATTATTATTAAAAGTGTTTTGTGATGCAGAGAAAGTAATTTCCTCAAAGTTTACTGCGAAAAGCAGTGGTCGCTTATACGCAGACGTTTTATTTCTCTTATCACTAACTATACTCAAAGTATATGTGTCCGGTCGGTTCGTATAACGAATCACTTTTAAGCTAGTACCAGTGAGGTCTCAACGGAATCAAAAAAGAATCAAATCTCTCTATGATTTCATTTTGCGCCCATCCATCAGCTTACATATTTATTTGGGTGGCATAGTGGTCATAATAATATTACTGACTTATAATGAAATAGAGCATGCGGAAAACTGTTTCTTACATTTTCGTCCTTTAATCTATATCTTCGATGGTGTTGTAACATGAACAATAAAAAATAAAAATCTATATGCTAATTTTCTTTTTCTAACTTGATGTTATAATTAAATGTAATCAGTAGAAAGCGATATATACATATACAGATATATATATATATATATGTATGTATATATATATATATATATATATATATATATATATACATACACACATATTTGTCTATCTATATATCGATCTATCTGACGCGAAATAAAACACGATTTATTCGGGAGAATCATGTATTGCAATTATTCTCACAATACTATTTGTTTCTTTGAATTACATTTATGAACAACTATTCGCTAACTACATCCTTTTCAACACTATACATCATTACAGTTTCATATCTGACTTTTTTATTTTGTTTCTAAGAACATGGCGGCTATTTCTATTCGCGTACATTATTTACAATTTAAAGTTCTTTCATGAAACAAACTACACGTTGATGAGTTACATCGTAACTAAAATAATTATTTGTCACATAGACCCTACCGAAAATATTTTATTTAGTTTAGTTTTTTTGGTACAATCGACTGATTGTTTTTTAAATAAGATAATTTGATTATCAAGTATTTTCTCACATTTGAAAAAGTTTTAAAAGAAAAATAAACTAACCTTCTTTTATTTTTCTGTCATTTCAACGTAGAAATAATTTTCTTACTATCACCCACAAAAAGGTAAAGGCAATGCGTGAATGAATGCCAGCCGAAGAGATACTACATGCCTATCTTCACGTAGAAGCAAAACGAACCAAGTCAATTGCTAGTGTTATCTTTTTCTCCAATGCGCAATTATTGAGGAGCTGTATCCTAACCGAAACTATTTTGACTGACTGAACTAAAATTTAGCTATTTAAATAATTGATATGCCACACAAAATACTTTTTCATCCAAAATAAGTAACCACTTATCAAGGCGACATACCACTCAACGATACAAAATTATGGGATTGACAGTTGTCTATGAACACCATATTGAGAGGATTGGAAATATCACAAATACCAATAGTAAATAATACACCATATACGGGCCTTCTGCGAAACACAGACACTTATGTCAGAATTTACAGTGAGTATTAGATTTAGATAACACTTTATTTACTCACGAAGTATTTCACGATATATAATTATTAACAATACTCTTACTTCGCATCCAAATCATATGTTTAGTGTGTTTTCTTTTAATTATTGAATCACTCATCTAGATAATGTTGTAGTACGGACATTTTTAATTTAGCAATATGCAGCAGATTTAGGATACACATGCATTATTTTCGAGGGACCCGCTGGTAGCGATACAACCTATATAGTCGCGTAGAATAGTGAGATGTTATCAAAAGTCGTTACCCCATCTTGTCATCAACCTATCACGATATCAAATGGACATTCGAGGAGCGGAAAATAAGAAGAGAATCACTTGGAAAATGTAGAAAATAAATAATGCGATTCGAAATAAGAGACGTAAAAGAAAGCGCGTGTTTTATTGCATGAGTGACTCATCATCTGATATGTTTCCGCTGATACGAACTTCATGAACAAAAGCTGATAACAGAAAGACAATGATGGCGACAAACATAACCGGAAAGTACGCTTAAATAAATATATTTAATGACACCTTGAATTGAAAATATATCAGTACAGACAGAATTAAATGTTATAAGAGTGTCCAAAGTGTTCTAGACGTTTCATACCCGGTAACCCAATCTCGATAATCGTGAATATTTCTAAATGTCTACTTTCTAGTTAACACCTTCGTCACACACAAAACAAACACCAACGCCGTCCATAAGTATTCCATATATTAATAGAATATATGTACAGTTATTTTAACATACAAGCATGTAGAATACTTTTTATGATGATATTGAATCTTATTATTCAACATACAACCTGTTACCGCACGTGCTTTCTTCTCGGAAGTTGCCATGTAACAGTGGTGATACACCTTTGCTAACAAAAGAGTGACGCGTTGAATTGCTAGCAGCATCTGATACGAAGTCGGCTACAAATAGTAACAACGATCCATTCACATTTGAGAAAGTCTCATGGGAACGCGTTTATTGATAACATTACACACAAAAACAGTAATTACTAGATGTCACGTACACAAAAATGCTATCCGACGCCTACTGTTTACTATTGAGACCCGGAATGCTTAGTTTGCGTAGAATATGATTAAACCTTCCACACTCAGTAATACTATTTTTAACAGTGGAGCTCTAATCCGGATGAATACATTCATAATCTATTTTACATTATGTGTTTGCACCAGAATCTCTAATAGATACCTTAGCATCGCCTTCAATTAGGAACCCTGGCAGAATCACATTTCTAATGAATGTTTAGTTCAATGATGTTCGATGGTGATAAATCCTCTTTACCTGCTACAATTAAACATAAGGCATCTACTTTGTGTTGCCGTGTTCATATTTTACATATAATTAGCCCATATTATTTAAATTGCGTCTGTACCTGACACTTCATGAAAATAGTTTCCTTTAAAAAAACATTAACCTGTGAAACACGTACCGCGAGATCTCTTCTCTACAGACTACTGTATGGACCTTTCAAGTTAAATATCAACAAATATCTATTGAGTTTTGTTATGAATTAATCATCGTTTTCAATCCTTTCATAGTCATGTTCAATGATGAACCAGAAACACTCACTAACCCATATTTCGAGTGCTTTTAAGCCTGTGTAACTGGTTAGGTATTAGGATAAACATAATTATAATACCGTATATATTGGATATTGCTAATGTGTATTGAATATAAAAATATAGCATCATTTGTGCGAATTCTTCTATTAAATAATTGTATTCATTAATCCAGCGTACTTAATTTAAAGATTAGTAAAATAACAATTTTAAAAGATAGTCGGCCAAAATATAGTATAGTTCGATTTTGAACTGACATTTTAATTTCAAAAGAATGTAACCGTATTTCTTTTATTAATAAATGTGTTGCAGACATTTAGTCTACATTTGTGAATTTGTACAGTTGAATTCTATTAATTTTATACATTTATACTTCATAAACGTGTGTTCGGATTTCGCAAGTAATTGTCTAATTCCAGTCGCTTGGAAAACACAGTTGTCGTCTCAAATACAATTTTTCTAAAAACATGTTGAACTTGCTGCTCTTGGCGTGTGACTCATTTTGCTTAGACATAGAAGTTCTTATAGATACACAAATAGAATTGTCGGCATCATATACTTTTATCATTGTGGTTTCATTAACTCTCATCAACTGACAGATAATAGTCAAGTGTTTAAATTCATTGATTGTCGTCTAGACCACCCCGGCTTGGGCCAGTCGCTTGTATAAAAAACAGTGTAAAGCTGTGATAGAGCAAAACAATTTCTATGAGTTTTACTAAATATGTTCGAGTTTTGGGGTTACAATTTATATTAAGTTTGATCGCCAACTGCCACTAGCGTTTAACTCAAAACTATTTGTGTAAGCAAATTTAGATTTTAGGACGTCACAGTGTTTATGATTACAGTTTCGCTTACCCTTGGCAGTTGCCAGATGATACCCAAACGGTTAGACGCGCTGACTTTCATTTAGATTTCCCGTGTTTTGCTCTCGGATCGATGAAGTTTATTTTCAAACCGCACCGTAGAGCTGTGATTCAGCGAAACACAGTGTGGATGCCTATATATCATGTTCACGAATTATGTTTACACCGTTTTTCTTTATATTATTATATATATATATATATATATATATATATATATATATATATATATATATATATATATATATATATATATATATATATATATATATACTATTTTAGTAGCCGGCTTTTATTTTGAAGAAAACTCAGGTTGTGTTTTATTAATAATAAGAAACTAATATCCATATCTTCTGTGGGGTGTAACACATGTTGTAGTTGTTTAAACAAATATGAAATACAAAATAAAGTTTGTAAACTTTTTTAGGTTACCAGATTTCTTGAAATTGAAGAGACGTTGTGTCTTTACACACATTTTTAATGTTCGTGCATCGAGAACAGAGAAACATATACACCAATTATAGAAATCGCTTGCAGTTTCTGATGAGCCTCCTTGATTAGTTTACGATATTTTCCTGCTGCAATTGTTTCTTAGTTTCAGAAAGGTTTCGTGGATCAAGCCACTGTACATTTAATCGTCAGACCGTAATTCATGTGTTTTAGAGAATTGTCATTACGCCAAAGTCTACTCTAAAAAGAAACCATCATAGATCTGAAGGTACCACTGATGAGTTCAATAGACTATGATCTGAGGTTGACACAGTGCAGTATTAGAGATATTAGCATGAGGGTTTTCTTCGCAAACCCCACTAGGCCACCTATTCGAAATGCATTCTCCACAGTGAGTTTAGTATTTTTCTGCTTAAGGTACTTCCTAAACATATGAAATACTTGATTCTCTCCCCGAAACCTTCCTGTCAAATAAGATGATTATATATTCAGTTGCACATTACTAAGTTTTCGGGATTTCCAAGTTATACATTTGCAATCAATCTTCACTTTTATAAGAAGTATCATTTAGACCCCACATATTAGTAACAGATGCATTTTTCTCGAAAAGTACATACATCCAACTAAATAGCATATAAAAACTAAGCAAATATTTAAAGTACGAATAAATAAGAACTACAGAAAAAATGAAGCATATGTCCGGTAAGAAAAAATGTGCATTCGCCATTATACGAGCTGAAAAGAGTTGACATGCCTTACAACTAAGAAAAAACAACACATATGTTGATCATACTCTTGAGGTGGCCGGTACACATTATTAGTATAGCTCGCATGTAAAATATGACCTACAACTTCCCTTCTCAATTCAGTGAAGCGGTAAGAACCTCGTGAACTGATGATGATGTTTCCACCGTGTTTCCTACATATATCCTGCTTTTTTACTTTTTCGAATTGTTTCAGGTGGTTAGCAATTGTAGGCTGTCATAAAGAGACTCTTATTCGTGGATGTGATTTACGTTAATGCTTCACTCTTTTGTTTCAACTTGCCCATAAATATCAATGGCTTTTTTTGTTTTAGAATTGTCATCTCTATGACGACATTTTTGAAACCAAAGTAAATCTGTGTGTGCTTTTACAAAGCTATTTGCAAATACACGGTCGGGCTCATTTTGCTGAATTATTATCAACTCATAAGGGAACGTTGCCATCGTTCATTTTATTTAATTTCATTGTTTTTGAATCACGTGATTAACCAGGAATTTAACATATCTATATAGTAAAAGTGAACGTAGTATGCCCATATATCTAACGGCTATTCTCAAACGCATACACCATACAGTGAGCAGAACTAGTGAAACTTAAACAGTAAGGGTTGATACACATAAAGCCTTTGACAAGGTCTGACATAGAAGTGTTCGCATGAAAATTAGTCTATATGTTATTATAGGCATATATATTTCATATAACTAGAATCAGCCTATCAAACAGAATGATCCAGGTGCCCTAGATGACTGTTCATCCAAACAACATGAGATAAATTCAAGATCGATCATTGAACTTGATTTTCGTACAGAACATCCCTGATGACATTGTGTCTGATATGTGAATATTTGCTTAATACACTCATCAGATAGTTAGAAAAACGCGCGATTATCCGAAACAATGGTTAAATCCTCAGAAAGTGCCCTCCAGTATGTAGTGGAATGAGCTCATAAATTGATTGTAACATTATTGTGCTGCTAAGACAACGCTTTTCTTATTCAACCATTACAACAACCCTCTTTAACCACCGAGTGGCAAATAACACCCTACCTGATAGTCCAACGTTCAAACTTATCAGCCTAACATGCACACATAACATTTCTTAAGCTGGTGAGATTTCCAAGGCTGCTCCAAAGAAGGTTGACTCCCTCTACCGTACTAGACAACTTCTACCACCTGAGAGTATCCTATATCTCTACAAAGCAACCATCCGCACATGCATAGAGCAGTGTTGCCATATATTATCTAGTGCACCATCCACTAGTCTCTTTTTAGAAGAAAGAGGTCCAAAAAGTGTATTTAATATGATGTGTACTTCACTATCAATCAAAGCTCCAGCTCCTGTATAATCACCGCAATGTTGCATCTTTGTTTTTGTTTTAAAGGTACTTCAATGGAATGTGTTCTGATGAACTTGCTGCTCTATGCCCCCCTGACGTAAATACAGTCGACGAACCCGACAATCAGCTAAAGCCTATCCATTCACTGTGAAGGTTCCCAGATGATGGAGAGCATTCTACTTCAATAGCTTCTTTCCTTGAGCGTCCGGCATTTGGAACGCTATATCTGCTCCCTGTTTACTCGTTTGTACCGAAATGTATAAATTTAAAACTCATGTGAATAACGTCTAGCTACAGAACTCCTTAAGTAGGATGACACCCAAAACCTTCACCGTAATTCAAAGTAGCTATTCAGTTTACAGTGGCAGCTTAGCTTTTTGGGAGTGAAGTATGTTAAAAAAATGTAAACAACACATACATTCACAGTATGATTAAATATGAAAAAAATATTTGAAGAATATAAGTGTTTACCAAATACTGTATTCTTCATTATACGACCAAAACAAGAGTTGATATGCCATACAAAAAAAATCCAGCACAGATTTGGTACTAACCTTGAGGTCATCTGTACCAATTATTATAAAATTGTGCATGTAAAATACGATCTAGATATTCTACTTCTAATTTATTGAAGTAGTAAGAGCACCTTAAAGTGATGATGACGTTCCCTCCGTGTTTACTCCATCTATCTTGCTTATTTACTCTTTCCAATTGTTTGGGTTTGTTAATAAATGTTTGCTGTCACACTTGATACTTTTATGTCAAGTGTCTGATATACATTAATTGGCCACTCGTTTGTAATAACCTGCCGATAAATATCAATTAACTTGTGTTTGTCTTACGAGTGTCATCTTCATGACGACATTTCTGAAACCAAAGTTAATCCGTTAGGCCTATTCAATTCATCCATTGCATGATGTTTAATCACATGCTTTGCCACGAATATAACATATCTATATACTAAGAGTGAACGTACCCGTTCCCATACCCCTAAAATAATCAGGCATGTAAATCTATTTCATGGGCAAGTACAAGATGATGTGATCTAATCTTATTAATACATTTAAAAGAATAAGAAGGGAAAGAAGTATCACATTGTTATGAACAAATAAGAAAGTGCTTATTTAAGAAAATATAATATAAAATAATTAAATACAGTTTCCTTGTTAGCAGACACCTACATATTCGCAACAATCATAACTTTACTTGTATATTTCGAACAGAAAAAGGGTTTTAAAATGTTATCTAATGAAACATGTACCTTTTCTGGACAGCCTTACTTCATTTTTTCGTACTGCCAATACAGACAAAGCAAAAATGGTTATACCCTAATCATTAAAAATGTAAGTGTTACATAAGAGTTATCTTAATATTATTTAATGAACCTCTCAATTATAAATAATTTCTCTTTTTTGTTTATAAAAATCAAAAGTACATAATTAGAATATAGTCAATTACACAATTTTTTATTTTTGAACAACCGTCTTACATGATTCGGTTAAGTTGAAGGACATCTAGAACGCGAAGCCTATATTCTGGACCGCAAAAACAGAGTCACCCGACGCTTTTAAAGTACGCTTAACTAGTATTGAGAGATAATCGAAGTATGCTGAAGAGAGCTGAGCGCTTGCACCCTGATAATCAATCGAGAATAAAGTGATTCTCTTGCAAACAACATATATCCACACCGATCTGCAGAATATCACGTACAACTCCAAATTGATGAGACAACCATTTTATCCTTTTCTGTGACGTGAGGGTGAACAGAGGAATTGGTGAGGGTGTAGGCGGCATTTACATTTTCATCGGGGAGGGGGGGGCTATGTTTAGAGGTGGTACACATGCTGCAGAACGGGAAGTTCTGGGGGAAGAAGCCTTAATTTTATGAAAATATTTCAGGGCTGTCATATTGCAATTTGTTTTTGTGTAGTGTAGATTATACTTAGGTGGAATAGGCTTTGCTCTGGGACGACGTTCGTTAGAAGAAGTTAGATGAACACACTTTACTGACGTTTCTCGAAACAAGTCTTTTTTCTCTTTTTTTGTCAATTTAGTGACTGAGCGGAGTCCGGTATCCCACAACAGCACTAAGTAATGTCGTTCGCAATTTAATGGCAATATTGAATACCACGCTGGTATGTTCACATCGATCCAATTTTGTATTACTTTAGAATATTCGGAGTATTTTCGAGAGGATTATTATAAATCCAATATTGTGACCGATGTTACACACGCTCTTCTTTATTTCCAGAAGTGAGAAAAAAACTTAAGAATATGTGTGTGGATCCCTATCACGTTTAAAAGCCGCATTCAAAAATGCATTTAATCCAGAGAAGTAGATTTTCATTAAAATGTAAGTCATGACTGTCTAGAAATATCATTTTTTGCTAATTTATGCTCTGTTATTTTAGTGTGAATAAATGATTGAAGCTTTAACATTCCGATGGGGGTAATTTGGATCGAATCGGTTACACACGTTATTCATATGCGGATATGTGTCGCATGTGTTAAATAATAACATATCGGTTCAATTGGTACTAAACATGAAAAACACTTTTCATTAATCATAGCTGAGGGAATTCTATAAAATATGTACTACGGTGAATAAAATAAAGTTTCTTTCTGTAGGAGTCGCGAGTTCGACATAAAAAAATCTTAATTTTTACTAAACGATTTCAAATACTCAAAAATAAAGATGAAGATGGTCGGAGTATCTATCGGTCGAAACCGTCTGAATTAAATATACAAGATGAGAATAGCATGGCAGATACTTCAAGTAGCACACATAAGTAATTCTAATTTAAATATTTTAGAAACAAAAAAACATTATTTTTATAAGTAAATATTGAATTCGATGTTTTTTATTCGTTAGAATTGAAAAGACTTGTGTAGAGAAACTAGAATTGAAAAACGGCAATTATATGTTTACGTTAAATCTAACAGTAACCATTGTCTCTATAATAGGAATCAACTGATAAACATCTGTTATTTCCTGGTTGTTTTTTTCCGCTTTTGGAGTGCCTAAGAATACGCTGATATTATATCTAAAAATTCCGCTGGTAAAAAAAACATGATGCAGATACGACAAAGTATAGTTCGATACTACACCCGGAGAGGGTGGCTATTTTTATAAGTATTCACCCGATGCTGTTAAGATTTTGAAAGGAAGAACAACTTTAGAATGATCGGTTTGACGATACTGTCATTAGTAAAATTAGTGCTGGGAAGAAAAGACGCTGTTTTCATCATATATTATACTCAAGGAATTCAATTGATCTAATGATACTATGTTGTAATCTTCCGAGGTATGCTGAAGAACATTATGTGCAGGTGACGTTGAAGACACTATAAATGGAACATTCAAAGCTGAATATATATATATATATATATATATATATATATATATATATATATGTGTGTAATTCATGCAAACATGTGCATTATTTGGCTTCATGCCTGCAATAATTTTTTCAGCTGAGACCGTATTTAGTTGGCGGGTTTACCACATGAGATACTCCATAATACTGGCGTAGCTTCGAAATGTATCCATATATATAGTAAAAAATGCTACACTTTTACTGAAAACAATCTTATAAACACAAAGCTTTATCAGATTGGATACCTTATTCCTACCATAATTATTACCAAAAATATATAATTATCAATAGGTTTGAGACGTCGTGTCAGTCTGTCAAATTTATATAGCGCCACCGATGGTCTTTCAAAAGAAGGAGCATATGTCCGCGAATGTACACATATATATATATATATATATATATATATATATATATATATATTAATCCGACAAAATAAATCACTCTAAAATAAATAGTTTCTAGATAGGATGCATCGCCGAGAATATTGCCTGAAAAACATGTAAACCATCTGCAAGAACTGATTGCCCTAATTTCATAAGTTACTTAGCAAATTAGTACACCTTTCAAGTAGGGTGAGACAGCTAATCGTTGAACTTTCACAGTCTATTTTAAATGAGAATCCGAGGTCTGATCATTTATGTGGCATAAAGCAACATGGGTGAGTCTTCAAAAGACGAAACGTGTGTGAGAAGATGTCTATATCTATATAATATATTAGCTTGAGGTTGCGTTCCCAGATTTTGTTGACGGTAGTCAAATCAAGATGGAAGGAATCGTCTGCTTGCTGATGCGAGTTAGTGGAATCACGAACAATTGTGTGTTATGTTATCCAAGACATGTGCAGTGAGTCAATGCTTTTAGAGGATTAGCTGAAGGACTGAATACCCAGTTAAACTTTGACTCGTCGAAACCAACTGTGTAGAGAAACGATATTCTCCTTGGGGAAGTAGTCAGTAACGTTTTAGTGGTGGTGGCGCAGACCGACGTAACACTACTTCGGATGATGGCTTTGTAGAGATACAGGATAATGTCAAGTGTGAGGAGTTTCCTAGCACCGTAGAAGGTGCCCACCTTCTTTGCTGTAGCCTCGGTAATGTCCTCAATGTATTTGTTCCAATTCATATTACCTGTTAAGGTTAGGCCGAAGAGTTTGAAATTGAAAGACAGGTTATCGTAAATAATTGGTTTCTACTGATTCTATATCAAATTCAATGCACATCTGTATATATTCTCAAGTAGGTTGTGAGATTCCTCAGCGGGAAGGCATTACGTAAGGTGCTGTATCAGCTAATATCACCTTGAGCTATATACAAACAATTAGTATGAGGAAAGCCATGCTCTATGGTTTAGCAGGTCAGGCGAGCGCGCTAGAAGAGTTTAAGGAATAAAACAAGTTTGCGTGTGTAGATAAAGTGAGGGATGACGATTTAGTCGTCCCGCGAAAGTATCACCGGTAGAGTGAAGAGGATCAACTAATGAATAACAAGGACGTAATAGTCAATATCGATAAGAAGCTGGAAAAGCTTAAACAGATGAGATGATCATCGATATAGGCGATCATCATAGAGTTAAGCCATTATCGTAGGCCGTTTTACAAACGAACCTTGGAAGAAGAATTAGTATACGAAATTCTGGGGCCAGACGTAGTTAGGAGACACCATAGCCTTGCAGCTCCTGATCGTAATTGTGGTGTAGAATGATAGCGGACATCGCTTTTGCATCGATTTCAGGGGGTTGAACTCAGCCGCCAAACGGTTTACGGTATTCGTACTGCTAACCGATTACATACTGTTCCTGCTCGGCAACTCAATCTACTTTCAGACTTTGTTCTTATGGTCCGGTTATTTTCACATAGTCCTTAAAAGAGACGTCCGTGAAAAGACGGTCTTTGCGTTTGATGCGATGATATTTAAATTCTGAGTAATTCAATCTAGTATATACAACACGGTCGGAGTTTTCACCCAGCTGATATCGTTAGTGTAAGCATACATTAGGGATATTTATATGGCCTACATAGAGAACATTATCATATTTACCAATAGGCCCGGGGAGCATTTTCACCATTTAGATCAACTATGTGGAGGCTTGAGAGAGCACATAATAAAGGTAAAGCTACTAAAATGGCAATACTTGTAAGAGAACAGGCGTGTTGGTTTTATAACATTCAAAGACATAATCTGTGCAGATCTTGAAAAGTTAATATTATCCGGCTATGAAAGAACCCATATAAGGGTAATTAACTCTCACCGTTTTACACAGTGTCTGGAGGTTAAGAGCGAGGACCATAATGAGGGGTCGAAGATTATTCCCCGTATTGGAGCAAAGTATCAGGTGATAGCCAGGGTTGTAATGATATCTCCAATATAAGGTACAGACATGCAATAGCTCTAGGTTTGTGATATATACGGGAGTGCTGTGATATATCGTCAAGAAGGCGTAGAGAGAAAACCTAAGATTGTTTGTTCCCAGAGAGGTAAGACTAGGGTTCCTGGGCCATTGTCACGAAAAGATCGGTCATATTATGTGATCTATAAACAACCCGAGCTCATATAGAGAAACAACTACTGACCCAGCTATATAGTGAGGTGGTTAGTAATGTGATATAGCAGGTGTAGAGCTCAAGACGAAGAACAACTCTGTTGATAGAGGCAGATATGCCGGTGTATCCATTCCAGCAAGTGAGTATGGATATTTCGGGACCGTATTAAAAGACCACTCAGGGTTAACATGATATACTGAGTTTTGTAGACTGGGTAAGGAGTAGGCCGGGGGATTTCGCTATATCGGATAAGAAGGCACTGAATGTGTCATGTTTGATATATATATATATATATATATATATATATATATATATATATATATATATATATATATATATATATTTACTCCATGCATGAAACATCGAAACAGCTGGTCACGGAAAATGAACCGTAAAAAGTTAACAAGTTATGGAATATACAATGAAAAAGTTGATTATGCAACACGTAATTATATCAATTTATCACCGCCCAAAAAACGCAAAGGTGGAGTGCTTCCACCAGACTGGCCGATGCGTGTGTTCTACATAATAGACAAGCGGTAGCTAGGTGTACCGGACCTGGTCACTAAGACCACACTGGAATAAATGAATAAATAGCGTGAACTCTTGGCACATTTTTCGTTATTGTCAGCAGTTGGTGTCGCTGATGGAATCTTGATAGTGGTAGTCTAGAAAGGCGATAGAACTGTCACCAGTCTAAGGGGCATTCTCTAATTTGATCAGGGTAATACCTACATAGTTAGTAAGTTCCCTAGCATTTAGGGGCACAATTACTATAATCCTAATTTCAAGCCTATGAGAGTTTCGAGACCTGAGAATGCTTACCGATTTTGTTAGGTACACTTCTAGTAAGTGAATAATAATGTTATGATTAACTATAAATTGTCAAAGAAGAGAAATATGCAGAAGCTCTTTAAGGTTAGTAAATAAAGTTTGATTTGAGCGTTTACCTAATAAATTATACCGAATATATTAGACTGATATTAGCCTTACACTTAAGGTAGACACTAACAGAAGCTGTCTGGTGGTCTCTGTGGTAATTGTAATGTATATTTATGTATCGTCAGTGTGAGTGCTGAAAAGTGTATGCAAGCCTTAGCTAAAAATAGAAGGTTGGCAGAGTCACAAAGGAAATCAATTCAGCACCTGTGCATAATATGCCCGTAAAATGTGCAATCATAGATTAGGTTCAAACGTCACCTGCCAAGAAAATATCGTCAAGTCTATTAAATGTGTGTCACACTAAAGAAAGGCAAACTGACGAAGAAATGACTTTGGACACAACTATAATTGTCAAACGATGGTAATAGGCGTTGCGATACCTTTTTTTCATAGTAAAATGGACTTTTGGTTAAACGTGTGGTTTTTATGTTTGCTTTCCTTCTGCCATTCGTAGTTATAAGGAAGAGCAAAATACTTTTGTTTTCTATTGTAATATTGATGTTTACTAATTATTCTATTCTCTATTTTTTATGATGTGTGTCTAAGTTTTTAGATAATGCGGTCTATAATTCTAAATAAAAAAAATTAGATATTGAACAAAGAGGAATAAATGGCAAAGTGATGGGAGTCTACGAAAGATTGGGGTGAGTCATTCGCTAACACACATTCAGGCAATGGTGCATAGTAAAGTGATAGTATTGTTGAGACAGGTCATACACATTTACTTCAGAGAACGATTGTGTAAACTATAAGTTGAGTAAAACGCCGTTTACTGAATCACGCATGTGTGAGCTAAGGAAGTGACAAAATAGTTCAACTCGAAAGTTTGCGCTGTCCCAACTTACAATACGTCGACTGAGATGGGCATTAAGTGCGCGAGAGATTTTACCTGCACAGAAGAAATGACGCCAGCGCTTAATAATATTGTGTGCTGGGTAGGAAAAACAATTTCGTTCGAACTATGCCGAGTGATCGATCCTGCGTATATAAATCGTTTCGCTGAGAGTATTAACAATCAGAGTTCGACCGTTACATTTAATTATATTATATATACTACAACTAAATACTACATTAGGAAGTTTTAAAAAATAAAATTGTAATTAAGTATAGTTGGTATATTGTGTTTAACAAGGTGTGGTTATATCGAAAGAATGATAGGCACAATATTTGTATATATATATATATATATATATATATATATATATATATAGAGAGAGAGAGAGAGAGAGAGATAGAGAGAGAGAGAGACAGAAAAAAGGAGATAGATAGAGAGATAGAAAGAAATACATATAATTAAAAATGTATAACAGAGATGCAAAATGTAAAACATCAATTGTTATTCCTATTATAAGAGGACCTCGGATATTAATGAGTAGACATTGTGAGGACATATTCAGCGAGAATGCCTAGTTGTTTTGATTTGTTAATCCACCCATATCATCTGCTGGATTACCGTTATCAGCACACCTTTACACACCCTAGTAAAACACATATCTTACAGGCTTATGTAATTATCTAAGTTATCTCTCTGAAAAAAAAAACGATTTTGTCTTTATCTCTACAGAAAAATACATTCCATCTGTCATGTTATAATTCTAATTGGGTGGATCTCCACTCGCGTAATCAGATAACCGAGAGAATGAAACCACGTGACGAAAAAAATAAGCAACCAACTCGTGTACACATTCATTTATCAATACGTGATTGTTTAGTTACGGTTAGATAAATAAGCTATAATACTTCGCCATTACTGCTGAACATAAGCACAATTTATAAATAACTCCACTAACACATGCCCATTAATATCAATATGATGATATTTACCATTGCTCTTGAACATTTGTCCAATCTACTCCAAATCTGATACTCGTGGTGAGTAGTTAAACGATTAGACGAATATGAGTATTTGTCGAGATTAAAAAAATGATGCAATGTTCATGAATAATGTATCCAGCTTACATCCTTCTCATGTTACACGTTCAGAACTTGATACCTCTCCAGATGTTATCGAACGAAAATAGGTCGCAACTATTCCTAGAAATCACGCAGGTTCCAATGGATACTTCACCCCATAGACTGTTATTGTCTTGGCCTTCGGGGTTTGATTTATGCCGGTCTATGGGTCTGTCCTGTGCAGTTCTAGGAGGTCCACCCTCCCAGTAAGCAATAAACTTACTCCTCCCCAAAGAGGGGAGGAGTAAGTTTATTGCTTACTGCCTGAGGCGCCCCCACCGGGGAATGCCGACGGGGCTGCCCAGGCAATGTTTAATGGCCAGAGTGTTCACTTTCTCGGGCGCTGGCTTTTCAAACCCCACTTTCCCGACCCGACCTTGGGTCACATCTTACTTGTGGGAGTAAGATAAAACTGGCCGTGTGCCTAATCTCAGGAAGACGAGGTAAATAAATACTTACTTTTAACGGATCATATGTTTGTATGCAATATTATTTCATACGGGTATCAGCAATTACCAATGCAGACATCGTTTTATTTTCTAAGGTGTATGCAATTAATATCATTAATATGCGTATCATCAATGTGGTTAGCGTTTATGTATACTCTCATCAACGATAGGCTAACGTTCTTATTATACACGTTGAATAATGTTTTTTTTTTCTGAATGTATAATAAATGTGGCCCTTCTCCATCATGTTAGTCTAACTCATATGACTAATGTTTCTTTCTCTGTGTTTATATTCATATATATATATATATATATATATATATATATATAGTATCTGGTAACCTCCCTAACTTCTCAAATCATATTATACTAAATTCTGATTGGTCGTTTCTAATTGGGAATCATTTTATGTCATGCAAATATATTAACTAATCCCCACCAACTATATGAATAGATATATGCGTTTATGACTTTTTGAATTTAACCCTGTCGTTTTCCATTAATACACGCATTACCTTTCATATCATTTAACTACATTTACCGATTCTATAATATATAACAATATCTCTCTTAAAGCAAGACGTATCTATCCCTAAATTGTAAGTGCTCATAAAAACGTGGTATTAATAGTTTGTTGATCGTTGTCAGTCTTGAATGTTAACTTCGGGAATATCCTTCCGGTGCTAAGTGGTTTCGAACGTCTTTAAAATCATTGAACATAAAACTGAGCAACATTTCTGATCCACTTTACTTCACCCATAATTATTAATTGTCTCTAACTCGTAAAAAGTACAGAAAAGCTGATCAAATTCGTTGTGTGTAGTTCTTCATACAAATTAAATTTACTGTGAAGATTTGCTGGAATATGTGTTGAATGTAACGTTTGAAACTGATCATGAAATAAAAATAATATAAACAGATTTTTTCCCAATTTTATAGTATATTTGTTTTGCTGGATGGCAGACATCTACATACAATTTAAGACACTCAAAGCCAGATATATTTAATAATTCTAACCGTTCATAGAATTGCAAGTTAGATCAAAACAACCGCATCTCCCCCGCACTTGGTACATATTTTCCGTCAGATAATTTAAGTTTGTTAGATAATATGCTTATTAGATTATGTCATTGTTAGAATGATTAACATATTCCTATTGTTCTATTCTGTTTAATCTGTTCACAACTTTATGGTATTTAGCTCTCATCTCCCTCGCAGCAATTGAAACCGCCACGCTTGGGGACATTGGTTTAAACTATGGTTACAACTCTATCCACCGTGTCGCATGCAACTATGTCGTATTAAACAGTTGCGATTGCATATCATGCAGCTGTAAATCAGAGATAAGTTTATTAACTATATTCAAACTATCACTGGCTATGACAGAGTAGAATGGACATAAATATTATTCTAATTAAAGGGAAATATAAATGTATTGCGACTGCACTAATTGATTACACTTACAATACCCCATGCACATCTGTACAGAATATATATTATTTTGTTTTGTGTTATTTCACAGTATTCGAACCGTTTTTCCATAATTTTATACGAACACCGTATCGACGTTTAAGTTGTAGAGTAATTTGTTTTGTAGTCGTATATTTTTAAACAGTGCATCAGTGAAGGAAAATAACCATTTACATAATAAAAGCGGTCATCGTAGGTTTTGATTGGACCTATTAGTAGTGGTAACGATGCGGTGACTGCACCCTGCACAATGGTCTCTAATTGGGAAATTCCAATATTTGATGTATTGAGTGCAAGGCAAAAAGATGGGATGCGGGTCTAAAAGATTGTAGGTAAAAAAGGTAAGAAATGTATATGAATTTCGAGACCGTTAAATGAAATAGAGTCGAACTACTTTCCCAAGTTGTCCTTTAGTTCAATATTGTGTTATGCCGGTGTATAGATTTATTTAGGATAATACTATGTCAGGTAACACACTCCGGGTTAAAGTAGACCTGGAAGTAATGCTTATTAATATCTAATAATAACTTAGTCAATGTTTTCGAATTTCGTTTCACACGGTCGGATGAACTTTAAATTTATAACAACAATCTGAATGAGACATTCGAATAGAAAAGGTTAAGCCAGACAATGTAAAACCGAAATATCTAACTGCTTCAAAATTACACTTATAACTAAGAATACTTTTATTTGATTTTTTACTATTTAACAATGAAATGGTGGCTTCAGTGTTAAGGTGTTGAGGAGTCTGGTTCGTAGTTGATTATATTATACTACGGTATATAATATATAAAGACTGATGCCTAATATTTATGTGCACAGAACTTGTTTTCATCTAAAATATTATCGTAAAGGAAGTAAATAGTGTTCATATATTATTCATATGTACTTCAATACAATTCCAGAACAATTTATTTTACAGAAAATAACAACATTGGAATGTTGAAATCTCGAACAGCTGGATTGTATTCAAGGATTATTCGATATTCATGATGTATTTTGAGTCAAGAATATGGTAGCTCTCTACCATAAACTCGGGTAGAATGCTGTAATATGTGTACAGGATAAAGTGGCAAAGTTCAGAAATGAAAATTCCGCCTAATAGATGAAGAGCAATCTCGACGTTTAATCGAGTTTGCTGAAGAGCTCATCGCGGCATATTTAAATTTACACTTGTATATTTAAAGTAGCATTTACAGAATCGGTTAAAGATTTGGCATTTTTACTATTCTTCAAACTAAACAACGGTACGTTGTAATCTTCAACAACTTAGAAAATGTATCCATATGTCTCCATATTCTAATTCACGATCCAAGATTAGCAGCAATACATTACTATTAACTCTTCGAGAATTAACATCTGAAGACAATTATGTAATGCAAAAGTAGACGAGTAATAAACAATTAAAGCTTAACAAGTGTCATTATAAAATGCTTAATTATGTTAACTAGCAAGTATGTTCGAAATTCTGTCGAGGACGATGCCTTTCAGCAGAGGTTACATTCATATAAAGGATTTATGGTGTATATCTGACTTTCTCTTGATAAATACATGTTTATTTTTAACTATATTTTCATAGCGACGAGGTTACTCCAAGCTCCCTTTTGAATTAGATCTTCGGCATGATATAAGATTCTCCAAGTACAGAGAGCCAATGTGGATGTTTTGCTCTTCGTGTCACCCGATTCTTAGTGAATAGCGCCCGGGATATAAGATACGTGGATAACTGGTTTTGCCTACGGGCTGCCTTTAAGCCACATGATTTACACGGGAAAGTCAAGTATTTGCCTTCGAGGAAATGTTGGTCATATCAGATTAACTTGCTGACTGTACTAAGGTTTCCCTTCGAAAGGATTCGGAATTATCATGGTCGAATATTAAGTTAAGACAATATAACATAGATCGAGAAGGTTTACGCAAATAAGCTACCAGCGTATCAATTGATACATATGAAAATAATACACCCTACAACAAAACACACTACATTGCCCATGATTATATATATATATATATATATATATATATATATATATATATCAATGTATATATATTTAAATATAAATATGTATATATATATACATATATTTATATAATATATATATATATATATATATACATGTTTGTGGATATGCATATCCCTGTTTGTTGTATTACTATATATATATATATTTCTATATATACACACAAGTATACATGTCTACATATTTTATGTGCATATAATATATATATATATATATATATATATATATATATATACATATTTGTGGATATGCATATCCCTGTTTGTTGAATTACTATATATATATATATATATATATATATATATATATATATATATTTCTATATATACAGACAAGTATACATGTCTGTACATATTTTATATGTATATACATATATATATATATATATATATATATATATATATATATATATATATGGGGAATGTAAAAGAAAAATAACCAAGAGATATTTTTTATATATTCATGAACGTTTCCTCAGGATGATAATTTTAAGAAATATATCTTGCAAGTACGTCGAACTATTGGGTTGATATTAAGGAAAAGTAGAAGCCATCGATACAAAGAGCGCTGGACGAGGGTCCAGACTGCGAGAAGTCAGTAGTGAAAAAAAGTGGAATACATATGGAAAGCTTTGAATGGGTACTTTTAAGGCAGCAGTGACAAATTGGAGGGGTGAGAGTTTTAGCGAATTTGCGTTATAAACACACACACACATATATATATATATATGTATATATATATACATATATATATATATATATATATATATATATATATATATATATATACATATATATGTATATATATATATTACTATTTCATGTATCCACATACTCATTTATAAGCAAATATATTTCTGTATGTATCAATTTACAGTATTTACTTCAAACTGCTCGATAAGTAAGTAGGACAAAGTAGTAAGGAATGCAAATATATGTTATGGCAATTAAGCTACACAGACGCTCCCGCGTGTCATCCCCTGGGGGGGGGGAATCTTCAGACAAAAAATGCTTATTTTAGCCTGAAGATTCCCCCGGATATGAAACGCGGTAGACTCTGTCTAGCTTAATTGCTATAGAAAATATTTTCATAGCTTACTGTATATATATATATATATATATATATATATATATATATATATATATATATATATATATATATATATATATTAAATATTTTGGAAAATCCACAATCGTGCAATATTTTTATGAATGACAATTCATTTATTTCAATTTTTATCGCGAATTTGCATTGTAAAATACAACCTTGTCAAGCGAGACTGTCCTATAGTTTTTTTTTTCTTCCTCCTCATTTTGATGATGGTATTAATCCCAAGGGGTCGAAAATACGTCGAGTTATTTAAGACGTTCGAAGAGAAACATAAACCAACGTGGATAATATAATTTGTTCAGTTTTGACATACGACGTTTTCGATTATTGAACAGACTTTTTTTATTTCACAACAAAAATATCTTTACTATAAGTCGTTTTGGATGAATGTTGTTACTCCTTTCCCTCTTAATTATTTACATGAAGAAATAGAGATTAGAAAGAAAATTAAAAAAAAACGATTCGCTTGTTAAGCTGTTCATTTCTAGTGTCGCTTTCTAAGCATCTCGTTTACTTTTATGTATAGTATTGGCTGTCTGATATACAAAAAAACATGTTCACAATAGTTTTCATGCAAATAATTATAAGTTAATACGTATTTCGAAATTGAGTAAGACTCTTACATGATGAACTGTTAATTTGTTCAAAGCGTAGAATTTGCCATGACGTAAGATTAATTAAATGACCATGCAAAATGATTCTACATTAAAAAGTTATAAAAAATGAGTATAAGTTTCGCTAAATATAGTAATGTTTTACATAAATAATTAAAGAAAATATATGCAAACAACTAGTCATTGAGAAAATTACTATTAATCAGCGCAAATCGACATTAAATGCCTGATATTAAAAGATAATATGTATAGATACTTCATGTATATCACCGTACTGAACTTATTGAACATCCTCATTATTTTCAAAATCATTCCTGCTCAATGATTTAAATGAGTATGCTATTTTGTCGGAATTTAGATACTTGAGAGAGTTCCATTTTCTTAATGAACATTGTTTCTTTGTAGAACACCAACAATCTATCTATCGTCATCATTAAATCAACTCTTTTCTTCAATAATGTAAGAGGCTTTTCTGTTTATCAGCGACTATAAAAAGGTGTGCGTTTGTTTGTATATTGACAAATATATATTTGCATTTATTTATTTATAGAAATATATCAATTAAGTTCATAATTTGCTTTATTTTACTTTGCTAAAGCGTAAGGATATTTTAAGTGTGTTCATCGCGTAAGAAGTCCATTACCTATGAAACTCATAGCGTATGAGTTTTACTGTACATGGTAAATGTATTTCATCTACGCCATTAAACACATATAGAAAAAGTAAACATATACGTTTTTTTAGAACTATATCATGTCAGAAGTATATTGCTGACAATAACAACGCTCGTAGCAACAATAAACAATTACTTGAAATGTGATATGTTCCGTAAATAGATCATTTTAATATCTGAATTATTATTAAAATCACCACAGTTTCTGCTAATAATTAGCGTTGGGCGAAGCTAAAAAAGCGTACTTTATACGTTTTTTTTTAATTATCGAAACATATATTTTCGCATATTGAAACTGAAGTCATTATTTATAATTAATTCATGTCTCGTCGATTAAATAGTCAAGTAACGGCAATAATACTTCTCTGTGATAATATTGATGAATCCTCAAACGACTTGGGAAATATATTGACCAATCAAATACGAGATCAAATGTTCAGCACATATAAGTGTGTGTTACAATTTTCACACAATAATGGTTTATATTAAATCGATCGTAGTTTAGAATATAATATTAGAATCGTTAATTGGTAATTCACTTTTCCAAGACGATCTCAAACACATATTATCGTCTACATCTTAAGTCAATGTTATCACACTATATTTTTTTCTTATTACATAACATTATTTTATATTTTGAAATGGTGCAAGTCTAAATAATAAATACTGCAGCATTTAGAAATAACGAACATATTCTTAGTAAATGAAATATAATATGTTTTTTTATATAAACATAATTATATGTAAACACTTTTAATTAATAAATGATGATAGATTATGTGTAATTCATAATTGAAATTAATGAATGCGAATTATTCTCATTTATCACATATGTTTAAATAATAATGGTTAACTGTTACCTAAATACATGATAACAGGTTTCTGAACTACTGAAGTTGCATTCAAGACAAAATATCATACAATGCATATGTATACGCCTGATTTGAATAACTATTTTAAAACGGGCATGGTATATTTATGCACCGTGTTAGTTGTGATGTTATTGTCATATTCCTATATATCTATATCTATATCTATATCTATCTCTCTATCTCTCTCTCTCTCTCTCTCTATATATATATATATATATATATATATATATACATATATACATGTATATATATATGTGCATATATTTATATACATATATATATATATGTAAATATATATATATATGCATATATGTATATGTATATATATGTATATATATATGTATAGATATATACATATATATATATATATATATATATATATATATATATTAACATGTATGTGTGTGTGTGGTGATAGGATACCTGACTCCCCTGATTTCTTATGAGTGCACTAGTCTGTAGTATATATATATATATATATATATTATTGTATATATATATATACATATATATATATATATATATATGTATATATATATTATTGTATATATATATATACATATATATATATATATATATATATATATATATATGTGTGTGTGTGTGTGTGTTTGTGTGGGTATATGTATATACTGCGAAAAGTATAAAATAATGATGCATACATGTTGACTAATAACGAATAAGACGTCACGGGGAGGTAAAGTACATGACCTGGCAATGATGAAGAAAAGCCGTGGGTTCTAAAGGAAGAAAAGTACAAGGGAACATTTGGGCGACGGGAACACCAGAACACCCACTTAAGCTACGGGCTTACAATCTCTCAGCGGAGACTAAAGTTAAACACTAAAGGTGACTCGACAATACACATAGAAGGAAATTGGTTCGCATTGTTAGCTCGAATCATACCGAATAAGATTGTTCAACGTTTTTAAATTAAGGAAAAAAGTACAATTAAAAATAATTAAATTAAAGGTATATATATATATATATATATATATATATATATATATATATATATATATACAAAAAATATGCATCTAAACCTATATACATATATATATATGTGTGTGTGTTTGTATATATATATATATACATATATATGTATATATATATATATATATATATATATATATATATATATATATATATATATATATATATATATATATATATATAGGTGTGTGTATGTGTTTGTGTGTGTGGGTATCTATATTTCTTCTTTGATTTTCTATCTCCGTCTAGATCAAGAATGGCGTACTAATGATCGGGAGTCGCTTACCCAAGCCAAGTGAACATTGCAAGGTGGAGGTGCCACTAGAGGGTAAGGGTTACGGTAAACCCTAAACCTAACCTTACTTTGGATAAGAATTAGTGCTGGTTTACGCAAAGGATATCGGAAGCTAATGTCCCTGAATTGTGGAAGGACCTAATTAAACAGTCGTGTATTTTTTTTAGATCTTCGAAGATGACAGAAAAGTTTTGTGATGAAGATATTTTGAAAAAGGGTAAGAGAAGTGCGTAAAATAATGATGCAAATATGTTGAGTTATAACGCATGAGAGGTAACGGGTAGGCTAATGACATGACCCCGCAATAATAAAGAAATGCTAAAGACTAGACACTAGTCAATACGGCTTAAATAACAATGGAAATTAGTCGATGACCTTTGAACAAGCCCAGTTGTGTGAGCTCGACGATTTCATTTCAGAGTATAACGACTCGGTAACCTTAAAAAGAAGGGCAGTTCACGAGGCTATAAGAAGAAGGCACCCGGAGTTAAAAGTCAGAAATTAAATGAAGGAATAAGTAGCGATTTCGTAGCAGAGATTGAGTTTATAGAATATAGAGAAACACGTGTCGTGGGTCAGCTCCGAAGAAAGGTTACCTTACCACGGCCAAACGGCGAATACAACTGGCACTGGGGGCAAACTACTTCCCTAAACTGAACGTATTGTTATTATTCCCTCTAGGTTGCAAGGTAAATCACTCTGACTTGTTTCCGTGAAAATAACTAACATTCGGAAAATCAACCGCCGTCAAGGTAAAGTAAGAGGTTTCTCTGTAAGACAATGGAAAGAACAATAATGCCAAAAAGGTTTTGCTAACAAAGAAATATTTGATTATATATATATGTGTATACACAACTTACACGAGCTGGTGGTGAAGAATAAAGAAACGGAGTTTTTTGAGCACGTCATTGCCTCTATCGTTGTGGTTTGTTTGATGCTACCGGATCTCCAGAAGGAACGAGCATGGCAACAGCAGTAGTAGTATGGCGGAGTGTATTCTCATGTTCAACGTCATAGTGAGAAAGTGTTAAGCATTGTTTGACTTGTGTTGCTTTGTTTCCGTTTTACTATTTTGGAAATTACTTGATTCTGTTATTTTTATTGTCATTTTGAACTGATTTTCGTGAAGTCGCATTTTTCCCACGTTTTTCTTATGTTAACAGTGTTTATAACTGTTATAGCGACGGCTACTTGAAGCGTGAATCGCTCAGTTATTATTAATGTTACTGAGGAGCAGAATGGGCAAGCTAAGGGTGCACTTAGAAGTTCAGAATAGAGCAATCCTCTTATTTTTATTATGAACGTTGTTGTGTTTATTGAAGAGGGGAAAACGTGCATTCATTTAGTTACATACAAACGGCTACTTGTTAGGATCCGTCCTGTTAAAATAAATTAAAGCAAAAAATCATTATTATGTTTGTAGCAAATAAAAAGACGACACTATTGTAAGAGCTTCTACTGACCTTATTTGTAAGCTATTAGTAACCGCATGGTATAGACCACAATAAATACTTCATTGTGAAAGCTACAGTACTTGGAATACTTTATTTGCAAAGAAAAACCTGTCTGAAACTGTATCAGACAGAAGTTATTACTCAAGAATATGTTCCTAGGATAAAATACATAGGCAAAAGAAGAAAGGTTATGTTTATTTTTAACGTTCGTGAAGTCGCATTGTGGACGGGAAAGATTTAAGAGTTTTCTAAAATACGGGGGCATTACGTCCGTTACCTGGGATGGACTCCCACGTATATAGACATTTGTAATTCGTTTGGATGAGGCGGCATTTTAAAATATTCGATATTATATAGAAATAGTAGATGAAACGCGTTCTATAATTGTATCTTGAAGAACGTCCGTTTGTTTGGCTTTTGAGGAAACTGGTCACCTGACTTTAGAATGCACACTCAGAAAGGCCACGATTACGAAGACCAGAGTTGGTCAACATTTAGGAAAACTTATGACGCAAAAAGTGGGGATGCCTTCCATCAACTTTATATGATAACGACTTCCCAGTACTCCCTTATCTAAGTATAAGAAAATATAGGGAAAATAACGAATGGATGTTGGTCTAGGGAAACACACCTAGCCGTCGGCCCTTGGGCCAAATTAGAGAAAACGAGATGATATCCAAAGATCCAGTAAGGAATAAATATGTAAATTTTCGTGGCATGAAAAGAAATAATCAATAAAAACTACGAGCTAGTCTGAAATCCCCCAGAATATAAGCTCAAAGTCACTCGCCAAATCCTCTCTCAAAAACGAAGCCCTCAAACACAGTCTAAACCAAAGTAAACTACCTGAATGTCTAGTCTGACAAAAGTACATCCCCGAAAGTATGCCTCCACCGATCACCGCTCCAATGATAGAGTAGCAATATAAGTTCATCATTCTTAGCCCAGTTAAAAAAAAACGAGGCCGTCTCCTCTCCAAAGCTTCTCCTTTCGTCTCTTCACACAAGCCGACGATGCAATGTGGCAATCTAGATTGAATCGGGTAATGGAGGTTGGGGGTATTTTTAAACGTACTATAATTAATGCGAAGCTGGCCTCCCTGGCTACCCAAGTTTAGTTATTAAGGCAAGGTAAAAGAAAACTCCTCAAAAAGCGAGAAATATGGCGGCTGAATTACGTGCAGAGAGAACGTTGACACGCTGTTGATCGTCACATCGCACGTGGCTCATTGCCAGATGGGCTTCTCGTGACCACAAACGAAGGTATTCTGGAGGTGTTTAGTTCTTATTTCCAGGATCGTTTTACCAGGGAACTCGGTCTATAATTAGCAAAATTCCACCCCTATTTAGCTGACTTTTCTCGTCTTGAGGCGAGCGAAGAAGCTAAGTGCGAAGGTTGCATAACAGAGGAAACAGTTCAGGATTCTTAAAGCGGATCAGCCTAAACATATTTTCTGGGATCGATGGTTTACCCTACAATGTGTGTTTGAGGATGCCGCACATATTGGTTTCCTTGCTGATAGTTTTATTTAACTTTTGGGTTAGGAACTGGAATATTCACCATTACTTTACTATGGATATAGTAAAGTTTGTACGCAAAAGCAAAAATGATGGGTGTTGATTAGATAATGTTTGGCCCTTACTGATGCTTAATGCTGGGTTAACGATTTTTGCTAAGATCTTAGTCAATCAACTGCACTTTGTTTTGGGTGGTCTAATAAGCACTCAACAGACTTGTGATGTAAAGGTTCGGACCATTCAAGATAATTTGCACTTCATCATAGATCAAGTCGACACTGAAGACGCGCTAGTCATTTTAGATAAGTCCAAAACATTCGATGTCTGATATTTGAGCGTTTCATATTATCCAGATCTCTTCTTCATAGATGCACGCTTTCACCGATACTCTATGTGTTTGTGTTCACAAGCTAAAGATGAATCTAGTCGTTTGATTACTTTGACAGGTCCTTGAACAACGTTAAAGTACTCCGCCTTTTGCTGACGACTTGACTGTGCTTGTAACAAGCAGTATTAAACAATGACAGGGGCCAACATTATCTGTGACAACTATGTGGGCTTTCGCATTAGTGCCTCCTGGTGTATATCTGCAGGGGTCTTTTAGATGTACTGACGGGCCTTGCAAGCTACTCAACGTCTTGTTCGCTGCTGATATTCAGCTGTAGAAACATTGCTCGGAAGTATTCAAAGCGATTCGAACCGCGGCTGGTCTGTGGATTCGTATAAATGGTTCAGTAAAGAAGATAGCAGAGGTGTGTTGCGCTCACATTTATCCGATCATTTTCTATTGTCTATCAGTGATTCCACTCACGTCGGATACGGTGCTTGACATGCAGCAGGCAATCTTCAAGCGTTTGTGGCTTGGCAAGGCCATTTATGGTCCGTCGCGATATTCTGAAGACGGTCTGGGTATTTCGTTATGGTAGCTGTCGTTGAAAATAAGGGGATAAGTGACTTTTCTGTTGCAATGATACCATACAAGCAAGCATTATTATCTCCTCTATTTTGTAGGGGGTATTGTAGTATATTTTCTGTCATGATAACATCTGACCTGGCATTATTATTTCTTTTTTTAAGGGGTTCTCTAGGCTTCATCCTCAGCTAGTATAAAATTCGGAGAAACAAAAAATGCTGATAAAATGGCCTAACTAACACAACTGTAAATATTATCATAGAAATGTCACAGTCGATCTCCACAACAATATACTAAATATACTTTTCATTAATGCCAGTGTCCTATCGAAAACGTCGTGATAGGTTTATTCTTTTCTTTAAAACTATATAGCGCAAGGCGTATACAACATTTTAAAAATCAGTCATAATTAAAATGAAAAGTCGACTTTAAAAAGTGTTTATGAATTGCACGGCGTGTTCGAAAGAAAGTTGAAAGTCTGGGGAAAAAAGAACAAAAAAAAAGTTAATCTTTTCATTGACAAATTAAAATGCATACAAATAACTCGTAGAAGTTACTTTTAGCATCGGTCAGTACATTACCTGACCATAAAGCACTCTGTCTACACGTGTTTCAAACAGTATGGTTGATGTCTATCGCAAGTTCGCCTTTACATAGGATAGTATTTAGTCTTGCAATCATGTGAGTTATAGGTAATATTTATGACTGCTGAAATAGTAAAAAATCTCATAATGTCACTTCTTGGTTTTTTAAAGTGTTACGTCAAGCTGTTTCATCCCGTAACACTTATGGGCTTCTCACAGCCAACTTCTACTCAGCAATTGACGACATTAGACAGCAACTCAATATAGCCATGTGAATATAATTTGAGGCACTTTTCGATTGTGTGAGGTAGCATCACGTGGCCTTAGCTGGAAAAACGTACGGACCCTTTACCTTATTTGGGAATAATTCCAATAAAGCATTCTACGAGAGAAATCCTACAATAATTAAAAGTTAACCCGGTTGGAATTAATTAGAAACTATTACATTATTTTGTTAAGAACTGTCATCATTGTCGTGAATCTAATTTGTTTATAGCAGGTCTATTAAGTATTTATACACAACCGTATTTTATATGATCTTCATGATATGTAGTCCCCGAGGACTCTCATTTAAACACCCTAGTTGACGATACTTAAACGGTTACGTAAAAGTTAATCAGCGTTGTCATAGTTATTTACACGCCGTTTTATTTGAGATTAAGGAACATTCAACGGTTGCTATAGTATGATATACTATTTTTAATATGTTTACAGAAGCCTAAATAATTGTGTTGTTTCTTGTCGGTTACAGCCTTTTGATGTGGGTGTTGGGGTTAACAAAAACGTACTGCTTTCACCAACTAGATCTTATTAATGATATTTAGTATATTAATGCTAAGTTGCAGAAAATGTTTACTACACTATTTATCTATGTAGAATAGACTCAAGAAATAGTTCCCTTGTGACCTTAGTGTACCACCCGTTAAATAAGATAAAGTATATCTACATTTACACAATCGTGTCAAAATAATTCGGGAAAAACACATAAAATGATATTTTTTAACCTCTTCGGTTACATTAGATTTTAGAAATATTCCCAGCTGTCATTCAGTTCTTTTCTAAACAGTGAGTCTTTGCACACAATGTATTTAATTTGAGGACTGATCTACTTATGTGATCCGTGTCTGTTTAAATACCACATACAAGTTATGTGTTTATATAAATTCCTTCACAAAGAATTTAACTGAACCCATTATCGACAAATGACTTAGGCATCGACTATTTTTCAAGTACATGTTAACTGTTCAAAACTTGCGAAAAAGTATAGACCACGCAACCTCTAACACTAAATAAGGCATGTAGTTTTGACAGTATTAATTATAAAGTTAACATAGATATATTTAAAAGACACTTAAAAAGAAAATGTAGTACAACAGGTAAACACTTTGTAGATGTAAATACAAAAATGTGATAAGTACACACGAATAAAACAACCTAATCTGCTATCTATCAAGTGTGCTTTAAAGTTATGATATAATCAATTCTTGATTAGATTTACAGATTAAAAAATAAATCTTATTTTGTGTCTTATCTTACGTTTGAAATATGATTATATATTGTCTGATATCGGAAGAAAACGGTAAATATTTATAATTTGTCAAACGCAATATACATTTTTTTCAAATAATTACAAATTTATTTTATAAAACACACTTCTTAAAACTGTTTTATATGTCGGTGTGTAATCAATAAAAAGTGAGTGGATGTCATGGTAAAAATGGCAGGTTGTACAAGCGTCTGAAGCGTCCAACTCCGAAGTCGTAAGTTGGTCAGGAATAGATATTACGTTTCGTGACAAATATTGCAATGAGAAATTAACTAGCAGCGGTTTCAGCAGAATTAATACCATGGATGTTTATGACGTGTATTTTAACCAACATGTGTGTGTAACATTTCTTTTATCCTTCGCCAAAATTAAAGCCGAAATAAAAAAACAGTTTCATGATTTGCGGGTGCTAATTAATCAAATTAAGAATAATTCTTTTCAGCGCTAATAGTTGTTAAACAAAAGCATCATCGACCTCATTAGTATTATCAGTATGAATCGGAATCTACACACAAAAAACGTTAAGATCACGGTTATATACATCACCATTGCAGTACTTACTGTCATATATATATATATATATATATATATCGACTGCATAAGGAGAAAGACTTTCTATCATTCAGGATTACAAATAAAAAAAGACAGTTGCCCGGTTTCGCACTCAGGGAAGTACAGATGTATCGAGGGATTGTTTTCTAAAAGGGAAAAAGAAAAACAACTGTATAATTAAAATTAAAACACAACAACTTTGTGGTGTATGTACAATGGGGTATTTGTCTCGGAGACTGACCACGTCTTATCCTAATAGACACGTCCTCTGTTTACAAGGCGAAATACGCTTTAATAAAACGTAAACATTTCTCAAGATTTGCAGGTGATATAGCGAGTAGGCATTAGTGGAGATCGTAAATAATTTAGTGCTGCAATTATTTGCTCACGATTGGTTTTTAAGCAAATTGCCTGTGATTGAAGATCCGTGTCTATAAATTAGAACCTCCATTGAATGAAACGTGGTATTCCTGATTTTAATAGGTATCTGTTGTTATACTCTATTATCTAATCCCAACGTCGCCCTAGCACAAAGTCTGCACTGCGAGCACATTTAAAATCATAAATAACATACTTATTATGTTATAGGGGGGTACCACGTTTTTTCGAGAGGCGAACACTACACTTACATTCGAAGCGAAATAACAATGTTCAACTGTTGAACTGACTTCATGGAGAATATGTCACTTACTATACCTAACGAATATAAATCGAACATTTATTCATCGTATTTGGTGTTATTAAAGAAAAATTAGTAACTTCCCATTCCTATGACTGACCTAATCAAAGCAAGAAAATAGTCATTATTAGGCAAATTATTTGCAATCGTTCTTATTTCTTCGTCCAATTTGTCTTGTCAACAGATAATAAGGGGTCTGTATGTTAATGGCCAAATTTATTTTACCTTTAATTTTTAGTAAGAAATGAAAACCAGCGAGTATTTAATATTGGAAACGATGACTTACGGTAGATTGACGTAACTCGATAGGGGTTCGTTACCAATACATCGAGGTAAGCTAAAGTGGGATTGTGCTCTTCTTCATAACTATATTTTATGCAGGATACGTGCTCTGTAGTTAGAATAACCATGTATTTGCACCTGTTTCATTATTAAACATTCAAATTGTGTCACCTACATATCGAAAGTATAAAACAGGCTTAATTGGTTCATATACTAATTCCTTATCATGAAAACTTTCAATAATATTCCCCATGGTCAGTCCTAGTACTGAGCCCATAGATACACCGTCTATTTGCCTATACATGGCTTAGTTAAAACTTAATTCAACAAATGTAGTTGCAAATTTAATCAACTGCGCGTATAAACTTTTAGGTAAAATACGGAATAGAACCTTCCGTTCAACAGAGGTTCTGAAAAATACATACGGCTCTTCAATCACAGACAGTTTGCTTATAAACTCAGCAGATGATTGTAACATTCACTTATTTTCAATGATTAGAAGCGTTTATTCGCTAGATAACCTTTAAACAGTGGATACCATTCAAGTTTGTTTACATCGTATAACCCTCTGTAAAAGATGGATTGTATATTAACATGGATGTGATCAGTCGTTAATACACATCCCTATTGCACATAGTGCAACAAGTGTTTTTAATATATACATTTGTTTTTTTTGTTTTTTAAATATTTTCGCTACAACCATTTTAAAAAATCTCTCAATACAGCCTTTGTGCGAAACCAGTCAGGTAATTTAAAAAAGATTAACCGTTTAATCCCAGATATTAAAACATGTATTCCTTTCGTTCTATATATATATATATATATATATATATATATATATATATATATATATATATATATATATATATATATATATATATAAATATGTACAGACATGTATACTTGTGTGTATATATAGAAATATATATATATATATATATATATATATATATATATATATATATTACAATGAAAACAGCAATGGTAATATTGTATAACATCGTTATTTACACGTGTTTCGGTGGTTAAATTCTGCTTTAGATAATAATTATTTTGATGTAGATTTGTCTAAAAATTATTGGTGCTAAAATAAAATTCACTAGTTATTGTTGATGTTATTAAGTAACCGGCTTTTGTATTACTTCTAAGCATGCATGATAAATCATGTGTGTCCCTTCCTGCTAGCGATAATAAAATTGCGTACTCCCCCAAAACACATTAACTATATATATATATATATATATATATATATATATATATATATAAGATTATCATCGAAGTTACATTTAATGGTTTTTTTAAATGCACAAGTTTTTTAAAAAATAAAAATAAAATTTCGGCTGAAATTTGTTAGATACCGATCCTGTTGGGGTTTACATTGCCTGGAGTATATATGTGCATATATATATATATATATATATATATATATATATATATATATATATATATATATAAGATAATCATCGAAGTTACATTTAATCGTTTTTTAAATGTACAAATGTTTATATTTTAAACTGTATATGAGTCTGTAACTATTTTTCTTTTACACATTTATTTGTTTGATATTTTATTTTGTCGATTATTACTATTTCCTGTGAACATTACATATTCGTATGGTTCTCTTTTCCTAAATGTGTTTGTTTCATTTGACTTATTAGTATATAAGTGTTATTATATTTTCATTATACAATTTACCTGATGATAAATGCCCCTGTATACACTGAAATACACTATTTGTGTTTGTGTTCGTTATCTGACGAGCTACATATTTTTCGTTTCTCAAAAAAACGTATATGGTTGTAAATTCCCATTTTGCTGACAAAAACAGTAGTCATAAGCCGACTAATGGAAACCGGTAATTTATGATCGACGCCTTCTTTCTATTTATGCTTTCTCAGACGTGTCTGCATTGATAACTTAATACTTAGCATGTATCTAATATCGGCCAGAGGTTTGATCGTATTACAACTGCCGTGAAGACAATAACCTATCCATCTGCAAAGAGAAAAATAGTAGTGCCGTATCTACAAAGGGGTTCCCTAAGGCAAATAATCAGAGTCTACATCTGATGCAAGCTACAGTACTACAACATGCGATCTCTAACTTGCTGTCACATCGTGTTTATTGTGCTGGGTGAATCTTGACTTTTCTTCCCCACCTAACACTGATGATTAGACAGGTTTACTTGCTAATAACTCTATTCACCAGGTAGCATCGTATTGGGTAGTTCTAATTCTGTTAATCGAGTACACAACATATTTAGACAATGCAATTTTTTACGAAATCATATTTGAGTAATGTTTTTTCTTCTTTTCAACAATAGAAAAGCTGAAAATACTTCAGATTAAAGTTTTGTCGATACTCGAAAATTCAATTAAGCTACACTTGTAGTTCTATACAGATGTGTAATGTTATCAGGATTTGATGTAAATGTTACCAATGGACATGTTTTTCCTTTCCATTATTCATACTCGAGCCTAAGTATTTAATGGAAAGGAGAAGAGTGTGGAGATCTAAGACAGAAATATGGCGGAAGGTTTTAATTTGATTATAGCTTTTCCTACTCTGTCGACTGATATATTTGGCTGGAGGAACTTGCGTCTTCTCCAACATGTTATTTCTCTTATTTGATTAAGACACATTTAATATGATTTAGAAGGTTTCGATCGCGACATTTTGTACGTTTCTAAGGAATTTATACACAATAATAGAACGCTACGAGATGTGTATGCTGTGATTATTATTTCATAAATGATTCATGTTAAACAAATACTAAAAATTAGACACCACGAATAATTGTTGAAAATATAACACATTTTTACCATTACTTTTTATGTGTCTTAATGCTTTTTTTTAAAAGATGCACATATAGATTTTTCTATTATATATATATATATATATATATATATATATATATATATATATATATATATATCAAGAGGTTGACTGCAAAACGCGATCAAGTCAATTTGTTTACATTGAGACGTTAATCAATACAAGAACGAATGTATTGAATATAAACTTCGAATATAATCTTATTTCATTTGAAACAAACAGTAATCATTCCGGTATCATATTATGCAAACCATAATTTGAGTGTGTGGTTAAGTGTCGAAATATAACACTTTTTTATAGTGCTAGCTTCGTAATTTTTTCAATGGCGTTAATCGCGTTTTGCATTCGTACTGTCCATATATATATATATATATATATATATATATATATATATATATATATATATATATATTTATATATATATATATATATATATATATATATATATATATATATATATATATATATATATGGGGACATGTGTTTGCCTCACAGTCGTCATCAGCATGACTAACTTAGACAAGAATTGGATGGAGATGTCTACGGAAAAGCGTGTTAGTTCTAGGCCGTAACGCCTTCCCTAGATGTGTACAGTATTTATCACCTAGATAGTTTATTGTATTCATATGTAATTGTATTTGTAGTTTTGTTTATTTTTATTTACTTTATAATAACTGTTCACTTCCTAAGTTAACATATGAATGCGGAATATTTAATTGTAAGGCGCCCTTAATTATTTTGTACGTACACACATAATAACCTTAATACAATTATATATATATATATATATATATAAATATATATATATATATATATATATATATATATATATATATATATATATATATATATATATATATATATATATATTACCGGGATATTCGTCATATAAGGTAAACTACGACTAATGATGCACTTTTCTACATTCATGTGTATCACTCAGGATGTAGACAACTATAAAGAAGTAAATGCAAACTAATAACACGTTGCAATCGCCTACTAAAATCGATTACATATAAAGTCATTATATATAGTAGCAAAAATATGCTCCCTCCGTCGCATATTTTTGCTACGCTGCCGCGTCAGAAATGAACGCTCACCCCTAAACCGATGGAGCCCCAGTCATATTTCTTGGGTGGTTAGACAATTGGTTTTCTTTGTTTCCGACCAAGAATATTTTTAGTTAAAAATATTTTTTTTTAAATGTCGACCCGCCCCCCAAATTTTTGTTTACCCTTCCCCATACATAGTATTATTTTCCGTTAACATTTTTTTTAAAGAAATGTTTACCCCCACCAATTGTGTTTACATTCCTCTATACATAAGAGTATTTTAATTTTTTTTAAATCCTCCCCACATAAAAATGTTTTTACCCTCCTCCATACATAGTTTTAACTATGTATGGGGACGGTAAAAAAATAAGGAGCCACCTCGGTCATATCAAAGAACTCATGTTTAAATATGCTATTGAAGACAGTTTTGTTATCCTTTCAAAATGGTTACAAATTTAGTAATGGCCGACATATTTGTTGCTTAACTTCAATTTACAACAAAACAACTTGTCTTAACAACGTAATGAAAATAAAGAATGATAAGTGAAAATACCCTCCTACAATGACGTCACTTCCGGAAGGATGAGTCACCAATTAAGTCTTCCAAAATGGTCACACCTTGTCTTAACAACGTAATGAAAATAAAGAATGATAATGTGAAAATATCCTCGCACAATGACGTCGCTTTCGGAGGGACCGGAAGGATTAGTTAGCAATTTATTTTTCCAAAATGGTCACCAATTTACTAATGGATTGGATATGCGTTGCTTAACTTCAATTTACAAATAAACACCTTGTCTTAACAACGTAATGATAATAAATTATGATAATGTGAAAAACTCCTCTCACAATGACGTTACTTCCGGAAGGACCGAAGGGATGGGTCAGCAATTTATTTTTCCAAAATGGTCACCCATTTACTAATGGCTTGAATATGCCTTTCTTAACTTCAATTTACAACTAAACACATTGTCTTAACAACGTAATGAAAATAAAGAATTATAATGTGAACAAAATAATCCTCTGAAAATGACGTAACTTCCGAAATCATGTATGCCATTAAAAGTGTGGGTGAACCATACGTGTTTTTTTAATGAATGTGTTTAATTAATTGTATGAATATTTTTTATTAATATCACCTAATCGGAAAATATTGTAAATACATATGAATATTCGATTATAGCAGTTATAAGTGTATATTTGTAAATATGAATTTAATTTAATTGAAGTTATTGAAGGAATGAATTATGTAAATGGCAAAAACCGTCTAGTGTCTGAGTGACTTTTTTAACAGTATATATGGAAGTTGAAAATGTATTAGTTTAAGTAAGATTCTTTGCACGTGTTATGTTCAAATCGCAGTCTCGTCTTGTAATTTATTTCTACATTATTATTTATATGTTTACGGCTGTTTTTGTAGTACTATATATAGAAGCTGGCAGACTAAGTAAATAGTAATATTACTGTGATGGAGTTTCGGCTTCAGACATACAGACGGGCAGACACATACTAATTAGTAATAATATATATATATATATATATATATATATATATATATATATATATATATATATATATATATATAAACATATGTGTGTATAAATATATATATATATAAATAAACATTTATCTATATGTATATATATATATATATTTATATAGATGCATTATTTATATATATATATATATATATATATATATATATATATATTCTTTAGCAAAACTACCAACTGTTCGGGCAGCAATTTATCTACCTGTCAATGTTTGTAATTTTGAACAAAAACAACAAAAAGTGTAATTGTCATGGTATTATTAGATATATTATGATGTTGACATTTTGTTTTATATATGTATGTAATTTGTTCTTCATGAAAAAATAACAAAAATTGTCGAAATTGTCAAGAATAAACAACAACAAAAATGGAGTGAAAACAATCAACAAAGGCAATAAAGTTACTTTTTTTCCTACTTGCATATTCTTTTGTTTTATCAAGTATTTTTAAGTGCTTTCATTGCATTTCATTATTTGTTTAAAACCGATCGGCTTCCAGTTTCTCAGATTACGTATTTCTAAGATTGTTTAATCGGATACTCCCGTATATTGTTTTACGTTATTTAGAGTTAAAAAAGTAAACAAATAAATGTTCCAAACGACTTCAAATTTACATTTTCACAAGAAATAAATACATAAAAATATTAAGACTTCGTAAAGTATCGGCGAACGACTGTCAGTAATCAATGTATTTTCAGCTTAACGTTATATATTTGACTGAACTTTTCAATTTGAATTTTAATAAATACACGCTTCAACATACTATAACACATAAATAATAATGCATGCAGAAAAAAAGTTACTTTTATTATCGTTCGTAAGAGTTATTTTTTTACTATTAGTTGTCTGCATTCATTGGCTTTCTATTGGTTACTATTTACAACTTAACGGCCAATGGTCAAATCAAAACAAAATTGTAACTGTGCGTGTTTTTGTTACATAATTACTAAAAAATTAAACGTCACAAGAACCACAGGGGGAGCTTTATAATTATTACGTCGTTGCTCACCTGCCCGACTGAGTCAGTTCTCGGTAACCACTCGAACAATTCGAATTACACCCTCTTGTGACCGAAACACACGAAAGCTCACGAGAAGATTAATAGTGGTTACAATATTTCTTTAATGCTTTTGTAAAACACTTTCTGTCAATTTCTCATAGTCAATTTTAAACCCATGTTTTTAAAGTAATTTTAACATAGGCATTTTTAACACAGGTTATTAACAAAAGAAGTTACATTACAGGTTCGTTCATAGCTGGTCGTGAGTTTGCTAGCCCTCCTCTTTGTTGCTGGCTCGTGATCGTCCTGGGGTATCTGTTTTGTGTGGGCACAGTCTATTGACAGGCAGAAGAGAAACGCAGAGACGATTTTCCATCAGAGAGATTCAACCTTTTTATTTTCACACTTCGGTTGGAGAGGGTTCAATTGTCGGTTCTTCATTCTACTTTTTTTTCTTTCATTCATACTGTGGGACGTTGGATGCAGTTAGATATTTTCTAGCACGTTTTACTCATGTCTGGCGAATTTCCACCCGACTGCGCATTACAGAGCTACATGGCTAAAGCGTGTTGACTCTCTCGCTTTCTAAGTCGGAACTGACTGACTAACTAACTAAATCTTCACCCAAAGGATCTGCGACGTCATCTGTTCACGTGGACTCAACGTGAAAAATATTTCCGTCTTTTCTGACCTTCTTTGACCCTGGCATTTCCTATCGGCAAAACATACCTAAAATGTGTTATGACTTTATAAAATGAGTCACTATGATACATGATTGTTTGTCTTAAAATCACATATGCCATTAAATTGCACTTAATCCTATTTCTTTCACAAGTCATTGTAGTCGATCTACACACTTTTAAATACAGGGCCCGTCATAATCTAACATTTTACTTTTCATTATTAAAGCTAAAAAATAAGCTAAAAACTTGACGATTATTTGAAAAATATGAATCTATCTTTTTCTAATTTAAAAAGCTAGGACGAGCTGTGTTTGTTTTTCTGGTTTGATGCAAATGTAATAGTAGTTGTCAAGAACAAAAACAAACATCTTTTTTGTAAATAAAGTATATATTAACCAATTCCAAAGAAAAAGTGTTTCCTGAGATTAATCTAAGGTGGTATGATATAAATATATATTGGATAAATAGAAAAACTTCTGTATTTATTAATTTACAAGACATAAGAAATACATTAATGTTTATAAAAATAGTAATCTCAATTTCGTAATGTTAAACGATGATAAGTGGTTCGGTGCTATTTTTTCTTCTTTATTATGAATAACATACTATGTAAAATGTAACCATATTCATGATGATCGTTGAGTTTAAAACATATAGCGTATATTTAATTATTGAAAGAAAAGTTAGTACGTTCAATGGGAAGTTTATTTTAAAAAGTAAATAATTCTAAGGTAATGTAAGTTGTCTGTAGGTATGAACGTAAAGATACGCATGCGTAAACGCCATGGGATTTATGATCACAATTACTAAATAATCGTTTAACATATAATACTTTTTCTCTTTAAACGCTCTAATTGGTATTACTATTAATACTAATAATATGTGTAGATAAATGAACTGTTGCATTAATATAATAACATTTTCAGAGAAAACAGACTATTAATTTATTAGAGAGGGTTTATATAATTATAATGCAAATAAAGCATATTAGTGAGTGGGTTCCGGCAGTATTCTCGTGGGTATTTATAATGTATTCCCACATATGTAAATGCATAATTTAATAACATAAGCATAACATGGTTTGAGATGAATATATTATGGTATATTTTAAATCGCATTTATTCATTCATATGTATATATATATATATATATATATATAAGTGATGAAAATAAAAATTGTGATATAATATCATATATATAAAATAATAAATTGTTTAAAACAAAGAGATTTATATAGGAATATACTTGTATTATACGTTTCGTTCCTTAAATCATGCCATTTCAAAGACGTAATTTTGTCGTCTGAGGATATTTAACAAATAAAGTAGAATAATAAAATTTTACATAATGCATCCACTTGTAAAAGGTATTACACATATATAAGAGATAGTAGAGTATGTAGACATATATTCACCGGTTAAGCTACATGAAGAGTCTGTATGGTTATATTCAAAGATTCCATTTTCTCCATCAACATGTAAAGTTCTACTCTTTCTCCTCTTGCTATGCTACCCTTTATTTATATTCTAGAAAATACCCCAAAATACTTGTCTACAATTATATCTGAAAAGCAACCCATATATCTTGCAATTACAGGTAAACACTTTTGACTCACGAATAAAACCGTTTACCGTACGAATTATCAAAACTAATGTTTGAGCATCAGAGTTTATATTAAAATAGGATATTGGTAAGAGTTATTTTAGCTTACACATCGAATCTCTTAACACAATATTTAAATACCGCACTCAATGCAATAGAGTGTGAAAGTCGAGACAGTAACTTTTAGTCTGCATACCACTATAACTACTTCAGAACGCTAGAAACTACATTGCTCAAATAACATGCACACTCGTACAAAGTATACGGAAATAAAACGTAGAATGTAATCATAAAACTGTACCAATCTAATCTCATATATAATGCTACCAAATTATTCTTACATCACCACTATCCCCAAAAATGAATTTGTATTCCTCGCTCACATTTTTAAAAAAATTTCGATTCTTTATATTTTCTCTCGAGGATCAGTACATATTTATCTTTAAATTGGTGAATTTCTTAGGATTAGATATTCTTATATATTCAATATCATTCGCGCTAAGTTGATTTCAATATTCCCCAATGTTGATTACATATTGCTAGTTAATATAAAACGTTCATATCATGTATTTTACATTATAAATTTAATTGCCTATCGTAATAGTCCGTCACTTGGTTAATGCTAACGGTATTTCTGACAATCAGTTTGGATTTAGGCAAGCACAGTCTTCTGCAGATATCATAACGGTCATGTCTGAACGTGTATATAATACACTAAGAAATGGGAGGTGAAGCTAGGTCGGAAGCGCTTGATATATCCGAAGACGTTGACAAGGTATGGCATGCACGTCTTCTCATAAAAATCAATTCATATTGTATTAATGAACGAATATTTAATATAATAAAACCCTTCCTAATCCACATGATAAATGCAGGTTGCCCTCGATAGCCGTTTACCTAAACAACATATCATAAGTGCAGGGGTAGCCCAAAGATCTATTGTTAGACATTTATTGTTCCTGAGTTTCCTAAACGGCAACCCTGCTTCCATTGTGTCTGAGATGGGTAGATTGAATGACGACACCACGCTCTATTCCAGTCATGTAGGTACGACGGGCGTGCACACATGCGAGGCAATTGCTGACTCTTTATAAAGTGGCTTCCAGTCTCTAGTGGAATAGTGTGATTAATTGATAGTAGCATTTAATGCTGCTAAGACAAGGTACCCCATCAATCATCAACCATCAATTCTTTCGGCAAATAACACACTGCCATAAAGTACAATGTTAAAACACTTCAGCTTAACATTCACAGGTAACATAAATTGGGACAAATACATATTATACATTGCCAAGGTTGTTTTAAATGGGATAAAACCCCTCTACCGTCTAAGAACACTTCTCACACATGACATTATCCTATATCTCTACAAAGCGAGCACCCGCCTATGCAACATATGGGCTGGTGCACTATCCACTAGTAGATACTCGAAAAGGTCACTCACTATCCGCCAAGCTTCAAACCTTAATCCATAGCCACAATGTTGCAATCTGGTGCTTGTTTGACAAGTGCTTCAATGAAATGTTCTCTGATTAAGTTGCTGCTCTGCCCCCATCGACTTAAATACTCTCGACCAATTCGACAATAAACTAAGTTCTATCCATTCGCTGTGAGTTCCCCAGAAGCCGGAGAACCTTCTACTTCTATAGCTTCTCACCTCGTGATGTCCGTTTTGGAACTCCCTCCTTGCTCCCTGTTTCACCAACGGTACTAACAAACAGACATTTATTAATGATGATAACACGCATCTCGCTGCACAGTTCCCAATTTAGGATGACCCCTCCCCAACAAAAATTGTAACCGTAATTCACAGTAGCCCCTTACATCTACAGTGGCAGCATGTCTTGTTTGGTGTGAACTATATATATGAAAAATGTATCACTATGTTTTTCTTTTTAATAGAGGAATACGCCCCCTACTCTTTTGATTTATTTTTTTTTACAGAAAGAAATATAACATAGTATGATGGGTTGAATAGTCGTTGCTTTAATGACTAAAAGTCACATACAGCTATACAATCTACGAGATTACCTTCAACATTCTTTCAAAAGCAAGGACGTATCCCTCGACAAGCAATTCACGTGCGTACATCTTGTACTTGCCGAATATAATTGTCACTTATGTCATACAAAAAATCGCCCATACAACAGAAGGCGTAACTGTACTTTATATCTATAAAATTAAACTTAAAAAAAAAAGAATTTAGTTTCAAAAGTTAAGATATTGCTACATATTTTCTATATTTAAATTTGTAATGCAAACGGGAAATGTATACATGTTATTACGCCAATTATATACACACTCATATATTTTTTTTAACTTTGGGATATTTTTTATTTGTCTGAAATAAATACGCTTCAATTTTATAAAATTAGCAGGCAACGAAATATATAGATACTATTAGTAAATAATCACAACTAACTTGCTTATCACAGATATACAATTAGCTCTCCCGTGACTAGTGATGAATGGAATCACACACAAAAATATTCGGCCTTCCAAATGTATTCTAAACTTGCATTTTTAACACGTGCAACTTCTAAAAGCTGGGTCACACGAGGCGACTTCTCTCGCTGCTTGCGCAGTAGCGGCGAGTAGTTGCAGCCTAGCCGCATCGTATGACCGGCTAGTCGCTAGTAGCATATCCAACTTGCAACTAGTTTTCTCTCCCCGACCAAATTTGAACATGTTCAACTTTAGTCGCACGTAGAGCGTGTTTTCATGATCATGGGACCTAATATCGCGCGATATTTTAGAAGACCTAATAGCGGCTGCGAGAAATACATATCCACATCTATAACCTCACAGGCATGCAGTCTGTTACCATGCAGAAGAAAACAGTGTGAAATGGTCAGCAAATTAAATCAGTAGAGTTCTGGATATTTAAAGAAACTACGAAGTTTTATACGATAAAACAATATCATTTAGACACATGCGAGGTAGTAGAATTAAACTATTTCATCAATTAACTTATTGAGGCTGGTTTTAAGATTCTCTGCAGAATGAAAATACAGAACTTGAAGGAGGCATATAGGAATGCAAATAATAAAGACATGTGGAGCAGAAACTGACGATGTTTATAAACTAAAACGTGTTTGGTTTGAAAAATGGCGCCTTCCCCGCGACATGTTTGCGCTATAAACAAAGGCACGGAACTGCTAGACGGGTAGTCGAATCGCTACTACAAGTAGCGGCGAGCGAAGAAGCGTCGTGTGACTGAGGCTTTACAGTCACTCATCTACTGCATTTTCGCATTGCATATTTAGTTGATAACGGTGATAAAAGTTTCTAATAGTTTTACCACCAACTTCGTTTACGAAACTATCCTATTAAAATAGTTCCGTGTGTATTATATCGCGGAAACGATCAGATACAATGGTCTCTAATGTATTTGTTTACCTTATTCATTTTCTATTTAAATTCATAAAAATAGAAGCGTACATGATATTTATAATATATACGAGGCCTATCTAAAACGTATCCGACCTTTAAGCAGCAAAAATATTTCAAGTACGTGAGAGGGTTGCGACCCTAATCCCCTTCAAAGTAGGCCCCTTGTGCTTAACACACTTAGCCCACCGAACGATCTACTGCCGGAAACACCTATAGAACTCTCTTTTCAGAACGGTGTTCATATCTGCCGTCGCATTCCGCACTATCACTTTTTCGCACCCTCTCAACAACAGCTGAACTTCGAGCAGTTTGGAGCCTGTCAGAACGCTGGCCACTCTCATCTGATGTGCAGCGTTTTTAGAATCGGTTGAACCACTCCTTAATTTGTGTTACACATCGGATCTTATCAAAAACTCTACTGAATCTAACGCGAGGGCAGAGATGAACACTATTGCAAAAGAAAACTTTCAGATATGTTTTAGGTAGTGAATAAATCGGTGGGCTAAGTATGTGCAAGCACAAGGGACCTACTTGAGAGGGGATTAGGGTTTTCACTCCGTCACGTTTTTTTTATATATATATATATATATATATATATATATATATATATATATATATATATATATATATGTAGATATATATATATATATATATATATATATATATATAGTGTGTGTATTAAGACAGCATTTTCTAATTTATGCAAAAATTATTAAAAAAATAAAAGTATTCTTCTGTTTAATTATCACTTTTTTATTTTTATCAATTTCGATGATGTTTTTTTTGTATTAAAATCAAAACAATATCAAATGTTCTATAGGTTTCACAAGTTTTACGAACGTTTTCGATGCTACGTCGAATAACTCTAAGGGGACACAAGCAAATGAACAAAAAAACTGGAAACATAAGCGAATTTTGAAATAGCGGCGGAAAACCGCGCATAGACCGTTTTTCAGATTGTTTTAGGAATCCGTTGACGATTTAAATTCAGCAACACTGGATGGCTTCAGGGAATACAATCGCATTACATTAAGCAATGTTAAATGTTTCAACTGGTTTCATATGTGATGTTTATTTTAGGTTGTTGTGTTTTATGTAGATAGCTTTCTGTATTTTTTTAATTGCTTTCGTAATATATAATTTTATTGTTATTAACTAGAATTACATTTTTTTTTAATTCTTCTTTCTCCAGTGTTTTGGTTCATTTGCTTTGGACTCATGCGGATGATTCGACGAAGAATCGAAAACGTTTGTGAAACTAGTCAAACCCGTGAGACATTTATTATTTTATTCTTTAAATTTTAATACAACATAGACCATCAGGAAAATTGAAAAAAATAAAAACCGGTATAATAAAACAAACGAACTCTAACGCGTAGATTAAATAATACCTTAAAATACCGCATAATTAGTTTGACACCCCGCTACCATTCAAACCCCGAAGTTAAGCAACGTTGAGCCTGGTGACCATTTAGGAATGGCAGACGTTGTATGCAATAGGGCGTCGACACCTCCTTGCAAACACTGCTTAAATCGAACGACGTCATCTCTCATGATCGAGGTATACATGCGACTGGAAAGCGTTTATGAATTCGATCTAAACTAGAGACTTATCCTTCAGCTGGAGGCTGTTTCGACGCGTCTACGGTGAATGCCGCATAGGTTTTCCTTCGTTGATTAAACAAATGGTTCGGTTCAAAATCTATTCAACGTTTCCGAATTAAACATGAAGATTCACTATGTGAATTTAAGGTTACAAAATCATAAAGCATGCACGTTAAAAATGCAGAAGGTACACTGAGCGAAACGCTTTATATATATATATATATATATATATATATATATATATATATATATATATATCAATGTAAACAATAATATTTGCCTGACTAATCTAAATCAACGTCTCTCTGGTGGACGCTTATATAAGTGTATACATTCAGAAATGTGTATAAAAATAGATTGTTAAAACGAGTTATGATAAGTGGCAGTAAAGTTTCAAGTGACAACAGAAAATATTTCCGTGAACATATTCATAATTAATTGAGTAATAATGTCTTTTAATGCCAACTCATTTATCACACATCTTAACCGCTCGTCTTATTATCATTCCATTATTCGGGCAATTTACGATTTCACCTATTATGATAATTATCACCATCACCTACATTTTAACTGAATTGTCTGTCCACCGCCATCGGCGTACGTAGTCTGCATCAGAAGCCATATTAGAGCCAAAGAAACATTTCTTAAGAAATTAAACGATATTTAACCTTAGCATTTCAATAAAGAATTGCTAACTGAAGAAAGAAAGAATCCTCGACTTATGACTCAGAATTTATTTATCGATCAAGAAAACCATAAAAGTATCAGGCTGTTTAATTGGTTTAGCGTTATCTTGCAATAAACCTGATATCTGACTTTGAAATAAGTCAGCTGACTAGACGCGTCGAATGATTTCCACAATTCTAATTGTAGTGCAGTATCGAGAGTCCACATGTTTTTCAAACAATGTGAACGAACAGAAATATTTAGTTTGAAAATCATTTGATATAAATCCCGTTTTTGTAACAAGAAAAGTATATTATACAATCAGCAATGTGACGGATGCGATAGTTCAGGAAGCAATACACGAATTTTTTAATCACATGTACTTTCTACCATGCTCTGAACTTACGACATGTCTAAACCTTGTATATTTATGAGACAATAGTTACAGTTGTATCGATACTCCAATAATATGCAAGTAACTGTAATGTTAAGCTTTTTTTATGCATCTATTTCTGAGTTTTATGGGCGTATGCTTTAAATGTCATAAATGCTCTGTTAATATTTTGCTCGATAACTTTTGTTGATTCGTAAAACAATCAATATCAAATTCAACGAAAACAATAAATAATCATATTTGTCGATGATTACAGTAAACTCTTATACTATAAACTCACTTGCAAACGTTACACAAAGTAATTTTAAATCGAATACATTTTCAATATTTCCAACTTTCTACATATGTGGAATACTCACTAGACTGAAGCATTTTAGTGATTGCTTTAATAAATGAACTCATAGATTATCGATTTTTCAGGTTTCGGTATATTAAATAAGATAATTTGGAAATGCATATGCCCTACAGTTTTTTTCACCTTATTCTCAGAAGTCACAAATGAAACAACAGCTTTTAATCAACTTAAGATAAACACATCTATATTTTTGGAAAATTAATTCCGATTTTATGATTGTTTGTAAAAGTTGCCTCGGAAATAGATTTAGAAATTTGGAATAATGCACACTCTTTTAAAATTAATCAAAGTTTGAGTAGATTAAAACAAAAACCTAAATAGAAAGCTGACATCTTATTTTGTATTCTGGATTTGTGTTTGTTACATAATAGATTTTATAATCACTTGTAAAAGCTTCCGCTCTTACTTTTTCCAGTCATTTTTTAGAAAACTTTAATATTATTGTCTTTCTGTAATCAACTAATACATAATGATTTTAGATACGCAAAGAACAAGATCACGATGTCACCGTATATTAAATAAAGGATTCCGCCTGAAACTACGTACGGAATCTCTACTTCAACATACAGCCTCCAGAGTTTGACAAGACGCATCTATAGACAGGCTGAAAAGCTGTTAGAATAACATCTAAGATAAGAACAGCATTCCGAGTTATTTAAATAGTACACATGTTTTTCATTCGAAAAAATGAAAGAGTTCAATAAAGGCGTATATTAATAATTTAATTACAAAATGAAGAGAAGAAAATGTTTCGAAAAACTGAAGGCAACATTCAAGATTGAAATTATGAACACTTATAAATGACATGCGTTCAGTATGAGAGCAACATCAAGAAACCGGAAGTTGATATTAATAATGTCCTAGTGATCCCCAAGTTGAAGAGCAGTAGTCTTCAATATCAAAATAGTACACACTATAGCGCAGCATATAAAAAATCTGAAACGTGATACATATTTATATTAATGGTTAATCACTTTTTCTGATTATATGTGAGTAGATATAATTGCATAAAATATGTGCAATACCTACTTACTTAACGCATATAACGAGTATGAAAAAACTATTTCTTTAGAATAATGCATTTCATCGCTAATGGAATCGCGTTAATTATTTTTTTAATTGTAACCATTGTGTAACATACAACTGTAATTCATTGTCTCATAAATATTAACTACAATAAGTCACTTAATTATTTTAGTAGAATAAATAGGCAGACACTAACCTTCAGGCTTGAACAGGCTTAGATGGGTTCGTGATTATCTTATGTATTTGCTAATTGAAACATCGATTCTTTACAGAAAATGTGAGCTAAAAAAGTTATATGTTATTTATTAAACGCCACTAAATAGTACTTCTGGAATCTTTGATATCCCCTATATGCCTAATCGACGACTAAATTATATAACTAAACTATTTGTTCAAGACACCCATTTTCTGAATATAACTTGTATTTTTATAAGCAATCTGTTTATTGCAATTACGTAATATTTGTATAAGTTTTATATTTTACCTAATTTATTTCTTCACGTCTCAGGACAAATGTATAGCATTAATATAAACCCAGCAGTCGAAATTAAAATGTTTATTCTGAATTGTTTCGTCTAAACCATTGTAAATAGTAGAGAAATAAATAGAATGTAATACGATAAATTTATATGATGCATTTGATACGTATAACTAGCAGAAACTGCCATTATACTGGGCTAGATCTGTCGAAAGGTCGTTACGGCTTAATTTAGTTATCTAGGTAAGATGTGACACAAAGTCGGGAAAGTGGGATTAGTTTTCACTATTCGAAATTCAGTGTGAAATTGTATAGCTGCACGATATAACAAAATAGTGGGACAAAGAATAGTAGTAAATCCCTATATATATATATATATATATATATATATATATATATATATATATATACATGCATATGTGTTTGTATACATGCATATGCATATATATATATACATGCATATATATGTTTATATATATGCATATATATATACATGACAATATATATACATATAACAATATAAATTAAAGACAATTAAATTAAATTATGTTCTATACATTCATATATATATATATATACATGTACATATATATCGATATATACATATGTATATACATATTTATATATATATATATATATGCATATACTATATATACATAGTTATATTTATACATGCACACCCACACACACACATATATATATATATATATATATATATATATATATATATATATATATATATATATATATATATATATATATATACATATATGATGATGATAGACTCTCCCGTCGATTGCGACGTATGAGGTTCCAACAGCTTTCATTTGTGTCTGAATCGTTCATGACACTTGAGTCCGGCAAGAGACCTGCAAGGAAAGCCACATACAGTGCAAGAGTGTGAGTAATCGGATGCCAGGTGTGGAGCACTCGCTCTAGCTTTTCGCCTCACTCTGGCAGTTCTCATATTATCCACACAGGTCTCGTTGAATCTTTACAGTCCAATGCAACAAGCTGCTCGCCATGTCTTCCTGTCTTTTGTACAGTCTTCAAGGTTTGGGGGGGGGGTACTCCAATTGCCGTCAACGCATCTTTCAATTTATTTTTGTACCTCAGCAAGGGCCGCCCAACATTTCTGTTACCACAAGCTAACTGACTGTACATCAGTGCTTTAGGTATCCTCCCTTCGTCAATTCTTGCTACATGACCAGCCCATCGCAATTGAGACTGCAACAGGAAACTTTCAATTCCACCAATATGGCATCTTTAGTAAAGATCGGTGTTAGCGACTTTGTCATTCAAACTAAGTCCGCATATGGTCCTAAGGCAGCCCCTGTGGAACACATCCAATTGGCGAATGTGATGCCGGTATATATATATATATATTTATTTATCCTGGAAATTAGCTAGACTCTATTACCAGATATAAATGAATAAATGCGAGCAGAATTGCATCGATCCTAACTGTATTTACATCAAAGCAGGTTCTACTTTTTTAATTCAATGATTAGTGCATACTGTTAGGAAAGTGCAAATAACCTTAAACACATTAAGGTCATCTTGGTTTGCATATTTATTACATCAACATAAACTAATAAACTAATATTGTGTAATATACAGTTCTAGTTTTACATTTTGATGTTTTATGCACATTTTTCCATCGATAGTTTCTTGCCTCAGGTTTCTGCGATGCAAACAAAATATTTGAATAGATGCTACATTTTGAACTTAGTTAAAGTCTAAGCAGTCATAACAATAACGTTTTTTATGGCTAGGCATTTTTCATTTAATTAAGAATATATTTATCACTAATTGATTCATATTTGTATGAGAGTTTGTAGTGTAGTATATGTTCTTTTGCAATAAAGTCGTCCTACCAAGGATAACATTATTCATTTAACAGTGTGTCATTAGGTCCCTCATGAACGGGTCTGTGTAGAATATGTTCTTTCTACAATATATCATCCTCTTATGTTAGCAAAAATATAAGACAGGGGGCATATATTTGCAAGTATATATATATATATATATATATATATATATATATATATATATATATATATAATGGTAAATAGATAAATAGTGACAGGGAAGTGAAACTTCTAATGGATAGTTTGCATTTAAATATGAAGTTGTTTTTTTTCCATTAGCGTATCACTTTCAAATACCCTAAGGTATAGTGAACCAAATCAATATGAATATAAACTGGGTTCACAAGCAATTATGTTAGATTAAATTACAGGATAATCATATTTTGTAAGCACATATATATATATATATATATGTATATATATATATATATATATATATATATATATGTATATATATATGTGTGTGTGTGTGTGTGTGTTTGTGTACAATAAATAATTCGATAAATAAACGTTGTAAATGGAAGATGATATATCTGCAAACATTTAAAAAATGTAAGTCGATACACTTGAATGGTAAATGAATATTTCTGCAAGATGCCATTAAGGATATTCAATGCATTGGACATACGTAAATGTACACCAAGCCTGATCGATTATTTACTAATAAAAACACGAAAATGTGTACAGTTTATTTTATTAGAAGTAACAGTTAAGATATGCAAATAATATTGCTCCACAGTCTCATAAAAATAGCCAATGCATACACTCGTGCATATATGAACAAATAAGTTTATATATATATATATATATATATATAAAGTTTAAAAATTATATATATATAATAGGCACCAACTCTGTGTCTGACATGAGGGTTCGTGTTTTTTAATATAATGTATCATTTCATGATGCAACACGGTAACAGACGTATCTCAGCAATGTGTGTCAAGGGTAGGTGCGGTATGACATCGCTCAAATCTTGCTTGATTACAGACTCTGTACGCATCAGCCTTACAGGATGTATACATTGTTGCAGGAGACTGATGAGACCCTTTCATATATAGAGCGTGTTCGAACAAATTTACAAGGTGTATATGTTATTTTATGTCAGAAACTGATGACATATTTATTAGCGGTAAAGTGCAACGATTACCCTTTTTTGTTCGTGGGTAATGAAGTTGAAAACTGTATATCATAAAATACTAAAATGCAGCAGAATATTTGAAGAAATAAAACTGCATGATGATTCTGAGCAGTAGGTTAAACAGATTAAGAAAACATATCTGGAGATCCTGTTTGCATATCTTGAAGTTCATGATTTGTGAGCATGACACTTGTGACGGGCATGTAAGAGAATTATAGCAGACTTCTTTGATAATGCTGAAAAAACAAATAGTTTTAAAAAATGCAATAGAGGTTTTCATCTGAACCCCATACTACTTGGATTTCCGTTTTTGGTGATACCCCTTTACACTGAAACATACCCGTTTGATCTTTAAAATATTTTCAAATTTCTCTCACTCACTCTTTTTCTCTCTATATTTCATTTCTCTTTCTGAATATCGATTCCGCAAAACCGGTCAAAAAATATCTTGTTTTCCGTCTGTCATCTTTTCACACACACACACACATATATATATATATATATGTGTGTGTGTGTGTGTGCGTGTATATATATATATACATATATATATATATATATATATATACATATTCAAAGCTCTAACTAGATTAACCGATATAAATAAGTTACGAACAAGCTGATATTGCTAGAGAAATGCATCTTGAGTTCTCTTGACGAATTGCTAGTATGGCCGCTTAATTTGCCACGTACATATTAATTTACTAAAACAGTTCTACGGCAACGCATGATTGGCAAATCGGTACGCACTCTTACAAATGAGTCAAATTTAAGATTTGTATTAGTGTTTGATCTATGTAACCGACAGGTAGTGTCTCCTCCCATACTGATGACTGCATGCTAGGCATAAAATATGTTTATATTTTTTAATTTGAAAACATTAATTATCACTAATCATTTGTATATACACACACACACACACACACACATATATATATATATATATATATATATATATATAATTACACGTGTGCATATGTGACATTTCTATATCGATTATATTAGTTTTATATCGTAGAGGGACGAAACATAATATTGTCTTAATGCTTATTTTTATTGTGCACACGCCTATACATTTGTGTAGTTTCTTCCTTTAATGTACTGTTGAATCTTCTACCCTGTTTTTACTTCAAAAATAAAAAAAACTAATGAAGACAATCCTTTGTAAAGCACAGCATGAGAAATATTACAATATTTCCGCAGATTCTCTTTCGGAAATTGATCCCATAATTTCAATTGATGTAAACATCATATAAAACGTATACATACACTATCGAAAATATAGCATTGTAATATCTATTACGAAAAGTGGGTACATAGAAATCTAAATACATTTAAAAACGTCTGTTGTACTTTATTTATAATACTACCCTAAGGCAGTTTAATGTTCATAAGTGCGTTATCGCGTCCCATGTTTAAAGACGGAATTGACAGATAACCAAAGATCAACTGAAAATAAAGATATATATTTTAATTCTATCTGAAGTGCTAGAGGTATCGAATGTGTTGGTGTAAGATAATGAAGAATGGCAAAAATGAGTCTATTGTGATGAGGACGTCTAAAGAAAGAAGGCGACTTGATAACTGCTAAAAAGTAGAAGCTTCCGCAGTTCAAGTGAGACATGAAAAGCGGCGGTTTCAGTAACGTGACTAGCCGGAGCGCTTAATGATCTGAGTATCGGGGTACCGGAAGAATGGGAGTTTACCGATGTTGATGGCACCGATGAAGTTTTATTGGCTATGATACCCAAGCCGTCTTGCTGTTAGGCTTTCGTAGCTGCGGACTGAAATGCGACTGATAAGAAAGTTGGTACCGTGAAGGAATCCCCTGACTTGGATTTCATCAAAAGGACAATTGGAAGTGCTTGTGGAAAACTTGATCCAGTGCACGCTCGGATAGATAATGCACAGCAAATTGTTTTCCATTCGGATGTATATATGAATGAGTTTCTAGCGGAAACTAAGTCTGAGACCTTAGAAAAAATACTTTCATAAGTCAAAAGTATCCCACAAGATTTGATTTTATGTGTGTGCGTAGCCGGTGTAAACCATCCGGTGATGGAAAATAAAGAATAGCAAAGTTTTTCCACACACGTTCTGTTCTTTGCCATTATTGTTGGATCTTACCGGCTACCCAGAAAGAACGCTAATGCAACATGGGCCTTCGCTCTTGGTTCAAAGTGTGATATCTGTTCTGTCAAAAGATGATCGGGATGTCTGCATTCCCGCTAGACATCTATACAATGAGAATACGCCACAAACTACTACAATAGTTTGGGAGATAATGAACTATACCAATGCATAAAACCACCGGTGATGGCTGACCTAATATAGACGGAAAATAGAATCTAAATACTTATATAGAACGAAGTAACAACTATAGGCAGAGAAACAAAACACCACGTATGTCGTACGACAAGGTCTGTGTAAATAGATCTAGTATCAAATGTAATCCAATATGATAGTTATTTATTGTAAATAATTTCGAAACACTCAAATATAAATAAATAATAATTTTAGATATTAAAAAAAAAAATAATAATAACAAAAATAATAATAATAATAATAATAATAATAATAATAATAATAACGATAATAACGTATACGTATATAATAATAAGTAGATATACATGACACCTTTTGAACAAGAATAGGTTAAAGGCTCTTAAAACTCATCCAAAAATCGTCTGTATGAAACCGTTCGCACCGTACAAATCCCAATCCTTAGTACATTCAACACAACAAATAATATTAGCACCGTGAATAAGTAAAAAGTGTCGTTGAAAATTAAAAAAAACACTTCTCGAGTTCTACATATAAAGCCCCGATATAGCTGACACAGCATTAAAATGTGTATTCCTACTAGTCGTGGACACGGCAATCAATTCGACAGTGGTTTTCTTTCTGTCAGAATGAGATATGGATCTGTTTACTCCGAGGAAGTTCAGGCTTTACTTTCTTTTTTAAAAGGGGTAGTTTATTGCTCATCGCCATAGGCTTCCCTACGGCGAAAGGTCGACGGTGTGGCTGAAGCATATATGTAGGTGAGTGTGCACTAATCTTCGTGCACTGGCGTTTCAAAATACAGCTGACCTTCTGTCAAACCTTATTTAGAGGAGGTAAATGAAATACAAAGTTCCGAGTTTGACGAAAATACCCTGGAGAAAACTGGATGTGGGATCGGCTTGAATGCTGTGAAAATAACAACAACGAGAACAGTCGTCTCAATAATACAGATAATTCAAAAATGTTTTCGATTTAAAAAGAAAAAGTGGTACAATGCTATCGAGGAGGCTGTGTTCGCAGCGGCCATCCATTAAATAAATAGTAGCTACATACAGCAGACACATGATAAACTGTGGAGTATTTTCGGGGTTTGATAGTGTCTATAATTATTTGAGTACGACTGATACAACACATTCCAGCTCATGTTGTCACCTTTACAATTGATATTATGAGATACAAAATGCCATGTTTATGATCGGGATTCCTATCTGTCTTATTTACGAAATGAAATGGAAGTCTTCTGCTCTGGACTGCGTGCAACTGATTACGATACCCGTTATGCTTTCTGGTTTTGTAGCTGAGTTATGCCCTAAAAAACAAAGAGACTCATTCCTGGGCTAATCATTGACTTTCTATGTGAGATACATAGATATCGGAGTTGTCATTTTAATTTTACCTCAACATCTGACACCTTTAGTATGTATAGCAGTGAATAATATTATTTTTTCTCTTCCCAATCCACAACTTTAATATTTTTTCTTGTATTTTCTTTTGTTTGTCCAGATTTAATGACACTAATTAATTTTGTCTGGTGGAGTATCTTGCTTAGTAATGTTACTAGTTGTAAGATTACAAGGAGAAATGACACAACTCCTCGTATAAGCCAGTGTGTATCATTGCCTTGATCATGTTATAGAGGTTTAGAATACTATGTTATTTTCTAATATGTATACAAAGTTTACTTGTAGGGCAGAGTATACTCATGCCTTAGTGGTCTTGCAAATTTATGTACACAGGGGCAGAATACACTCGAAGATTGTGTCTACTAGGTATACAAACTATGTGCCTCTCTTTCGCTCTGTGTATCTCTTTCTTTCTATCTCCAATTATAAATAGGTGGTGGTGTAAATAGGCACTAGGCAGCATGTCTACTAGTGCATGCGAATAGTTGACTTTTTAAGATATGTTTTTCGAAAGAGAATGATACTGGGAACAACATAATGAATTGAAAATATATATAAGAACGCGACCATCCAGAAAGGTGTATTTTGTAATGAAATAAGTGCTTCATTTAAAGAGAGTTCGTGCTAAGACCAACATATATAATATGTTTCTAGATCGTCTGCAGATAAGCCTACTTAAGTTTGCACTTTCAACCCGTCACCTTCAATGAGGAGTCGAATAGTTAGCCTGTGGTTGATCGGATGGGGATGATTGAAATCAATACTGGGTGTTTATGATTTCCGATCGTAGGTGCATATATTCAAGGAGATACACAAAAGAAGTCAGTTACCATTTGTAAATAGATTGAAAACAAAATAAAACTAAATGATGTTAACCCTAACTAAACCCATCATTCGATAGGATCTACTGAATCCCTTAGAATCAATAAGCCCCTAGAACACTGAATCACCAGAACCTCGATTAGAAAAATGAACTTATCTATCCACAAGAACAAGTAGACATCATAATTATTGATTACCATAGCATATCTTATAACATGCTCGGTATGAGTATTATATCCAATGTTCCATTAAATTATAATTATAATTACTATACGTTATTTATGTGACCATCTTAACTATTATTACTAATTGCAAAGTAATATATATATATATATATATACATATATATATATATATATATATATATATATATATATATATATATATATATATATATATTAATACGATAGCGTGTGTTCGTGTGTCACGCTTACATTATCAGCTCTGCGAATACGTGCCGCACATAGATTTTGAAAACGCATTCAAGTCACCTAATGTTCGTAATGTTTTCAAGTATTTCCCTTTGTCGCAACATCTAGCGACGAAGAATGTTGACGTCAGTTGTTGACGTCGACCTTACTGGTTTATAGTTCGATCCCAACCAACCTCTAATTGTGTGTGTATGCATCGAAAGGACGGGACGACCGGGAAGACACATATTAATACGATAGCGTGTGTGTTATATTTTTGTCACGCTAACATAAAAAGCATTTACCATCCGAATATTTGTATGCTACTAATGAATGACCATTAATAAAACTGAAGGACACAGTTTCGATAAGGTTTGGATCTACCTACCATAATCTTGCTTTATTCTTGGACAACTTTATGTAGCCTTCTCAAGAGCAAGGTCTATGAACATTGTAAGCGTGAAAATCTGTCCTCTGAATCATTCTACTCATAGCCAGAGAAGAGAAACTAATTTCACTAAAATATTGTTTATAAATAAGTTTTGTAAATGTTGTCATGTATTGTTCATTTTAAAAATAAATATACAAGTTAAATCTAATGATATTTTATTCAAACATGTATAGGTTAAGAACAGCATGATTAGTATTGAAAACATGATGTCGTATAATTTACCTGGATTCCGCTAGTTATTATTATTATTTTTTTTTGTACTCACTAGGGGTTCTCACACAGATCATCGTCAGTGATTGCTCACCGACAACAACCAGTGGTATCTCCTGGAGTCTGAGTGACAACAAGTCTCCCCAGACCTCCAGTGTTCTTCACCTCTTTTCGATAACGATGCGGTATCGCAACAGTCTCTTACCATTGATTTCTCGCCGGTAAAGACAATTGGTCTTCTCTAGGATTTGGGTGGCCACAAGCCTCCCCAAGGTCTCAGCACTCTCTGCACTCTGGTATGTGCCGTCCCTCCTCGGTCTTCTCATCTTCCTCGACCCTCCACAAATATGTTGTCTGGTGTCAGCCTAGGCCGGCATCAGTTAAAAAAATATATAAATTAATAAAATAATATTTCTTTAAATTAATTTTTTTTTAAATGTTTAAATTTTAAAAAAATGAATCAATAAACAAATAAATAAATTAAAAAAAGAAAAAAAATGTTTAATGAATGTGTTAACCTTTTTCCTTTTAATTCCTTTTATTTCTTTTTTTTCTCTTTCTTTTATTTAAAAAAAAAGAATGTTTTTAATTCTTTAAAATTTTGTTTGGGTGGGTGGGTGGGAAAGAGGGAGGAGCTTATAGTGTTTCTTGTAATTTCTGTTTCTTTGTTCATTTTTGTGTAGTGATAGCTGAGGCCGGTGTAATCTATCTGAGTTCTTCTTTAGTCCAGTTTATGAATGGCCCAGAATATCTTATTGGTGATACTGCCCAGGTATTTATTCCTTTGATTAGGTTTCTGCTATATAATTTTGTTTCTAAGATCTTTCTTGTTCTTCTCAGCTATTATTTTCCAATCTTCTCTTTCATTTCTGTTGATTTGAGTGTGTCTGCTTCAAAAACACCCAAATATTTATAGCTCTCTTGTTCATTCAGCGCCCTCATCTGCTCTTGGTTGGGTAGTTCCCTGCCCTCAGTCGTCTCCAACTGTCCCTTCTTAATCTCTAGCAATGCACACTTTTCCATTCCGAATTCCATTTGAATGTCCTGACTGAAGATTCTGGTCGTATTTATCAGCTTTTCCAGTACCTTTTTGCTTTTTGCAAATAACTTCAGGTTGCCCATGAACATGAGATGGTTTATCCGTTGTTCTCTGCCTGTGAACTTGTATCCGGCATCACATTTCCTGAGTATGTAGTTGAGTGGCATCATGGCTATGATAAACAGTAGTTGTGATAGGGAGTCTCCTTGGAAAATGCCTCTCTGTATTTTTATCTCCGTAAAGTATTGTCCTCCAGCGGTCTGTTCTAATCTCCATGTTTCCATTGCTTTCTTGATGAAATTAATAATCCTGTTCGGTATCTTGTGCATTTGTAAATATTTAATTATCCATGCTTGAGGGATTCTGTCGTACGCTTTCTTGTAGTCAATCCATGCCATAGATATGTTCTTTTTCTGGCTTTTAACTTCTTTCAGGATCTTTTGATCTATGTATAATAGATAATGCGTCCCTCTTTTCCCTTTCTGACATCCTTTTTGTTCCTCGGGAAGTAGTCCACGACTGTTCAGGGAATGGTAAATTTGTTGTGCCTTAGGATTTTCCACATTGTCGGTAAACAGGTTATTGGTCTGTAATTGCTTGGGGTCGTTACCTACTTGGCGTCTTTTTGTATGAGCGTTGTCCTTCCTTTGGTCATCAATTATTATTATTATTATTATTATTATTAACATTTTTATGATCATTAAAAGTATGACTATGATAATTATTATTGTTATAATTATTAACATAACCATCATTGCTTTGTATTCGTAGTATTACAACTGTTATTAGCATTATCATTATTATAATTATTCTTAATATCATAATTAATGATATATGTTATTATAGATATGAGTATTGTTATTATTGTTACCATCATCATTATTATTATCACTAGAATTATTCTTATTATCACAGTTACAACTAATAGCATTACTATTATTATTATTTTTTAATTATTATTCTCATTATTATCATTAGTATTACTATCACTTTTATTAACATCGTGATCGTCATCTTTATTATTATTGTTACTATTAATATGTATCATTATCATTGTTGTTATTATCATTGTTCATATTATTTTTATTAATTTTAATGTATCTCTATAGTTTTTTTTTAGTTTTTTATACTAGTATTATTATTATTAGTATTTCATTATTATTATTTTAGTAGTAGTAGTAGTATTACACTTATTATTATTATTATTATTATTATTATTATTATTATTATTATTATTATTATTATTATTATCACTTATTGCGTTAACTTATGATTTGTTTTGTTTTCCATCACAATAGACTTATCCTGATTCTCATTATTTCATTCGTGTATTACACACACGACTATACATACTATTATTGCTACTATTACACTTGTATTTATTATTGCTATTATTATTTTTATCATAATTATTAGTATTATTATTATAATACTCTTTCTATCATAGTCACCATCATCAGCATCACTATTATTATTGTTATTGTAACTTTTATCACAGGACTACTTCCATTATCTTTAAAAACTTGAGTAACTGTTTGATGATTGCACTTCCCAATTGTTAGCTGTACTCGGCCTTAAAAAATAATAAAATATTGCAAATTAATTAATAACAACAGGATGAAATCAAAACAAGTAAACCTTCGAATTAAAATAACTAAGACAAATAAAAGAAATGAAAAAAACAACCAATATTAGGGCCGAATCTGTTAACATCCTACCATCAATTGAAATTAGACGGGAAAACGTATCTAGCTACACAACGAAACAGCAACGACCGATCTTTGACAACCGTCATATATTCTGAAATAAGCTGCGTGCGTTTTTTTCTTTTTTTTCCTTTCAACTATTTTATATTTGTCAAATTTTCTTCCACCTCTCCATCTCTCTCTTCTTTTCTCTCCCCTCAATAATGTTATAATTAATATTATATCTTATTTTACTTCATTCTATTCAATTTACTGTTTTTTTCATTTCATATTTCATATTTGATTCTCTAACTACGTGACCTTCCAAATTATAAATATACTATCTTTTCGTGCCTACTTCCAAAATAAGATTCGAGCTAAAGATATTATTCTAATTCATCATCTCAGTGTTTAACAGCGGTTGATCGATAATATGAACTAGTCGCATTAAATACGTAAACGATAGAGAAATTTGATCAGGAAACAATGCACAAAGGTCAAATCCCCCATAAATGTCCTATATATATATATATATATATATATATATGAGTGTATATGAAGATAGATGAAAGAAGGGGGATACACATGTCCGAATGACAAATGTATTTCAACTTCGATTGTTCAATGTATACTCGGTAATACATATATGTTTGTTATTCTTTCCTTAACTTAACATATCACTATTGTATTTCATTCTTGAACTCTTCTCAATTTTCTATCTGTTATCTTTTTCATTGGAGATTTCATCAACAGAAAATGACCAACTGGACTTTCCCCATATCTGTTTTACACGAACTTTTTTTCACTCTCCATTGCTTAATATCTTTTCAAATTTTGAATTTTGCCTTTAACACCGAAAACTTATCTACCTATGTAATACTTCTGATGATAAGATTTTGATATTTGAAAGTCCTTGGCTGAAGGAAAGAATAATGCACATACTGTTATTACCGGGTATACCTTGCATTGAACAATCGAAGTTGAAATAAATGTGCCATTCGAACATGTTTATCCCTCTTCTTTTATCTATCTTGATAATTTCTCTATCTCGTATATTGAGCTTACATCATTTCACTATAGGTTCTACCTACTAAAAGTACACCTTTACTTCCATATTTGTATTCTATGTTCATATATATATATATATATATATATATATATATATATATATATATATATATATGTATATATATGTATATATTTATATATGTTTACCTATCTATATAATGCTATATATATGTATGTATATGTATATATGAATATATTTATATATATATATATATATATACATATGTGTCTGTATATATACACATAAATATACACACATATAAATATATATATGTATATATGTATGAATATATACATATATACCCACATATAAACACACACACACATATATATATATATATATATATATAGATATATATAATTATGTACATATTTATATATATATATATACATGCATATATATATATACATATACATATATATATATATCTAAATATGTAAACATATATACACCCATATATATGAAAATTTTAATGTATACATCCATACGCATATACTTATATATAGGTATGCGTATGCATATACACACATATATATATATATATATATATATATATATGTATGTATATATATGTATATGTATATATACATATGCATATTTTGCATATGCATATATATATATATATGTATATATATATGCATATTTTGCATATGCATATATATATATGTATATATATATGCATATTTTGCATATGCATATATATATATATATATATATATATATATATATATATATATATATATATGTATATGCATATGTATACCTATATATAAGTATATGCGTATGGATGTATATATTAAAATATTCATATATATGCATATATATTTATATTGGATACGGTGATTGTTTGCAAATTATAAGCTGCCTCTGTCAACCGGGTTCGCGTCTCTTGACCGTCTGAAATATTTACTTTTTTCCCCTCATGAGATGAATAAGCTCGAAACGCTAGCGTCTGTAGGTATTAATTCTTTAATATTATTCATAAATATGTTATGTATATATATATATATATATATATATATATATATATGAATTTTGTTTTTTTTAAATTTAGTCGAAGCTATCGGTAATCAAGGAGCCCATCTATGGGGCTTATTCGTGATTACTATATGAGAAACATAGACAGCTGAATATTCCATTAATATTCTTTTTCAAATGTGAAACGTTCAGTTTGTATAAAATTGCAAAAAAAGTATTCTATTCTCAACAATTAACTAGTCAACTATTTAAAAGTGTATATTACTAGTTGTCTCTCGAGCTTACCGGGTTCCAGGACAAGTATGCATCATCTCTAGTGAAGTTGGCAGCTAAGTGTTGTTACCTGAGGAAACATCATTAGTTTAAGGCAGATCATCCTTTATTAAGTCAGTGTATTGCTGTGCCGAGGCTATCTAATAAGGGATTAGGATACTATGTTTTTTTTATATTTGATCAGGGTTTACTTGTAGGATGAAGTGTGTTCATGTCAGATTGCTCTGACAAACCCTGGTACAAAGAGACAGACGCCACTCGAGGATAGAGCCCAGAATTTAATTCAAACCCTCACGATATATATATATATATATATATATATATATATATATATATATATATATATATATATATATATATATATATATATATGTCTGTGTGTGTGCGTATGTGTGTGTACGGGCATTGAAGCCAGTGAGCATAAACATAAAGATATAACTTACAAATCAACATTATCTACTAGTAATCGTTCCCTTGAGACGCGTCACATCGAAGAACACGTTTTTCCAAACCATGGAACACTGTGTTTACTTATATCGTCACGAGCTATTTCATTTTTTTCAATGGTCCCCTAATGACACCACCGTTAGATTTTAATTATAATACAGTCATACAAGACGAATATGAGAAATGTTTAGGATTGTGATGCCAAATAAAATGATTTTTTTTTGCAAAACTACACTATATGTACAATATAATATCATCGATCTACGTGGAATACTTCACTAAACTTACATTTAAAAGATCTGATTCAGCTTTATTTTATTTAGGGTATATTTACAGTATATAATTATTTCAACTCATTGATATAGGAGCAGCGTTCAATAAATGTTCTTTATAACAGAACAAATTATTATATATGCTCGTCGCAGCTTCCACAACAATTATCCAGTGTGCATAGCAAGGCGTTCAAGTAATAAAATGCACTGGAATGTAGCATGATGTTATTTTTTTGTAATCCGCTTCGAATACTTATGTGTCACGTCACGCACATCTAACTTGCCAGTTTTTGTTGTTGTTGTTGTATATTATCTCCAGATCTAAAACAAATGAACATATAGCCGTAACACTTAACTCTCTTAAATACTTCAATTAATTTTTAAATTGAAGAATATAACACAAGATTACCACGTTTGTTTCGAATCCTCTGTATATTAGTTGATGAAAACATACCGATATGTACAAAGAGGTGTTGTCAAACATAAAAGTAGTAGTAAACAAAAGAAAACGCATAAACAATGTTGCATTGAGGCCGGTTCAATTGGGATAGACTTAGCTTAGATCTTACGCATCGAGTAAAGGAGAATAACAAACATTGCCGTACACTAATATATGTATTATCCAGTAAGATAGTGTATTCATAAAAAGCTAACTACTAAGACAGTAGCGGTTAGGCATCGATTTAGTGTTTTGGTTATTCCTGTTATTACTGGTTTATAAAAGACTTGAATATACCATAATCATCATTATCAATATCCTTAAATGAAATCACGGAAATTATTGTCGCAATGATTGCTTGACAAGTACACATGACGTTGTATAGCAGTACTGTGTTTGTTGAGTGTATGGCTTGGGAAATATGTGTTGGGTTCCCGCGCGCATAAGTTTCATTCGAAGTTTACACAGAGTTTTTAATTAACGATGCTGATATAATATGAATGTTACGTGAATATATCTTACTGTTCCCTTTAAAACAAATTAAAAATGATCCATTGATTTATTTGTAACAACAGTAGAATAGAACACTTATTATTAACATATATAAACATGATATGTATACATGTATATATATATGTATATAAATATATCAATATATATATACATGTATACATATATATATATATATATATGTATATATATATATATATGTGTGTGCATATATATATATATATATATATATATATATATATATGTGTATGTGTATTGTGTGTGTATTTACGCAGCATTTTTTATGTATGCTAATATTGTAAAAAATAACAGAATTCGTCTGTTTAATTATACCTTTTTTTCAATTTTTCTGATTGACTTTTCTGTATTAAAATAACAGAAAATGTTCCATAGTTTTCACAGGTTCCAGGAACTGTTTCGATTCTTTTCGATCCCCCTTTAGGTGTTCAAAGCAAATGAATAAACACAGTGAAGAAAGAAGATATTTTTTTAAAGACGGTGGAGAAACGCATATAGAACGTGTTCCGCATTGTTCCAGGAAGTCGTTGACGATTTTAAATTCATCAATGCTGGATGGCATCACAAATCAAAATCAAATGTGTATCGATTTTAGAATATATCTGTAGGAGTTTGCATTCTATAGACGTCTGGTTCGAACCAGACCCCACGATTATATTACACCATCTTTGGACAGGAGAGTTACTATATTGTAATCTTCGCCAGAAAGACAAAAATCTTATTTTTGTTCGAGTTTCATCTTCAACACATAAACAATATAAGATAAAATTATTAAATTAATCGAGTGCAATACCTCTTATGGATCAAGTGATATTTAAAGTGGGTGCGTTTGGTGGTAACGTGCGAACATTGAATACTCTTAGCATATTATTTTATAAGTTACTAGCAGTCATTCTAGTGTTGCTCGGGACTGAATAGAGCCGCATGTGGTATACTGCTTCCAGCCCGGACAGCCGATATGAAAAAGGGAATATTTTCATATCGGCACTAAGAAGAGAGAAATAGTAACACAACATTGATCTCATCGATTTGCCGAATGTGATGTTTTTTTTATCGAATGTATAGAACGTGTAGAAGTTAGACAATATTAGGAATCATGAGCCAGTGTCCATAAGCAAAAATGTCAATAATGTTGTTTTGCTTTCCATTTTTGCACTGCACCAGGCGGGGTATGCTCTGAGTTTGAATGATTTTACAAAACATGCATTAAATTCGGCATTCTTAACGAAAGAAAAAAAGTCAAGATCAATTATTAACTGGTTTATTTTAAGATTAATTATTTCATAATGAAAGCGTATTATAACTCGAAGCCTATGTACGTTTACTCGCTGAGAAAATAAATATATGGTGGTCGTTAAATATTTATTTAACTGAATTGTAATCTATAATCCATATATATATATATATATATATATAGCAATATTTTATATATTTAAAACGTTTTAGCACTTCATACATGGTAGAAATATATACATATTACACATAAATCATATACCGCAAAAAAACACCAGTTACTATAGGTCATACAGAAGAACCCATTTAAGAAATAAAAACAGACTGTAACAAATATAGGAACATTAGTCGTCTATGTGTTCGTACTAATAGCGATGATGTTCTAATACTATGAGTAGGCTAATAATTAAAATCACTTGTTACACAATAATAACATGTAACTAGTTATATATATATATATATATATATATATATATATATATATATATAAGTATGTAAAATGTAGACACCTTTTACACGTCTTATCTTGTTCACGCCTACTCCCCTGTATCGTCAACCTCGCTGTAACACAGTTTTTTATTACACATTCCTGATTTGTTAACCCACCCTCATTGAATGAGGATGAGATGATCCGATTGGACCATATGAGCAGACTTTAAGTGAAATTGAAATATGACAAGTGGGTGACGCATTTTTGTTTATTTCTTAGTCTTCCTTTTATATTAATATTTTTTCACTTTCACACCTACTGAGCTTGTATAACGTAGGCAGCAGGCGGAGGGGGTAAAAGGCGATAAGAGGGAAGAAGACAAAGGAAGAAGCCAGGATAAACACAAATAGGAGTGGGCATGACATTGATACAATGCGAGAAAAAAATTAATCGGAATGTATCAGACATAGGTATGGTAATTTGTCTCATATTAGGGTTTTTAAAGCAATAACAATGTTAAACTGATAATCTAGAAAAAATCTACTTTACAGTCAAACTAATGTAAGCGATAACTTATTACAAGAAAAATGGTGTGTTTATTAAGTGTAAGGGGATATGAAATACATGTAAGACATTCATGGTGATATGCTTATTGGATAACGACAAAAATATGTTTATGTATGTCTATATTTTAGTTATGCATAACATCGAATTAAAGAGATGAGTGTTTGCTATGAAATTTACATTCGTTTTAAGGTAATATTAACAGACTACCCATTTTACATGCACGAATGCAACGCTAACAATAGGGGGGCTGTTTCTGCAAATGAACAGAATGGTAATAAAGGATTATTGTGTTTGCATTAAGATACATTAATGTATTCTAAAGTGTGATATGGAGGACTTGTTTAATGAATTAAAATTACATTTTATTTGAAAAAATAAAATCGCACTACCTTAAACATTAACTGATCCTAAATATAAGAAACTGATAGCGTATTGTGTAAGTTATTATATCATATCACTTATTTATTTTAAATTAGCTAGCATTTGTTGATAGAAAATGTTGCTTTTAAAAAGTTAATAAGTAATAATAATGATTTTCTCAGCTGAACGCACACGCATATCTTTCTCCATGCGTTCCAGCAAAATATTATTATTTTTTGATAATGGGATCCCGTTGAGAATGCACGGTTCTTTCTATCTCAATCTACATTAGTTACTGTAAATATAATATTAATTTTTAAATAATACATATATGCCAGGTCAATTACAATGGGAATACAAATATAATTTTTTTTCTTCCGGAAAAATATTTCATTAATTTAAAATTATAGTATTTTTTTTTCAAATGTTCACTTATTTTTTCCTATAACACATATAGCGTTACCTTAAGATATATTAGAATTTATTACACTGTATATGTATTAAGGACTGTATTGTTCAAATCGACCGGACTACATAACTGATTTTGGAACAAATCGTTTTTGATGTGATAAACTGATGATGCCCTAAGTGATTACAACCAATCACTATCTTGACTTGTCGAAGTATATCATTTTTATAAAAAGGTTGTGAGAAAATACATTTGCGTATTATTATATAGACATTGCAGCTAATATATATATATATATATATATATATATATATATATATATATATATATATATATATAGTAATCCAGGTAGGGTAAAAATCCACAGGGTAGAAATCCAAAGGGAATCAAACCTGACTTATTAAATGAGTGCTCAATAAAAATATAGTGCTGTATTGTGAATGCGTTTTATTTAAACATGTACAAAGTCTGCTACACTAGCATGTCGATGTTATCGATCTACAACTATCAAGAGCTGAGATCTCCTCAGGCAGAAGGTTTTTTTGTGATTCAACCCGGTCGGTGGAATCCAGGAAGAATTGAGTAAAGCAGAAAGAAAAAGAAGGAATAATAGTCATGTGACCAATTTTTTTAAAAATATTGTCCGTTAGAAAAGTTTAATCTACAATAATTCATATTTTTATTTTAATTCAACGCTCAGCTAGGCAGGTGTGGGGCGAGGGAAAGGAAAAGAAAGGGAAAGAGAAGAGAAAGAAAGAGAGGTAGAGAGAGTTTAGGGTTGGGTGTCTATAGCTATTAAAGAGTTGTTGTGGACGGAAGAGGGTTAGAGTTTCTAGCCTGACGCGACCGATATTTTGCAGGTGTGATTTTGTCGCGTGTCAAGGGAATAGAGATGTTTCGACCTATTTAATGCAGACGGCTAAATTTCCACGACAAAAAACATAAAGTAATATTTAGTTTAAATCATTTTAGATAATATTTGACAATGAATTAATAAATCATAGTGGTGATTATTTTTAGTAAAAATCGTATATAGATTTATGACAGTAGTATTAACAAATTATACTATTATATTTCGACCTATTAACATTTAGTTTTAATTATTTCAGGGGTGTAAATGAGTGTATGTTAAGTCTAAGTTATATTTAGTAATGAATTAATAAAACATAGTGGTAATTACTTTTATTTTTAGTAAAAGTCATATATAAATTAATGGCAGTGGTATCAATAAATGTTATTATTAGTTGTAATTGTACAAAGAATAGTGGGGTTAAAACTTGTCAGAAGATTAAAGATAATATTGACGGTGAGGTGTTTTAGTTAAAGCTGTTAAAAATAACTTGGGTGGCGGGACTAAAAATGGTGGGAGCCAGTAATTTTGAGTAATGCAAGCAATATATGATTTTAAAGATGATTTTGGTAATATGTGGTTGACTTTTCTGGAGTTTTTTAAATTAAATATCAAATATTTCTGGTCAAGGTTATGTATATGGGGAATACCTATACTCATATACAGACGCATACACGCACAAACATATACATACAGAACATTCATATATATATATCCATATATATATATATATATATATATATATATATATATATATATATATATATATATATATATATATTAGTACTTCATGTATCCACATAACATATTATAAGGAGATATAATTTTTTATGTGTCAGTTTTCAGTATTTACTTCAACAGTGCTCGATACGTAAGTAGAGCTAGGTAGTAAGCAATCAAAATATATATGGCAATCAAGCTACACAGAGGCTCCCGTGTTTCATCCCCGGGGGGAATAGTCAGGCTAAATGCATGGAGTTATTTTTGCCAGGTGTTTTTATATACATGGCTTGCTAGTTAACACATCAGATTCTTTGTTGTTCCCTCAGCCAATCGTTGGGCTTCCCTCGAACAAAGGCATTGTTGGTGACGCTCCTATTTTTGTTAACAATGGATTTTCCTATATTCTGTTTCCTTTGTTTTGTTAATACAGTGGGCGAATTTATTTTAACACGTGGTGTCTTGTATTTCTATTTTAGGTTTTAAATTTTAACTAATTCAGTTTTTTATTTATTTCTTTATTTTTATTTACTTATTTTTTTAATTTATTATAGATCATCCTAAGGTAAATTTATTTCTGTGTAAACAGCTGTTTGCTATTTCACTTCTAGAGTTTAATAGGTTTTGGGGATCTTTAAAATGTAGGATTTCGTATTTTTCATTAAGGCATAATCTACACGGGTCGTCTAAGTTTCTACATGTACTGGCCTGTCTTACTATTTTCCATTCAATTATTGGTGAGTGTCCATTTTCTTTGAGCTCCCAATAATGGTTAGCTAGTGCTGTTTTAGTTCGACGTTCATTGTTTTTAAATGTGCTTTTATAGTCATAGTATCTGGTCTTAAAGCTTAGGGATGTCATATTCACGTAGTATTTCTTGTTATTTGGTCTTTCGTTGGCAAATATCGTTGCTTGGTATACAACACTTTTAGTTATGCATTTATTTTGTAGTGGACACAGTTTACGATTCATGCAGTTACATCTTTTCTCTTCATTGCTTAATTTTCGTTTCTATTCGGGTGGTTATTATTAGTGTGTTGTTTATTTCTATTAGTATTGTTTATATTTTTGTTCTTCGTAGTGTTATTTTTGTTATATTTTCCACTTTGTTTATTTTTTTTGTCTCTATTGTTGTCTTTTAGTATTTTGTTGTTGTGTGCCTTAATTATCATTTCTAGGTTTTCACAGCAGCTGTAGGATAGTTTTAGATTATTTTTATTGAATATTTTATGTAGAGGGTTGGTTACGGGGAAGTGTTTTTCAATCAGATTTAGGAATTTTTTGCCTAGTTTAGTTTTTAGCATCTGGTTATAGGGGGGGTATAGTAGATTATATTTCTTTTTCTTTTGTTTTTATTTTTGATTTTGTTGTAATTATTGGTGTTCTGTTTTTTATATTTAATTTCGGTATTGTGGTAACCACTATTTTTTAGAGCTGTATTGTAAATGTTGATTGATATTTTAAAAACGCTTTCGTTGCTAGAATTGTTTATAAGCCTACTTTCGATCGAATTCGGGATATGTTTTATGACTGTAGCTTGATTGCCATATATATCTTCATTGCTTACTATATATATATATATATATATATATATATATATATATATATATATATGAATGTTCTTTGAGTAGTGCTACATTTTACGCCAGCTGCCTAAAATAGGTTTGAACTGGCGCTGAATTATCAGATTGTTTATAGTGGCCAAGTGGGTAAAAGCATACGAATTTAGGTTAAAACATGACCTGCGTTCTCCCGAATTTAAAATCGAGCGATTGGTATAAATAATTATCTTGACACTGACGATTCCCGAAAGTTTTCAACGTATACTTATGTACAGAAAAATATAATTATTCTCTCCACCGATCTAGGCTGGGTCGTGAAGTGAGTAGTATAAACGCAACCGTCACTTTAGCTTTAATAGATGTTCCTTCAGTACTTGAACATTTCTGACAACAGCTGCTTTTTACATGTGTTATATCTCCCTGAATTATCATATCATTTATAGTGGCCGAGTCAGTTCCGGACTATCGAATCCTGCGACTGGTGTGGATAAGTATCTCTACACTGACGATTCTCGAGAAGATGAAACGTATACATATTAAGATAAAAACACATTTATAATTATGTATCTATCTATATTAATATATAAATATATATATATATATATACATATATATATATATATATATATATATATATATATATATATATATATATATATATACATATAGTGGTGTGGTGGAGTTGTTATCCACAGGTATGTGTGATGCGTCTAGTGCTATAGCGGAGCGTACTTGTAGTTGCATGGGCTTCCTACTCTTGCTATTTGCTTAGCCGCCAGATAGCCCACTAGTTGTGCGAAAAGGGGGCCGAGTGAGTAAGTCTCCCCTGCTGGTATATAGCCTATCCCCAGACAAGACTCTAGTCTTACCTCCTCGTGGTACACTATGGTAACTGGGTGCTTTGCGGCCCCAGGCTAATAGACTAGAGATCTCGGAGTAGGTTAGAACCCCAGAGGTGCAGTGTGCAGGGCCTGCTGGCATGCAGATACGTCCCGGCACTCACCAATCTAACCCCCTGCCACTGGGTAGTGGTCTGTCTCAACCTCTCTCTCTCTCTCTCTCTCTCTCTCTCTCTCTCTGTATATGTACATGTGTGTATATGTGTATATGTATATGTATATGGCGCCGGATCAGGGAAATTTCCAGTTTGGTATCTGGGGGCGCGTTTAGCCCACTATGAGAGATGCCCCCTAAGCCTTTGTTAAGGCAGGTGTCTAGGAGATGGAAAACGCTGATGTATAACCTGAGGGTTGTTGCTGAGTTTTTCTGTGGCACTCATTTGCACCGATCTTGTGCAATCAACAATTCCAATAAGTGTGGATGGTCCTACACAAGCCTTCACCACTCAAATCAAATCATTCGTGTGGGTTTTCTAGCAGCTTTTCTAAAATCGACATGAGTATTTCTGGGTCCAATGGCGAGAGAGTAAAGGCGACGGGGACAGGCAAAGGATATTGCTGGAAGTCTCTAGCTGGTGCTCTACACAGTGGCGGCTGGTGGGTGATGGCCGTTTGGCACAAACCTTTGGGCAATTGTGCCGTTCGTGTCATCCACCAGTGACAAAGCAGGCCTATCTAGGATCAGCACTGCTTTCCTTATTTCAGGGAGGGGGCGATAAAAGGAGCCCTAAACATTGCATGCCCTTCTTTGACTTGTCAGCCTACTGCAGCTGTCTAGTTATCCAATACAGCAGTCAGAAAACAGAGAAAGTTATGAAGCTAAACATTGGATCTTGGAATGTGCGCACATTGCAGGATAGTGATGCGTCACTAGAAAGGAAAACGGCCCTCGTATCAATGGAATTAAGGACACATGATGTAGATATTGCTGCCCTTAGTGAGACGCGTCTGCCTGGTAACTCACAGCTGTGTGAGGTAAAAGGTGGATACACGTTTTTCTGGGCTGGTAAACCAGAACACGAACCACGTCAATCTGGCGTAGGGTTTGCAGTGAAGACGGAAATTGCTAGATCACTTCCAACACTCCCAGTAAGTCATTCAGATCGTATTATGACCCTAAGACTTCCACTAAAAAACAACACATTCACAACACTTATCAGCTGTTATGCCTCTACTATGAATAGTTCAGATCAATGCAAAACTGATCTTTACAATGATTTGCGTAGCTTAATCTAAAAAAATCAGCATAAGGATAAGGTTGCTTTGATGGGAGACTTCAATGCTCGAGTGGTGCTAAACTTTCAAACATGGGCTGGTGTTCTGGGTCACCATGGTGTTGGAAAAATGAATTCAAATGGATTGCGACTCCTGACGTTATGCAAAGAATTTAACTTCAGTGTGACAAACACGTACTTCCAACAAAAGCATTGTCGAAAAACATCATGGATGCACCCCCGATCAAAAGATTGGCATCTCATTAACTACATAATTACCAGAAAGCGTGAACTCAAAGATTTTAAGATAACACGCTCTTTCCATAGTAGCTGTTGTTTATCAGATCATGCGCTTATAGTCGGCAAGACCATCTACCATTTAGACAAGAGGAGAGTGAAAAAGTCTTCTGTTCCAAGACGCCTAAATGTTCTGCCTCTAAAACAGGCCGATACACAAAATGAGCTGAAGGAAAAAGTTACGGCCGCTATAGCTTCTGTAGAGGTAAATAGTGCCGTTTCAAGTGCTTGGGATCCATTGCGCAATGCTGTTTATGACTCGTCTGCTGAGGTTTTGGGCTTCCCTTTGCGGAAACATCAAGACTGGTTTAATGAAAACAACACTGAAGTGCAGAAGCTTATCGACCAAATGCATGTTTGCCAGAAAACATGTCTCGAAGACAAAAATTCCACAGTGAAAAAGAAGGCGTATAGAGCTCACAAAGCACAAGTTCAGAAGGCACCTAGGGCATTGAAAGAGGCTTGGTGGTCATCCAAGGCTGCGGAACTTCAGGACGCAGCCGACAGGAAGGATTCTAAGTCATTTTACTCTGGCCTGAAAGAGGTGTTTGGTCCTCAAATGAATGGTTCTGCCCCAGTTTTTGCTGAGGATGGAGAAACACTGCTAACTGACAAATCTGCTATCCTTAAGCGCTGGAAGCAGCACTTTGAAACTGTCCTTAACTCTGCATCGGTGACTGATGAAAACATCATTTCCTCTCTTCTGCAGAATCCCAAAATTCCGGAACTGTCTTTTCCACCTACAGTTCAGGAAGTATCTCAAGCTAAAAAAACAGCTATCGTCAGGGGCACCGGGCAGAGATTGCATCCCCATTGAGGTGTACAAACATGGCGGAAGAGCACTCGAGGAAAAACTGACCATCTTGTTTGTGGAGATATGGAAAGTTGGCGGAGTCCCACAGGACTTTAAGGATAGTAATGTCAAGCATCTTTATAAGAGCAAGGGAAGCAAGTATTCTTGCGATAATCATCGCGGGATATCTCTGCTTTCTGTTGCAGGTAAAATTCTTGCAAGGTTGATTCTGAACAGGATCATCAGACATCTTATTGATGAGATTTGCCCAGAGTCCCAATGTGGTGTTCGCTCTGGTCGAGGTACAATCGACATGGTATTTGCTCTTCGTCAAGTTGCTGAAAAAGTTCGTGAAAAAAATCGGGAACTGTACATGGTTTTTATTGATTTGACAAAAGCATTCGATACGGTCAGTCGCGTAGCACTTTGGAAAGTTCTTCATAAGCTTGGAATCCCCAACACCATGCTTGATGTCATAATCTCCTTTAATGAAGGGATGAAAGCACAGGTCGTTTCCAATGGGGAAACCTCAGAGCCTTTTGAAGTAACCAACGGTACGAAACAGGGTTGTGTGATGGCACCTGTGCTGTTTGCATTGTTCTTCTCGGTGATGCTTCGGCACGCATTCGCTGATGAAAGCACAGGTGTTAAGTTTCAGTTCCGAACCACACGTGGGCTCTTTAACCATCAGCGATTTAAAGCCAAAACCTTGGTTCGAGAAGCCATAATTCGGGACCTTCTCTTTGCAGATAATGCTGCCCTGGTCGCGATTTCTTTTGAAGAAGCTCAGAATCTTTTGACAAAATATTCAGGTGCATGTAGGGCTTTTGGTTTAACAATCAGTTTAAAGAAGACTGAGGTTGTCAATCAACCATGCCCTACCCCTAAACAAGTTCAAGGAGTGAAACAAAATCAGCCTGTCCATGAATTTCCATTAGAAAAACTCAAAGTGGAGGGCAGACCAATGAACTATGTCAAAAACTTTACCTACCTAGGTAGCAAAGTTAATTCTGCTGCTTCACTTGATGATGAAATCGTAAACCGAATTGCAAAAGTGGCAAATGCCTTCGGAAAGCTGAAACATCGTCTTTGGAGTAGTAGAGGCCTTAAGTTGAAGACAAAAATCAATGTGTATAGGGCTGTAATATTGACAGGTCTTCTCTATGGATGTGAGGCGTGGACGCCTTACCGGCATCACATTCGCCAATTGGATGGGTTCCACAGGAGCTGCCTTAGGACCATATGTGGACTTAGTTTGAAGGACAAAGTCGCTATCATCGATCTTTACAACAGATGCCATATTGGTGGAATTGAAAGTTTCCTGTTGCAGTCTCAATTGCGATGGGCTGGTCATGTAGCAAGAATGGACGAAGGGAGGATACCTAAAGCACTGATGTACAGTCAGTTAGCTTGTGGTAACAAGAATGTTGGTCGGCCCTTGCTGAGGTACAAAGATAAATTGAAAGATGCGCTGACGGCAATTGGAGTACCCCCAAAAAACTTTGAAGACTGTACAAAAGACGGGAAGACATGGCGAGCAGCTTGTTGCATTGGACTGGAAAGATTCAACGAGACCTGTGTGGATAATATGAGAACTGCCAGAGTTAGGCGAAAAGCTAGAGAGAGTGCTCCACACCTGGCATCCGATTACTCACACTCTTGCACTGTCTGCGGCTTTACTTTGAACGATCTAAACACAAATGAAAGTTGTTGGAACCTCATACGTCGCAATCGACGGGAGAGTCCATCATCATATATATAGGCAAATATTATTAAAAAAACACAAGTGTCTTTTCTTAGTAATACTTTTTTTTAATTTTCTGAATGCTCGAATTTAGTGTTTTGGTCAAATAGCTGTAAGTTCGGTAGGTTATTTGTTTTGATTTTCTTTCCTTTTTCACAAGTACTTTCGATTGGATTCGATCATCGGTGTTAGTCGTTGTTTTTTAAAAAAATATGTGTTTACTGTTGTTGTTTTTTATTATTATTATTATATCGGTCAGTAATTTACTAACACTGTCTGAAGATTAT
>OY744535.1:86357948-86367948 GCA_963556195.1 Sepiola atlantica
TCTTCAGCTTCTGTTGTCATCTGTTTTGGAAATGTGAGGTCACATGACACTCTTGTTGGGACGCGTTATTTGCTCAGTGTGTTGTGTGTGTTTGTTTAAATTTGAATTTAGTGTCATAAGACCGTTGAGATTTAAAACACGGGAGAAGAAAGAGAATTCGAGATTAAAGGGAATAAAAAGGGGAATAAAAAAGGGGGGTAAAAAATAAAAAAAAATATATATATGAAAAAATATATATATATATATATAAATAAATATAAAAAAACACATATATATATAAAAAAACACATATATATATAAATATAAAAACATTTTAATACTAAGAATAAAGGAATAAAAAAAGAAGAAAAGAGAAAAAGAGTATAAAAAGGTATAAAAAGAAGAAAAAAAAGGGGGTTAAAAAATATATATATAGAGAGAGAATAAAATGTAGAGAATAAAAAAGAGCAAGAGAGAAAGAAAGAATAAAAATAGAAAGAATAAAAATATATAAATAAAATATATAAATAAAAATAATAATAATAAAAAATAAAATTAAAAATTAAAAATTAAAAATTAAAGATTAAAAACAAAAATAATAAAAATAAAGAAAGGGTTTCTCTGAGATTCCCGTGAGCCAAATTATGAATTTGTATCATTAGCCGTTATATTTTTGAAGGTATGCGTTCTAAAAGCCGTTGATGTGTAAGAATCTTTTCTCTAGATTGGAGTGATTTTTAATGAAGAAATTCGGATCTAAGGGAGGTAACTAAGATGGAAATATGAAATATTTGAGATTGTTAAAATGGGTTTGTATATTAATCTGGTGGTTGATAAAAGATAAAAAATAAAAAATTAAATATTTTTGCATTTTGGTGAAAGTCGAAGTTTTTGCTCTTGGAATTTATGTGGATATAGTTTGTTTAAATGGATTAGTAGAGTAATCTAGTGATTGATAATTAAATTAAATATTTTTGTATTTTTGTGAAGGTCGGAGTTTTTGCTCTTGAAGTTTAAGTGGATATAGGTTGATGAGGTGTTTGTTCGTTTTTATTGTGTTTATATTAGTAGAGGGGGGGGTAGTTAGACATTATGTGAATCGGTCCGACCAGTTTATAAGCAATGCTTGTCTCTTGTGTACACATCCCTTGAATATTTCATCGCGGACATTTAAACAGGCTGTATTCGGATCGATGATGGCTTTTGAAATGTGGTATTTTTCAGCGTCACATAGAGGACATCTGTTTATGGCTGGAGAGAAGGATGGTTTTCTCTCAATTATTTTCCATTTGATGGTGAAGGGTGTGTTTTCTTCTTTAAGCTGCCATATTCGGGTCGCGAGTGCCGTATTAGCCTTGTTTTTGTATCTGAAGGAGTTTCTGTGTGCATATAGCCTTTGTATATATATATATATATATATATATATATATATATATATATATATATATATATATATATATATATATTAGTATACACCACCGGTAAAAATCATTGAACAATTATTCAGCAGTGTTCGAACTAATATTCCTATACAATCAACTTATTAAGACATTGATAGTTATTATCATTTCTGAATAACCGAAGAAGAAAATATGAACCGGTGACATTTAATCTTCAATAGAGTATTTATTTCTGAAAAATTTATGACGATAAGATTACAACTTTGTAAAGACTTGGTTCAAGGTAGAAATAATTAAAAAGTGGTGTCATATAAATACCATTTTATTTTATTGACTTATTAGTTAAATCTCATCTGAATATAAGATTACACCTTTGTAAAGTCATGGTACAAGGAAGAATTAATTAAAAAATGTTGTCATATGAATACCATTGTGTTGAACAATCAATGATTTAATTAATATTGTATTTTTAATGCTCTTTTATTCTTTCTCACACACACATATGTATATATATATATATATATATATATATATATATATATATATATATATATATATATACAGTCATCCACATACAGACTGTTTCGTTGTATCACATCTCTTCAATGCGGCTAGGCCAGTTAGTTCTTCAAGCCGCGGTTAAAACTTAAGCGTCGAGCTGACAGTCGGCGCTATCACACGACACTGACTGAATGTAATTAATATCTCAATGTAAACATTGTCTAGTGCCGTAATTAGGTTTACCTAATATACTATGCCTTAAAGCTAATAGCAGGTGTGCGATATCCTTACAAATAAGCTCTACCCAGTGAGAGAGCGTCATATAGTCATCCACATACAGACTGTTTCGCTGTATCACATATCTTCGGTGCGGATAGACCAGTTAGTGTCTCATGCCGGAATAAGTGTTGCTTCAGCTTTGAACCGCCGTTGAAATGATAAACTTTGAAATGTTAGAATCAGCCAACATGACGCGAGATTTTTCCAAATAAAGTAAATATTTATTAAACCATTTCTTTTTTTTTAAATCTAAATTTTCGGTTAAAACAAATCTTATTCGTGGTAGTAAAGCCAATATATTCTTTTTCTTCACTACACTACAGATCAGACATGAAAAAAACAGTAGTTTCAATAACATCAAAAGATGGTCGATCTTCAGCTACGCCGTAAGACTTCGACTATGATAAAGAGAAAAAAAAGAAAGTATTGTCAGTACTACCATTAATACGTTTTTTTTTAACCGAAAATGTTGATTCAAAGAAATTCAAATATTTTATTTATCTGGCAAAATCACGCGTCATGTTGGGTGATTCTAAAATTTCAAAGTGTATCATTTCAACGGTGTTTCAACGCTGTAGTAACATTTATATTGCATTATTATACGGATCGGACATAAAATAACAGTATCTTCAATAACACCAGAAGATCAGTGATCTTCGACTACACCGTAAATCTTCGACTATGAAAAAATAGAAAACAAAAAAAAATTGTCTGTACTACCATGAATATTTTTTAAACCGTAAAAAATGTATTAAAAAATGATTAAATAAATATTTCATTAATTTGACCAAATCTCGCATCATGTTGGCCAATTCATAGACTTTCAAAGTGTATATATATATATATATATATATATATATATATATATATATATATAACTTATTGTTTAATAATGAATGCCTTTTAGTGTCTATTTACATATACGTTTACACCTTAACGGAATCAACAGTGTGAAGATAATTGTGCTGAACTGGTCGCACTATATAACCGATGAACCCATTTCAAACTGTTATGAGACAAGCACATAGATACACCTTATTAATGGCGATTGAAACGGACACTATGGACAACAAACAGATCAGATAGCAAGTTGCATTTTAGCACAACTTTGATGTCTTATATTATTTCTCTACTAAGGCCAGAACGAAATGGGGCTATACATAATCAAGTAATACTAAATATGTTATTATTACCAACATACGTTCACGTTTCATCCCTACAGAATGTCCAGTGTGGAAATAACTGTTCACACCAATGGCTTAATTGAACTATTACAGACAAGCCATATTTAACTAAAATTCTCGCTCTCAACGCATGAGCAAAATTAAAATCGTTATGAGTCAAGCAGAAAGATAAACGCTATCCGTGTAAATTCAGGCAGACAACATGGTGTGCCGTATTAACAGTGTTCAGCAGATCACGTAGATAGGAAGTTGCATTTTAGCTCGATTTAGACGGCAAACATTATGTTTCTTACAGGGTTGAGGGGAAAGGGAGCTATGAATAACTATTTAATAAAATGTTTTAACTAATATACACAGACGTATACGTTTCATCCGAACAAGATATTTAGTGTATCAATAACTGTTAAAAACGATCGAACCATTTAAAACTTTGAACACGAGTGCTCTTTAACTCAAATTTGAACGCTCTAACAAATAAGGCCAATACATTCCCTTATGCGACCTATATGGAAATACACCCGATGCATGTTAATTAATGCCTTGACAACCGTCTAAAGAGTGTTCACATTAAGTAGTGTTCATATTTTGCACATTTATCGTTTAATAAATACGGACACAAATTTAAAGAAAATATGTATGTATATATATATATATATATATATATATATATATATATATATATATATATATGATGTGTTTTAATGTAATTATTTTTATTGGTGAGTGCAGCGTTTGTTGTTATTTTGCTTACTTGTATACTTCTTAAGTGATTAATATACAGAAAATTACATTATTAGTCGCTTTAACTTCATTAGACGTATTTTTCGTTAATATATGTATTTTAATTAATTTTATACGTACATAAAAGTTATCCATAAACACTTTTATGGACGTGTGTGTGGGGGGTGTATGTATATATATATATATATATATATATATATATATATATATATTCGAGATACGTCGACGACGTTCTGGTCCTAACATGGTGACATAGCGAAGCTGAGAATATCAACACCGTATTTGCAAATGCATACCCATGTATAGGTTAACTCTTGAGCTCCCTGATGCCTCTCGATCCCTATAACTTCTAGATATTAACTTTAAGATTCTGCTGAGTAATCTCTCATAACCTTATTCTACAGTAAGGCAGCTAGCAGAAATATATGTGTGCATTACAAGTCACCCCTCCCTCTAAAAGCCAAAATAAGATATACGATGAATCAAATAGCACGCATCCATGTCTTGTGTAGTTTATTAGCAGCCGAAACTGCCTGAACGAGACAATTCTGTCAGGTCCTGGATTTGAATGGAATCGTTCACACCCACACTCAAGCACCTGGAGAACCCTAAAACACCATTAGACGTATTTAATCCAATCAATGCTTCTTTAAACTAATTCATCTTATTGATAAAATCACAACAGCAATTATAATAGAGGGCTAGAATATATAGGGTGCACATTCAGGTCTATAACTAAGGCATCAGCTAGCAACACACTTAAATTAATATAACGCAGTACTGTGCACCTTGGCTGGCTGCCCAATGAATGCCACGGACATGTGCCACTGCATACAATGTGTACAGATTAGAATGTGCCATCTGCAACAATGTTTACGTTGGTAGTACTATGATCCCCCTACATATAAGGAGTAAGGAACATACACAAACACAAGCATCATCATTCTTCAAGCATCTGGACATCTACTAACCGACTTATCAAAGTTAATATCTTTGCCACGGAGAAGGATATTTAAAATCTTCAGAATTAAAGAAGCTCTATTCATCACTTGGTTACGCCCTGAAATCAATAGCAGGCCCAGACGTCGTTACTCGTTTATGATATACTATATAGTATAGTGTATATCGTATTTAACCTCAGCTCACACGCATTGCATTAATACAGTGCTAATCAAATTTGAATCAGTTCAAAATATATAAATTATAGAATCAATAATAGAAGAACCCACTTGGTGTATGAGTCTATAATTACCCCCTCCTCACAAAAATCAAAACAAGGAAACAAATTAAAGAATGCATTATAAAAAAGTAATAATAATTATAGTAAAAATAACAACGATTAATTTAATGTAAACACTACAAGCCACATTACCATTCACTTATGTATGTAATATTACAGCAATGCTGTGAAATATATATATTATGTAAAATGATATAAAATACTATAAAATAAATAAAAAATAATATTATTATATTAATAGAATAACGTACTTAGTATATAGAAAAACATTTCACGTTCTTCCTCTACAAAATAATATTACACCTGACCCCCCAAAATAAATCATCTAAAGACAATAAAGAAAATTATAATAATAATAGTAAAATAAATAAATAAACAAATAAATTAATAAATACAAGATTGTATGTTTACTCTAGGTTGCCACTTATGCATGCCAGTAAGTCGGGGAAACAGGGCGAAGGGAGTTACAAAGGCTGTACGCACGCGGAAAGAATCTATTGGAGTACATTTATCTTCGGCATCAGGAGACCTCCACAGAGAAAGGAAGGGATATGTCTGATTGTCGGGGTGGTCTCGTGAGTTTACGTGTAGTGGGCCCTAGTGCAGTAAGTTCATCATGACACAATCTATTGAAGTAGTTGTAAAACAGGCACAAGGATGTAACATTGCGGCGATGAGGCTAGGGGATTTTCTTGGTGGACAGTAAGGGACCTATTAAATTGACGACTCTTGTTTTGACCTTATCTAAAAGGGAGAGGCTAGTGGATGACACGTCAGCATTGATGTGGCAACAACACTCTATACATAAGCGGATGATCGCTTTGTAGATATATACGATAATGTCAAGTGTGAGAAGTTTACTAACAGTGTAGAGCGAGCCCACCTTCTTTGCAGCATCCTTGTTAAGGTATCCAATGTATGTATTCCAATTCATGTTACCTGTGGTTGGTAATCCGAGGGGTTCAAATGTTGAACTCTCAGTTAGAGTGGTATTTGGCATGACACTCGGTGGGTGAAGAAGTATCTTTTAGTAATTCAAGGAAATACGCTTTGTATTGGCGGCATTAAAAGCTACCATCCATTAAAGATTCCAATCCGCTACAACGATGAGGTCATTTTCTAACGATTCAGCCATTTCTTCTTATATGTGCGTATCTAGTTTGCATACATAACGAAGGCAGAGAGTGGTTTCGTCAACAATTATACTTATGTCAATCTCACTAACATCAGGGAAGACGTTTATGAAAATCAGCAACCATAGAGGTCTAAGTATGGATCCCTGGAGTACACCGATATGTATGTCATGTTGCTAAGAGTAACGCCTACTAAAGACAATTGGATTTTGTTTTGGTTAGGAAAAATCAACTGATATTAAATATGTTACTAGTGATACACTATGAGTGAATTTTTAGGAGAAACCATTTATACCCTAGCTGCACATGTCTTGTCCAGTGTATTATATATGCGTTTAGAGATGACCGTTTAGATATTCGCAGTAGATCCTGCTAATCTAAATCCGTACTGATCATTAAAAGGATATATAGCATTAGCTAAGTACCGGACTAGCGCTAGATAAGTTAAGTATTCATAGATTTTAGCGAAGATCAAGAGTAGACTGATTGGACGGTAGTTTCGAAGATCAGTTCTATCTCCAGAATTCTTAAAGACTAGTACCACAAAGGCAATTTTCCAGCAAGTAGGGACGCAAAATTCAGCAAGGCATTTGTTGTAGAGTTTAACGATGACAGGGGCCAGTTCTGCAGATCATTTCTGCATTACTATTACTTGTATAAGATCAAGCCTACGAGTTTTGGAGGTGTCAAGTTTTTGTTATGATGTCTCTGACCTGATATTTGGCGAATACTACGTTTTAAAGTGTTGCTTCAGTTCCAATAGAAATTTAGGGAGGGTGTGGTGTGTAAGTCCTTAGTAGAGTTTAAGGCGAAAAGCTGGGCAGGTAGTTGGGTCTTATCAGTTTCCGTGCAAACGACGACATCGTGGTGGGTTGATAGCGGGAGAATTGTTGATTGTCTATTGTTCACCACACTTTGTAGATTTTTCTAGAAATTGCGAGTACCTAGTTTATGTGTCTGAATGCGTTTTTAACTTATCTCTGTGTACCATATATTTGCTTCACATATTAATAGTATTCAATCATTACTTGGCTCGATCAAGTTATGTCTACTCCCAGTTTACTTATTGCGGCTGGATTGTCGGAATTCTTGCTGCCTCTTTGCAATAGCAGCTGCACATTTCGAGGTGAACCATTGAAGAAGGTGCAGTTTGCTGAAGAGAATTTCGCTGTTTCGATCCATTCGGTTTGCTCATTTGCACACTAAATAGCAGGGAGTGAGAACATTTCACTTCATGGGGCTTCGCTTATGTGATCTCCGAGGGATTCAAAATAATCCTGCACGTAGTTTCTCGTCGTTTTGAGCAACGGATCATTAGCTTTTGGACCAGTGTTCAAGTTAATATAAATCATTACCACAATGTGATCAGAGCGAGCTATGGCGTTTACCACACAAGCTTCGGGTAGTGATGTCAAGAACAAGACGTAAAGTGAGGCTTGCTAGGCTGCACGATCAACGAGGCAGGATTTGTATGTGGCAGTCTGTGAGAGGGAGTGTGCTTAATGGAAATGAAATGAGGAGTTTCATCTATAAAGCGGGGGAAGTTTAGCCAGTCACGGTGGTGTGCATTAACATCCTCAAATTCATGTATTTTGGAATTTGAGCTGCGCGAGAGTACTCGCTCTATGTATTCAGAGACAGTGTTTAGCAGGGTATAGTCCTGGGTCGAAAGTAAACGGTATAAGAAACACGTGTAACTAACGCTGTGATGTGCGGTCAATCAAAATCACATTAAGATCGGTTATTTGATTCTAACCGATGTTCTCTGGTCAAGGGAAGGTTGTTTCGAACATCTACACTCTGCCCGTGCATATGTTTGTCAGAGTCTTTATGACAATGTGGGAGGTAATCAGTCATGCCAAAGTGGTGAGATGATATTGACGATTTAATGTGTGTTTAACTTTGTGCTACGATATCAAAGGAGTGTGTCAGGAGAAAAGTATCTACACCCTTAATTCACCGGATTTTTGTGAATGTGAGCCTGAATATCGGAAGCGTAGGTGTTGTGTTGTTGGTAGGCTGGTGAAGATTTTTTTTTTACTTTGTAACTTCATTTTTGTGTTGGGATAGAGTGGGGTTGGTAATGCTGATGCTTGTTTGGTGTCAATAAGCTTACCCAAACAATCCATTAGCCGTGACGTGGTCCGTTGGGGTTGTGGTCCCGGGAAAGCCAACCGAGGATACATGTAGAGCCTCATTCTATGCGCGATATGACACGTACAGTCACTGCCGGTTTTATACAACTGTTGATAGAACAGTCGTTCTTCGCGCTATCTAAGAGTAGTAATCTACTGGCAGTCAGAAACAGCAGACAGACAAGCTGTACCACATGTACCCTCAACTCGTCGGAACACGAACCGCAGGATTATGAACACTCTTCACATTTATCGCTTTTCTATTACCTATAATCATGGTCTTTTCAAGATTAAGGCCAAAAGACATAACATGTCTTTGCGATGACCGTTTTTCTTCTTGTAGGCTTCTTACATTAAATGGCTTAATTCATTGTCTGGAGCGATTTCTATATAAAAAACAAAAAAAAAATACACGAGCTATCCATATTAGTCATGTAGGACTTAGTGGCCCAGACAGAGTAAAAGTCAAGTAAAAAGGCCTGCCACTAAGTTTCTTTAGACGTGTCACAGGGACTGGCTAATAGACAGACGATGAATGCGAAAGGGCAGGCGATAAGCAGACCCCATCTACTCCTTAAGCTAGTATAGTTTTGCAAAACGGATACTATGTTAAAGATTTACACTCTGGGAAGTTTGTCGATCAGGACTAAAGTGAACCCCATTTACAAACGGTTTACTGCTTAGACGTAAGTGCTTAGCAGCGAGGTTTCATTATCAGAGTTTTACTTCTTTTAGTTAGATAACCTGAGAATGTTAACGGGTCCAACCCACCGATAAGTTGTAGTCTTCGCTCGTGTACTAGTCGGGTATGTATATATATATATATATATATATATATATATATATATATATATATATATATATATGTAGATAGAATAAGTCCAGACACCGCTTTTCTAGAGATTTTAAAGGACAAATATGAGCCCTAAATCGCTTTCTGATAAGCAAGCAATGATATAAACGTTCATATTTAAAGCATGCAATATAAACTTGGTTTACATTTGGTGAATCTATTTCCTGTTGGTGCCATGTGCTGGTAGAATTATTTGAAGCCCGGCCACTTTTGAGACATGGAGTAGAAATAACTTAGATATACACATCTAAATATATATATATATATAATATATATATATATATATATATATATATATATACATATATATACACACACATATATATATATATATATATATATATATATATATATATATATATATATATATATATATATATATATATATATACACATGTATATACATCCCGAAATTCCGGAACTGTCTTTTCCACCTACAGTTCAGGAAGTATCTCAAGGTAAAAAAACAGCTATCGTCAGAGGCACCGGGCAGAGATTGCATCCCCATTGAGGTGTACAAAAATGGCGGAAGAGCACTCGAAGAAAAAACTGACC
>OY744535.1:86372948-86487948 GCA_963556195.1 Sepiola atlantica
AATGATCTAAATATATATATATATATATATATATATATATATATATATATATGTGTGTGTGTGTGTGTGTGTGTGTATGTATATATGGTTCTCCTCTCATGTTATTGATGTTAATGGTGTGTATTTCTATTTATATGTATATGTATAAAGAAAAGAACACATCTTATTCGAAGAGCTCAATTTAAAAACAGAACAATAACAAAAGTTATGAATACATAATCCAAGCCAACATTCTAGCTGTTTAACGTTATAAGTAATAAGACTTATCAGGAACCATCACCCACACGAGCAGGTCTGATTACTCTCATCATGACTGTGATGTTGGATTGAGTTATTTAAACTTTACTTATATATATAGCTATATATATATATATATATATATATATATATATATATATATATATATATATATATATATATATATATATATATATATATATATATATATATATATATATATATATATATATACTTTCAGTAATTATTTAACCGTGCTAAATAAGGGAGTAAAATGTTGTTGCAATATGAAAATGTATTTACGCCAAGTAATCTAATAATCTTTATTGTTCATTCCTGGATGGAAATCATTAAGCTTGATGCCACGAAGATTGAGGTCATCACAAGATAACATATAAAAAATTATAATAGTATGCCCTCCCTGGGATGATGCTATCATCATCCCAGAACACATACTACATTGCTTCCCTTCACCTTCAAAATTGTATGAAGAAGAGCTAACCTAAACTTACCAACCCCCAAAACAGGATCTAATACCTGGCAGGATTCTTTTATGATAACAGACCATATACTACACTCGCCTTATTTGAGCATTGAACGCTTATACATTGTTCTGAAACGGTACAATTATTGAGCATTCAAATGTAATAAAAGGGAAAAGTAATATAAGACATAAGAGTGTACCGTCTACAGAGAGGCATATACCTAAACTCTACTAATCATTTATTCATGGATCTATCAATATTTATAATACTCGGCGTCTCGATGTTTTTTAATAAATGTAATGAAGCCATTCCATTTTATCGAGAGAAAATAATTATAGACTAGATGAAAAGCACCCATTCACCTTCTCCCAGAATAAATGTCTTACACAATCGCAAATATTTCTTAAATCTCACGGAGGTGGGAAATCTTGAGCAAGAAAACATGATTATCGTGAACGTCTTATCGTATTCACTCCTATTCTTGGCACACCTCAAAAGGAGCAAATAACGACAATGATTGAACAAATTGAATCATTATTCACATGTATGTGGTATTTTCTCTATTGTTTACGTGGCGTGTAGTTTCTACCAAATTATCAGTCATGTCATTTGCGGCCAATTGCACGGATAACGGCGATCAAAAGTTGTTATTTTAGAAACATTGAAAACATATTTTTTTTTAATATGGGTTGACTTGTACAGATCACTGCGAACAAAATTAAACCACAAAAGATAAACCTGGGGGAAACTGACGAATTACCTCTTGAGGCAAACATCTGATTTTGAAAGAATGAATTATTATTATGTATACTTACAGATGTGTTGTCTCATGAAATGAAAAAAAATAAGCGCTGTATTTAAAAAAATAAAGCAATTGTTTATTAAATGTGTTTTTATTGTCCTGCTATAAACTTTAGCAATCCATTCTCTCTTTATGTCTGTGTGTCTAACTAACTGGTTATCATTGTGCTTCATGTTTCACTCTATCCCTCTCTCTCTCTCTCTCTCGCTCCCTCTCTCTTTCTCTCTCTCTCTCTCTCTCTTTGCGAAAATGTGTGTTTATATACTTTTTATGGTACCGTAACTATAATGAACTTTAGACGTTTCCATTTAACATAAATACTGGAGTCATATTATTTTGAGTGATGTGTAAAACCCAAACCCTCATTAAATTCGGTTGATTGAGAACTTCAGGATTGGGTAGGGTGATACTAGTCAAGAATTCGTTCTCGACAATTAGTCCGGAAGCAACGGACCCATTTCGATGGCCTGTTATCTGCCGGGCTGAGGTATACTGTCCTGTGATGTTCTGGGAGGTGCCTCATCCCAGACCTTGCCTCTCCTCTTTGGGGTGGAGAAAGTTCATCGCTTAATGCCTGATAAAAGAATACCGATGGGGGTGCCCCGGTTATGTTTGCTAGGTCAGAATGTTCCTACTTTAGGGGCGCTGGCTTTACACTACCCCAACTTCCCGACCTTATGTCACATATTGCTGCGGTGGAAAGCTATTGAATAACTGAGAAAACCACAGGCTATGCTGCCAGTAAAGTCTGACGTATCACTACTCTTTCTCAGTAGTATTATACTTTTCTACTTTTATATTTTTTTTGCTAAACTCCGTGTTTGTGTTTTCATCCAGGACCTTAAGAAGGTACAAAACAACTGGCGCCGAGATATTAAAACCCACACGAGCCACAACTGCAACATTAAGAGTTTTCCTTGTGAACCATTTGAAAAAAGGACTCTACAACGAACGATTACGTGGGAGTTTAATCCTTCGTCACCAGAATGACTGACGACGTGGTTACAGTGAAGGATTCTGGAGAACATTAATATGGGCGTCATAACTGCAAATAATATGATCATGTCGTCCAGCATGTAAACTGGCATATAATATACCGATAATGTTATTTGAAATATATATATATATATATATATATATATATATATATATATATATATATATATATATATATATATATATAAATATATATATATATATATATATATATATATATATATATATATATATATATATGTTTTAAGTGAAGTGGGGGTCCAAAGCTTTCAAACTAGTTATATCATAGGGATACAAATTCACCGATGTTATTATATATATATAAAAATAAAAAACTATTGTAAATCTAAATGATACAAATCTGCTGCATCTATAATTTTACTTAATTATCATGAATTTAGGTAAGATACAACATGTATGTCATAATGAATATTTTGTAACCATGTATTTCTTGTGAATTTGTGAACATTTAAAAATGCCATTGTTATTTTGCCTGTAACGATCTTTCTGCTGAAGATGTTGATAATTTTCACACAGTTACCTTACGGTTTAATTTATAATCCATTTTTTAACATATGTTCTCAAAAATCCCTGTTGTTTGTTAACGTATGATTTTGTCAGGCATAATAACAAAATAACAATCATTTCATGAAGGGTGTATTCTATTGAGATATAATCTCTCCTTCTCTAAATATATATATGTATATATATATATATATATATATATATATATATATTAATTAAAATAATCATTAAATGATCATTCTATAATATTTTATAGAACAATTTATTCATGAGGGTTACACTTATTTAAACAAGTTTACCTATTTAAGTAGTGAAACATGTATAAATATGTATTCTGCGTATGTTTCCGTATAGCAAACCTTTATGTTTACAATATGCTTACGTTTTTAAAGAAGATACCTTTTTATGTACTTTACTCCCTGGAATGTTTGTTTTCGATAGAGGTTGTTTTAAACAATGTTACACCCGGTGACTTCATTTCGCTGTACATTATTATAAAATAATATATTCACGTTATACACACAGACACATATACACATACACACACACATATATATATATATATATATATATATATATATATATATATTTATATGAATGAGAACATCGATGGCTAAACCAGTTTAAATATGTGTCTGATTGTGTGAATGAAACTGGTGTTTAGATGTCTCCCTAAGACACCGTACACGCTGAAACACTCCAGTCTATGCACTCATATGTATGCCGTCATCGACTCAGCTGTATTTAACATAATATAATCTAACTGATAAAGTTTACTTTTTGAAAAAAAACAGGAACTCATTGGTTAAAATCGGATTTCTTTCATTTCCTTTCTAAAAAAGTGTAAATTTATCACAAACAGCGTGTATCAGAATAATTGCATTCGTAGATATATACTCTATACTTTTCTATATAAAAGTAAGACTAAAGTAATGGTTTGAATATAGTGATATGAAGAGTTATAGAAAATTATTTTAATTTTACATAAGACCAATGAATAATAACAATGTCAAATGACACGCGCACTTTCTTCATCTATCTGATTACTTATGTATAATGATAACATTTTGTTTAAAATAATCCTTTCATATAAAGCTTAATAATATTTTAGAACACTTGTTTTTTTAGTATAACAATAAATGTTGTGTTCAATATAATATTCTTCATTGACAATTCTAAAAATCCATAACTTTTAAAGAATAATTAACTTCATCTTTTTTCTCGCCGTAAACAATATCAATGTGTATTTCAATTTACACACTTGTAATGTATATTAATTAACTTATTTAAAACATTTAAATCGTTTCAAACTAAATGGTATGTTTATTTTTACAGTAAACGTATTTGTAAGCTAAATATATTTAATATCAATTAAATTAATCGAACTGAACATCACAGTTACACATCAGGTGATCGGATGATCCAATCGTAAAATAGGTACAGATGAGTAATGAAGTACTATCGAACATGAAATTATCTAAGCGTATTATTTTATAGATAATCCGAATATAAATGTTTATCATAGAGTACGAATATATATTTAACATATAGATTTTCAGCTTTTGTAAAACTTTTTATACACCTCAAATTCACATTTGATATGCGACCTGATAATCTTAATATCATAAAACACATAATTAATGAGTTTCAAAACCATATTCGAGAAAATGTATTTACTTGTATCTCGAATGAGTCCACCTTGAGCTGATTAAAACACAATACACTATAACATTTGTTTGATAAATTTATCTAACTTTAATTTTTCTTCTAAAAACCTATCAATCATGATGTAATCCCTTGTTACAACTCTGACATCAAATGTTATAATGTGAATAAAATTTAATATCGTATAATGTGATGAAGGAAAAAACGTAGAGTCTCCTATATAATTCTTAAAATTGCGGTATTCTCTGCTAGTATATTACGTAACTATTCAACACATATAATAAGTTGGTGTAGAAAATTACGGTTGCCCAAATAACAAAAGCAGTGAACGTATTTCGTGGCAGCAGTTACTAAACAATTACGCATAAATTACGCTACTTGAATGGACTACACTTTCGAGTGTTATTTCTGTTAAATGAAACAAAGTTCATCTATCAAATATAATTAAAAGAGAAAATAAATGTGTAAAAGTTAATATTAAAAAGGGAAGAAACCCGTTGCAGTGCGGTTTCACCCTTGTCTCAAAATAAGTTTTGAGAGTAAGTTCTGTTCCTTAGCGTTTTAGACCAGCCGACATTTTTTATTAGACTTATCGCACCGCCACCTTCAATACATACGTATCAATAAATAAATAAGTGTTACTTTAATTGTAAATACATAATCCATGTCATAGAATGTGTTTATGTTACTGCTTCTTCATAATTGTACAATATATCACGAGAACTTACCACGAGTATAAAATAACTGAACTACCTTTTACTGGACCAATGTGGGGACACAATTGTACGGAATACATTAAATGAAGAATAACGATTGCTCACAAGTTATTGGTACAAATGTTAATAACCCAACGGAATTAGTTTCAGGAATACTAACTCAGGATTTTGATAATTTTAAAACATGATATTTTGAAATGTGTATTAATGTTTATGTACAGTAAATCCATTACCATTTATCTATTATAGAACACTATGTCACATTCTGTCGGTTATTTATTATCATTATAGGCTATTAAAACGAGATTTGTAGTACGTATTTATACCATAACCAGAAATCATCAATTGACGAACTTACTTGGTAGATGCATGATTAAAATGGCATTATATTATTGCCATGACAAGAAACGTTGTCCTATGACTTACTTTACCAAGTTCTTTATTATTTAACAAAAGAGTTATTCTAAACTGTAACCATTGATGACTATATCTGTTCCGGAAAATCGCAGTGACATAACACTTTACATCGTATAAGATATACATTTTGAGTTATGTGTGTTTTATTACAAATAATCAGATACGTTTATGCAGCATTTCCAGTAAAATAACATCGAATTGAAACCCACACAAGTTGTATGCATTTTCTTTGAGTTATATCTTTTATTTGTTAAGCATTCATTTTTTGTAGTATTTGAGGTCCTATTTCTTGTTTTTATTTTAATTGTATTAGCTGTCCAATTATATTATTTTCCAAAGTGCCGCAAATGTAATGTTGAGTTATCCTTCAATTTATTTTGAATAACTGCTTTTTATGAACATACATTTTTCAAGTTGAGTATAATGTGTTAGATTACGTAACCATTCCCATCTATATACGTTTTAAAACTTGAACGTTTCTGATTTTTATGTCGTTTGAAGTATTTTATTTTCGTGTATAATTTAGCTCTTTTCTTAAGAGAGACAGAAATTGAAATAGCATTTTTAGAATAAATACTATAAGTTACTTTAGTTAAATCAACCTAGCTTTACGATCACAAAAATGCAATGCCCTACCTTGAAAATATTTCGATTATATATAAAATAATTATGTGCAAAATATATTTTTGATATTACATACCAGTCATGGATGCATCCTCACAAATGCGTTTTTATTTTTGACTATGTATATTTATACACTTTCAGGAAAAAAATGTTGACCTGTTACGGAGGGGGTAATTCTTTGCGAGACAGTTTTATGACAACATACTAGCCCCCATTAAAAATATTCCGATAAATCGATATTTATTTCCGTTCATTTAAAAATGCCTAGTCTCAAAAATATTACTTTTTAGTGTTCGTAGTCCTAGTTCGTAAGATCTAAGTTAAGTATATGTTCTATACATTTCAGCGACATTTGACGAAAGTAAATGATTTCCTTGGAAAATTAAATTCCAAAAAGTTGTATAAGCTATTCTTTAATAAAATCTCGACATTTAGTGTACTACTACTACTACTACTACTACTACTACAACTACTACTACTACTACTACTACTACTACTACTACTAATAATAATAATAATAAAAAAAATAATAATTACACTATTGATACATATTTGCCTATATAGAAACTATTTGGCAATAGCAATTATAAACGTATTTTACAAAATATGTATTTATTAGAAAAATAAAAATAAAAAATATGCAAATGAGCAATTTTCTAATTGTTTGAGAAAGTATATATATATATATATATACCGTATTTCAAAATTATGTTATGTCTTTAGTTTTCATGTTAACATAGTTTGGATAAATGGAAAACCACTTTTGCATTTATTCATGTATATATATATATATATATATATATATATATATATATATATATATATATATATATATATGTATATATACATATATATATAAGGTCAAATACTGCAAGCATATGAATTCGAGTTTATTAGTTAGGGTTGCAATTACGGGTTCACATCAAGCTACACAACATAATTGCAATGCTCTCATCTGTTTTGAGATATCTGAATTTCATTAGAGATAACATGATCCTTAGGATATAATCATTTAGAAATAAATTGTGTAAGAAATCCTTTAGTTAATTCATGAAAAACACTGACGAGAATTCAGTGATAATTAAGTTAACAAATAATATCCATATCTGACATTATTGAATGCTCGCTGCAAATCCAATAACGTTGTATTTCCTGTTGTTGTGATACGTTCTATCGTGCTTAAGTGTGTTACCGAATAATTACGTTAACGTTACAAAAGAATCCATTGTAATTGGTTTTGAACGACTCCTTTTACTTTTCATCGTTTGCCATTTGCCATTTCGCTTCCCATTTTGATTCAATTAAGTATCTCCATTAATAGAATTTACACTGACTTTCTGGCCTGCCTTTTAGATGCATTGCCTGTTTCAGGTTCACAAGAACAAAACTTTGAAACGTTCCCAACTCCACAAATGGCTCTGTGCAACCCCGTCAATTGTATTACGACCGAGGTGTTTCTGTTGACTTTTAAAAGCGGTGTAATCATCAAATATCTAGTGAAAATCATCTACTAAACTCGAAATGTTTTCTGTGTTCAAACATTATCTTTCTTCATCTAATTAACTGAGAACGTATATTATTACATTTTTAATATAATTAGTATCAATTATAATAACCGCCGTCTTTTATTATTCTTGATGGAAAGGTGCACTATTTCTACGAATCCTTCGTAGCTTGGCAGAATTCAAGATAATTCCACAATAGTTTTGCGAGATAAATTTTTCGATATTATTCGTTATTTACAACCGCACGTCTTACAAATCGCTTATTTACAACGTGATTATTGTATTCTCCCATTTACAGTAGAAAATACAATTTGAAAGTGCAATTTAACAGACCGGAAGACGCACATTATATGATATACTAATCTAAATATATTTTTTTAATTACAGGTTGTATATAAAAGCCAATAGTTTTCGTAAGCTGACAGTAACAGAGCGATGGATTGTACATATGTATTGTCGCATATAAAAAGCCAAGGTCGAAATTAAGCTAGACATACAAATAGTTGCTAAAAATACCACAGTAATTAGCGTGATGTTGTTTGTGCTCATGTTATTTGTTTTCCTTTTGTCATAATAATATGTCATATAAATGTAAATTTCTTATATTCTCCACACAATGTGTAGCAATACTTAAAGTTAAATAGTATACTGACGATCCATTAAAATCGAAAGCAAATTTTACAATGCCAAAATACAATTTAAAATAAACGTGTTGATTTCTTTTTTCTCTATTTAATAGTATATCGATCGTCGAATTGTAATATTTTCATTGTATACGTGTCATCAAACACAATGCTTTTTACCACACTATTTTAACTATGGCTTTACCAACAGTATGACAGCAGAACTTAAAGCATGTGATTTATAAATGTGTATACTTCCAAGTACTGAGACAGTAACCGATGTCTGAATTGAGCAATGTTTGAAGGTAAGTGTAAAAGTCAATGTGCAGTAAAAAGTAAAACGATCTGCCCTTGTGGGAAGATGTTTACATGATAGGCAGATATTAGTGAAAAATAAAACGTACAGTTTAACACGTATATAAATTTATACAACATGATAATCAGTAATTACGAGTAGTAAATTGAAATAGCAATTAGGGCAGGTACAAAATGTACGGTAAATAGGAAAATCATAACAATCTATACGAATATGTTAAACCAATGTGATCTGTTGAAATGTAACATATGTATCACCCATCTGTTTTATATTGATGTCGTGCTTCAAAATATATTATGTCTATAACATACGCCGATACTTCGATACTATTCTACGATGTTTTGTGAAACTGAAACATACTAATCATGTACTCTGATTAATTTAGTTTCATAATACATCTGATTATAGTGGTCTATCACAAACTCCATTTAGGAGTTGGTGACATATGTGTATCCATTGGCTTTCCGCGTGATATTATTAAACCATATGTTTCATAAAACAGAGGTTCCACTTTAATCCTTGCCGAGACACCAAAAATATTCACTTTGGTTTCAGTTTCAGGTTCGACACATGGCGAAATTTTATGAAATATAAAATCATATTTTCATTGCATTTTCGGCGACCCCATCTTTTAATCGGTGTGCATGGCGTAAACGTAACACAACGATAACATTGGTTTAGCGTTATTTTTAAAATACACTACTACCCATATAGACTAGCTTGGATTTTAAGCAACACAACACCATAGTAGAATTGTACATGAAATGAAAAGGTTGCACTTCAGACCTCCTCTGAAGTTCCACAGTTCGATATTAACATTCCTAAGTACGACAAACAAGATTACCAATTTCTATGAGAATATGCACATATATCGGTTTTAATATAACTAGCCATTTGATAGCAGTTGACATACAACATGATAAAAAATACACGTATTATATACTATTAGTTAATAACAATATGCACACTAAAATACATTAAATTAAGGTTATCGACTGTAGCGATTTGATTATAATGATAGATGGGCCAGTTGAACCTGATATAACATATTCTGTTAGCAGAGTCGGATGCCTTAATAGGCTAGTAAAAAAGCCTTCAGATGTTGTAACCGGCTTTGGAAATAGTGTATTGAAGTGTTAAAAATAAGTATTTTACTATGATTTTGATTGTTACACTCTACTACCTTAGTTTCCAATACTTCGTAAAACATTACACGTTCCTGATACGTTATTGTTATCTAAGATTACAAATGTCTACATTTTATTCACATTAAACATATCGATTATAGCTGAAAAATAACATTCGGCATATGTAAAGAACACATGTATAACAAACATTAATGTTACTTCTTTTTCTTTCTCATCGAGTGGCATCTAATGTTTTCAACTTAAAGGTTATCTGCTGTGATAATTGTAATGTTTCTTCTTAAAAGAAAGCATTTCAAGAGGACAAAAGTTTCAGCTATTCCCTCGTAATGGTAAATGTCAGAAGTTATTTGTTCGTTTGACATTTTTCATTTGGATCGGAATAATTCATTTAGATTTAAGTAATTCATATGGATTGGAATCATCCATTTGGATGGGAATAATTCATTTGGATGGGAATAACTGACTACTTAATTTAAACTGTCGAATCACTCACAAATAAACAATTTAATTTGGATGTTAGAACACTTCAATAAATGAAGTAGAATCAGGGCTGCCCGGCGTTGCCGTGTGTACATATGTAACATATTTATATTAACCATTTCTATCTCTAGCATTTTCTATATCCGTTTCTCAAATTTCTATCGTTCCAATTTCCACGTACCGTATCCTTTCCCTCCGCTCAGCACATTTTTCTTATGACATACGCACATAACACTTTCTTTATATATCAGAGTTATCGAGAAATACGTCTGCATTTTTTTTTTTTAAGTTAGAAAGAAACATTGCTGAAATACCGATCCCCTGACAAAAACTGGCGCAGTTAATCCGCAAAGAATGAATATATATTGTTTTAATTATAAATATTATTTACGCAGAGCCACTATGCATTCCACGGTGTATTATAATATATTTTCAATAATTCTCACTGTATCTATTGGACACAAAAATAGAAAAGAATTTCTAAGTAAACGTATATGATTGTGTATACTAATAAAAACGGTTGCGCCCAAGTCAACCGAACAATTAAATATTTCATTAAATTCACTGACAAAGCCTACAGTACAACCCACAAAAGCATAATACCACAATAATATATCAAATCAGTAGACTAAATAATATGTATTAATTTGTAATCCTACTATGAATGATGTATAATAAATAATTCTGTACGTTATTATCATAAATCTGTTGATGCTATTTATCCTGAAAAATTATTGGTGCCTATAAGTAATAAATTACTTTAAAGATATATTCGTATAGTTATTTACTATAAAACTATAAATAACTATGTAGTATGCAACCTTGTATTAGTTACTTATAATGTACTTAAAACTATTTACTATTTATGAATTCAGATAAACCCTGTTTTCAAACATTGTTAAGTATATGATTATTTTATCATTTTATGAGTTCATAACATGTTGTAAGCATTTTTGCCCTCTTCAGGTCTTCTTTCAATTTGAAAAAAAATATGTGTTTGTTTTTAACAGATTGGCACTTCTGCGAATATACGCGCATATAGATGAGTGTGTGTGTGTATGTGTGTTCATCTATTGTATCTATGGGTCAACGTTATGTGTTTTTATTAAGCGTGTGCATTTCTGACTTTTTAGGTTTGCAGTTATCTAATTGTTTGCCAATTTCTCCTGTTATAGCATTGCTCTTAAGATTGTATGAGGGTGTGGTTGCTGTATCGGCGTGTGCGGTTAGTGTTATGTTTGTGTGCGTGTGCGGTTAGTTTTATTTTCACGTGTGTTTATACATACATACAGAAACATTCATACACACACGCATATATATATACACCCACACACACACATGTATATATATATATATATATACCCATACATACACCCACATAGACACATATACTTATATATATATATATATATATATATATATATATATATATATATATATATGTATATATATATATATAGTACATGTATGATATTAGTTTCTTTGATGCAAATCCGTTAAACCTCTAGTTGTTATAACACATCTAAAATAAACAGTAAAGCCGTCGTTCTTTAATATAAATGAGTATTTATACAAACATTATTGATTACATAAATGCATACATGTTTCAGTAGCACACTTCATAGACAGTTCACTTCTTCAGACCAAAAAAGACAAGGGAGTTATATGAATTTGGGTAATTTTTCTTATTTAGTAACACTTGTTGGGGGATAGAATATGTTCATAAATTTCACTTATAAAGCACAGCAAAGGATTACATTCTTGACTTGTTAACTCTTTCAATTAGTTTGTATCTTTTTATTATTTTCATAACTTTCAACATTTGTTCTTGAACTACTGTTCCTTCAATTCTTTTCAATAATATTACTAACTTGACTTTGATTACTCTCTTCTCAATTAAACACTTCAAAGTTTTAATATACATACATACATTCCATCAAATACATGCACAAATGTACACTAAGACAAAAATAAAGAAATATCCATATACACATACCATGATCTCTATATAAAATAAGCACGTGCGCACAAATCTTTAGATACACAAGTACACAAATATACATATATATATATATATATATATACATATATATATTTACGTTAATATATATATAATATAAAACAAACACAAATATATACGCATACATACACAGAAATACACATATATGCATATATACATGCATATATATACGTACAAATATATATATATATATATACATATATAGATGTATCTATATATATATATATGTGTGTATATATATACATACGTATAGACACATATACACACATACATACATGCATCCATAGACGTATTCATACATACAGATTCAAAATACACACCCACTAGCGCATATGCATATATACATATATACATGCATACATACATACATACATACATACATACATTACAAATAGAATACATCTCTTTTTCACTGATTAATTTAGCAGGATATACATGTTTTTCTTTTTGTCATTATTTTAACGGTTATTTCGTTATAAACACGTGTGCATATGACATTTATGGGTCTGCATCACTATATAATGCACTTCTATCCATGAATACTTACATATATACATACATGTGTAAATTCTATTATCATTTATATTTTACTAATACACTCACATACTTGTATACCGTATACATACATATAAAAACACCCACACCCATATATGAACATATACATAAATCTCATACATAACTACACACATTGCCAAATAAATATGCTTATAAACGTACGAATACCTATACACCAAATAAATATACAAATAAAAATATTCAATTTCACACCCACATACACACTCATATATATAAGATGTTAGTCTAAGTATCAATATACATACGTACGCATTAATCTTGACTCATTTTACCTTATTTGCCTACATGTATTCACTATAAGTTACGTGTATATTATATTGCAATGACAATGCGTTTATTTTATTAGTTTTATTTTTATTGTTTGACATTTCCAAAAAACATAACATTCATGTATATATTTTTACGGTACGTTTCATTTGTCTTGTGCCAAACAACAATTTTGTTATGTCAATATCGTATCTGCCACATTACAAAATAATCAGAACAAATCACAAAGAATAATAAGTGTTTAGACTAAAGTGTCTGAAAAAATACACTATCCAGTGGTTCATTATTTGGTGAAACCAAACAAAAACAAAGAAAAGAGGAAACTCACCGGTGGGGGACCCACTATATGTCATTTGGAACATCATAATTTAAAAACACTAAAATCAAAATAAAGAAATCAAAAAATTAAAAAGATTAAAAACAAAACAATAATGAAAACATACACAGAAATAAAAAAAAATAAAATAAAAATGTAAGTAAACTTTATATAAACAATGAAATAAATGTAAATAAAGTCAAAATAATAATTAAATCACCATGTGACTTAATATATTCGAGATCATCATTTGTAATATACTTAGTGTATGTTTCTTGAAATATTTGCTATTTAAATTCGTTTCTTGTCTTACGTTGAGTATTTTTAGCATGTCTATGAATTTTACAATGTCAAGTTTCTTACCTAAGCATAAGAAACAACGGGACAACGAAGTGTTAGTGTATCTTTGTACTTATCAAAGATAATTTATGCGTGTAATACATATGTTAAGGATAGGTATTGCATGCACACATTTTCATTTAGAAATATAAAATACAGTAACACTTCGTTGTCCTTATATTTCAGGAAATTGATAGATGAGAAAAAAGAATTTGATGGAGCATAATACGAACAGCTAAAAAATGCAGATCACTCAACTCACCCTTGTTCTTATGCCTTGGTGATAAACCTTCACTAAATGATGAACAGTTTAGTGCTTCCTACAATGGAAGTTTGATATCAGTGTCACTACATATACCTCTCCTAAAACGAGTGCATGGAATAATGACTGTATTATAACACTATCAATGCCATACATTATATAATTGAAAGATGATGTTTTTAAATATCATAGTTAAACGAAATTTCTTATACTTAATTCATTGAACACACTTCATTAAACAGGCACTTGTCATGTATACATGCAAGTTTTGAAACCATATTAACAGTTTATTACTAGACAAATTGACGCTTTTCGAAGGGAAAATGTCAAAAATTGGTGAATAAATTATGTATTATCAAATGACTTACAGGGAATTATATGAACAGCGTTGGATTAAAGAGTTGAGGACAACTTTATAATACCGATAATAACCAGACAACTATTTCTTTTTTGATGTTGAATGTGTTATGAGTAGAGTATGTATTTTTTTTTAAATTCACCTCGTAAAAAAGATGTCAATTAGACCAGGTGCATCGCAAGGTATTTTGACAGAAAGTTCTTAAACATCTCAGATAACTACTTTATTTTTTCTCGGAAGTGTGACACCGTGTGTTTCACGGTCACAATTGACATTCCTCGAACTACCGTCTCACACTACAACAAAACTTTATATTGCTACCTGAATTGAATGTTATTCTCAATGGTATGAGGCGGCATGACATGTACTACGCTCGAGAAAAAAATCCCGACATTACAGTAAAGTTTGAAAGAATTTCGTTTCCGGTCTCGCCTGAATTCGTGCATATTGAACGAAACCCACCTTTCTCTCTCCTTCTCTCTCTCTCTCTCTCTCTCTCTCTCTCTCTCTCTCTCTCTCTTTCTCTGCACGGTGTTGTACTTTTAGATGAACACGGACATCTCTCTCTGTCTCAACTGGATGTTTGACCAGGTTAATGAGATCCTTGGCTTTCCAAAGGCGGTTGTTTTGGGCTTCATCAGTTAGTAGGTTTCCTTTGAAACTCTAGTCTTGGGTCTAGCGAAGATTCTGGTCAACACCTTAACACTATCCATTTTGATGCCCATTTCCCTTTCAACTTGAAAGAATATTGGATGTTGTTGTGCAGACGCTGCCAGAATGCCTACCATGATTATCACTTGTATCTACTTCGCCTTTCATCCGCACAAATATCACGAACATACAAATATTAACAGAGGCTTAAGTAATAGCTAAAATTAACGCATGTTTGTATTTGGCGCGAATCATCATTATTCAGATCACTGTTTTCAACATTTATTTGCTTTCATGTCAGTCACATTTTGAAGTTTATTACCTGCAATAGTAAATAGTAAGTTCTAGTTGTAGCACTATCTCGCGATTAATGAGTTATAATGTTTCGGACATGAAAGAATATCTAACATATATAAGTGTATATTATGCATGAATATGATTATTTCTCATTAAACTTTAATTAGTCTTTCACGTGTTCACACTTTAATAGTTTTGCCTGCGTCATAATCACAAACATACATTAAATATAGTCGTTCATGTAGAAAACGTTGTCAGAGAAATAACTAAAAATATGTATACATAGTATATTAGGGTTTTTATGATGATACGTTAAATGCTATAAATAGCTGTATATATATATATATATATATATATATATATATATATATATAATTATTTTATTAAAAAACACATACACAATGTGTTCTATTTTGCTTTACATATATAGATGTTATTTTCGACTATTGAAATAAAATCATATTTTCTAAGCAAAATATTTGCTTTTTATTTCTTTGTTATCTTCATATTCCCTGGAGGTGTTATGCAGATGTTTGGTACGAAACAAAAATGAAATAATGTATATTTCCGCGGCGAATGGCTTGTTTGGAATAAAAAAAATGCCTTAAAATAATTGTCATTTTTATTCAGAATTTCTTTAGCGAACTTTACTTTAAGTCATCCAGGATTTTGAAACAAATAGCCCTTCATTAACCCAACATTAACCTTGCATCCGGGTTCTAAATAAAACATTTTCCATACGTTCGATTGCAACCAACCCGTAGGATAAAACAACACCTGATGTACATTACCATAGAAAGGTCTGCGTCGTTGCCGGATAACAATAAGCAGGAAATGGTTAAATAGTACAGGGATTTAATATATTGAGTGTATATCGTTTACTAGATAACGCTGGGACACAGATAAGGTCGTATGCAAGTTTTATATTTAATAGCATTATAATGAAAATATTATTTCGTATCTCATGGATAGGCATACATTATTGTCTATAAACACATCAAACTTATTGATTCCATTTAATGTACTGCCTGCTTTTTTTGTACGAGTGTTGACCACTAGCATTATATGTCAGGTTCTAAAACATAAAAGACGAATTCCTCTGACGTGTATTACGTTTTATTCTGACTAATGGAAAATTGAAATGGGGTTATGGCCTGCAAAATGAATAGATGTCTATTTGATGAAAAGGACGCCATACGTTAGTGATATGTCGACTGAATAAAGAAATAAAACATATTCTACTGAACTAATTAACACAGACAAAAATGAAAGAAACGAAATAATAGTTAGAGAACATGTCTAATTGCTGATCGATTAATGATCGTAAAAGAGGCAATTGAATACGAAAACGAAATATATGCATTGTTTTGGCCACTCATGAGAGGAGTCGGTACACATTTTCGAAATGGAAATAATTAATTACAATTGATAAATGAGAATAATTAAAGAAAGATAGTCTGGAATTAAAAGAAAAAAACACCTGGCAATGATACAGAATACGAGGTAGACACTCTTTTGGAAAAAAATAATCAAGGTGATATTAAGCAGCTTACATTCTTCAAATACAACAGTTGAATGAATTCATTGTTACATGCGTTGCACAAAATAAAGTATTGACCGTAATGTATTATTTGATTAATACATCATTCTATAAAATAGTTTGACTTTTTAGTTGTGTTTTATTATTCCCTGAACTGAGGAGGTATATGTAATGACCATAATGTGAACCAGCGAAACAGCTTTTGTGCTGATATGGTAGATTGAGAAAGTAGCGTAGTGCATAGGTAATCGTGAATAATTTACAAGGTTTTGCAGATGATAAGGCGAATGTCAACATAAAAAGGGTTATACGAGTCTACCATTAAGAATGTAGGAGTACGACACTTCAACGTGTTTCTGAGCGCTCAGGTTTCGAATCTCAGCTTGAAAATGTTTCCCGTTAACCAGCATTGAAGTGCTGTAAGTCTGCTAAAAACTGCTGAAGATACGATTACCACTGCCGTTTTGTCGGCAGTTAAGTTATATAGCAAAAAAACAGTGTGTAGTTGATATAAGTTCTCTTAGTTCGTGAGGCCAAAAACTAACTTTTTCTTAGCTCTATTTACCACAAAAAAAAAACACATTGAAAATAAGACGAAAAATAATTCTATGATTATTGGGCCATATTTATATAGCGAATTATGAGTGGGGAATTGGGCAAACAGATGAGTGTTCACATTGTATATAAAGTAGTGCATGTTTTTACAGTCGTGATAACAGGCAGTATGAATTTAATTCTAAGGCAAACGACGTGAGAAAAATCAGTTACAGTAATACGTTTTCCGACGTCTGTGAGTACTTAACGAATTCATCGGGAATATTCACGTAGATGCGGTACAAGTGCAGTATGTTCTTTAGGGCATATTTCGTAGGAATCCTTGTTGAAATAGCACAGGGATGCCACATTGCCACGAAGGGGGGGGGCTGAAGCTTGACAGGCAGAACCTATGAGAGTAGAGTCTAGTGTGTTTACTCTGTGAAATAGCGATACAATAATAATTAATGTGCCAACCCAGATGGTGGCGTTATAAAGTTAAACGTTATTCAAAAGTATGAGAAGTTTAGTAGCTCAATAGACAGAGGTCACTTTTTGCAGCGTACTTAGCAGTGTATTATGTACTCATTTAATCAGCTATTGCTGGGGAATGCAATACCAAGATATCTGAACGTTGCCATATTACAGAAAGTATTATCAGCTATGCAACTCGGTGGTTGTCAAAGCAAAGTGTTTTAGTATTGGTAGCATTAAACGTAACTATACATGTATAGTGCCATTCTACTACAGAATAATGACAATTTCATAACGAGACACACTGCCTTTTATGTATGTAAACTTGGGGTCGACTAGTAGGCACATTGAAGTATTAAACACCTGTCAGTGATTAACGTTTCTTGAACGCTCTCTGAGTGCTTATTATACTTGTCTTCCGAGTTCACATTATCGATTTGAAATGCCTATATACCTGTGTTCTTGATGGTGGACCATGTTTACACGTGACCCACGATCAATAACAATAACAACAATAATAATGTAAGAGTTTAGTCTGCAAAGACAAAGGTGACTTTTGAATGCTCTTTAATTCTTAAATCAGTTATAATTAACATTTCTTACATTGAGTGTGTCATGTCGAATTACACACTTATGTCTGTAAGTAAGATGAATTAATATTAGGTTAATTTATACACAGGCAGTCACTAAGCAACGTTTATGCAACGTCTTTTGATTAGGCAAATTTAACATGTTCTAGGTCTTTGCTGTACGTGCCTGCCGATTTGACAGTATATAGTTTAAACCCACTTTTAGCGGTGTTAATTGATGGTGACCTAGGGTAAGGGTTTATTCTGCAGAGTCGAATGATACCAGCAGTTATTTACATTTCCAACATTAATAAATTCATATAGCATGAACCACTGTTGTCTGTAGGTAAAAATAATGTTTATGTAAAAAAAGAATTATATATATATATATATATATATATATATATATATATATTTAATACTCTAGATATGTCATACATTAACATTGCATTTTACAGGACCAAATGACATATTTGCAAAGTAGGGTCAAAAATTACTCAAATAAAATCATAAACTTCGAAACGTGCTTAAATATCCCAAGTATAAATCTTAGATCTGAAATTAATTCGCAAAATATATACAATACGGGGTTGAGTATATCTCTCTTTCACTCACTCTGTATCTCTCTCTGCTATTCTTACTCTCTCTTTATATAGTTATATATATATATATATATATATATATATATATATATATATATATATATATATATATATATATATAAATTAGATATGTATACATATATATGTATATATGGGCAAAATAGCTACAAACGAAGGTACACACGGATTATTATAGAAACTTTATAGCTGACATAAATAAATAACATGAGTGATGTACGTAAACATATCCGCCTTTGCTAATTGGCAACTAAAAGTCATTGACAAATTACATATGGCATGTTATTATAATGATGATAGTGTGTATACGTATTATTTAACGTAAATATTCTAGAACGACTTTAAGAATTTAAATCTCCACGCAAAGAATTAATTGTTTTAATAAATACATGATAATAAGAAGATAAAATGAATCTGACGGTATAAGTTAAAAAAAAACACGGAATAATTGAAACTACGCGTTTCACTGAACTGTTACGTCGGCTTTTTTAAGAGACTAGAAGCTAAGGATGGAACACGCTCTCGTTTTTTACAACTTTTAGCATTTCAATCTTTAAAAGTCTCACGCATCAGATAGTCACCCGTTAACCTTAAGATCTTCATGTGTTTCCATGTTAACATAATAATGATTATGCAAAAATAAAATAGTAGTATGATATGTTTGTATACATTAAATGTTTCCATTCTACTTGTGTGCATGCTTACATTTAATAAAATATTGAAATTTGAACGAAAAATAATTGTAATGTTATTATATTTTCAATTATATATAAGTAGAAATAGTCGTAGTAAATTCTAAAAATAAATAGCATAGTAATGTTGCACATGAAATTGTAATTTTTTAAAGTGTTCTATATGAGTAAATTCAAGAGTAATCCTTAAAATCCTAAGCCAGCCATTAGATGCACATATCCCGTTTTATAATACTTATATATGACTTATTTCACCATGTTGTATGTATTATACTAGAAGTATACTAGAAGTGTACTATGAACATTTTGATAATTCAAAAACTAGTTATCTGATCAGACTGAAATTACGTATGCTATTTACTATCGTCGACGATCATCATCAACATTTGGAAACTCTCAAATTGACATTGATTCAAACTGTTTAACGTGTTAAGATGTAAAGTAAATTTTAGGGCTATCTAAAATGGTTATATTCGTTCATTCTGGCAAAATAACAAATATCTGCAAAGAATAAAATGTTCGCAAATAGTGTGATTTTCACTTTTCTAGTCCCATTAATACTGATCTCTGCCCAATTTATCCGAAAATGAAATCAATTGACGGACTTATTGACTAAATTGGGGGAGGATAAGTTAATTTGTAAAGCCGTTAGGTTGTACACAAACAAATATAGTGACAATTAACAAACTCAACCGAAAGCGATGTGCAGGTAATGGTTCATGGCAATTTTGTAAGTTTAGCCCAAGATGACCGTTTGTAAATACCAGATACTGAAAGCAAACACTTCTCTTGACTTCCTACTACATTTGTTGGCAGAGTATAGTTACATAACAGAACACATTTTTAGCAATCCGTCTAGTTTAAAGCTGTTTAAATTGAGCGTTCAACAGTCTCAATGGTAATTTTTGCTAAAAGTGCAATATTTGGCTGTGTTTATTGTTGTAGACCCGTGCTAGAGGTCACAAAGATAACAACCACAAATTGTGACAGGTTAAAATATACAATGTATTTATTCATAGCAATACAGTAACGCCACTAAATGTGGTAGGAGATGACCGGATTCCTACCATGCGGTAAAACATGCATAGGAATGTCCTCTGTTTGAGTCTTGGCAACCATGGTATTGATTATAGATGGTTGCTTCCATTAGTTCTTCAATAGGGGTGATTTGTACCCCACAACATCCCCCTCCCGAGCTTTTCATTCCCCTGGAATGATCGTATAGCTCTTTTTCCTGGGATTGATCTCTATGGGATCGATCCTTTTTCTTTTTCTGGAAGACCGGCGTTGTTCGGCTGCTTGTGGTGTTACCAGGTCGAATGTGTCATATATATGGTCCATTACTTCTTGTTCAACAGGAGGTTGTCTGTCGTCATCAGTGACCCGTTTCCGAATTTGGTTCAAATGCTTCTTGTGAGTGAATTTTGGACCTTCGATTATGTAAACCATCCGCCCGATCCTCTGCTTGACCTTTCCTAGTTCCCACATCATACTATTATTTTTATGTACCTGGAAAAATACCTTTTCCCCAGGTAAATACATTTTTTTAGGAACTGTTATATTCGGCGGTTTTACCTGTTTAGGCAAAAGTTTCTCGAAGACCGGCCTAATTTTCCTCGCAAACATTAACTCTGCCGGCGACATCTTTGATGGAGCGCTTTCATTTGGCGTGATTCGGTACACCTGTAAAAACTGTTGTAACGCCTTTCCTGAGGGCGTTCCTTTAGCTTTTTTCAGGGCTCTTTTTAGCGTGTCCACGAACCTCTCTGCCTGACCGTTCGATCGAGGATGATAGGTTGGCGTTGTTATGTGGTTGACCTGGAAATCCTCGCAGAAACTTTTAAAATCTGCTGACGTGAATTGCGTGCCATTGTCCGACACCAAAAAATCTACCACACCAAACCTAACATACAATTCGTGAAGAGCACTGATTGTAAAATCCGTCGCTGGACTCTTGCATCTAAATACCTCAGGCCATTTTGAAAAGCTATCAACAACTATTAAGTAATAGTTTCCCTCCAATGGACCTGCAAAGTCCACGTGTATCCTTGACCATGGATGGTCAGCTTTAGGCCACGGGCTAAATTGTATTAGAGGCGCTTTTGCAGCCAATGCGCATCCCTTACACGACTTTACCATGTCTTCAATATCAGTGTCCATGCTGTTCCAGTAAACGTAGGACCTCATGAGGCTCTTCATTCTAGTAGCCCCAGGGTGCCCCGTATGAAAATCCTTTAAAAATTTTTTTCCTCAGCGTGTCTGGGATTACCACCCTTTCTCGGTACAACAGTACCTCATTGCACATAGAATAAACTTCCGCCGCCGATTCATCTGATTGCATTTTTTGTTTCGTTTCTTTGATTAAACTATCTTCTTCAGCCTCCCTTATTATATCTTTCTAAGTCACTGGTAATTCCCTGATCGTATTGCACAGTATTTGTGTATAGTCCTTTTCACTTTGTAGTGACGCTATTACTGTGTCCTCCAGCGGTTCCCTTGATTTCGGGATTAATCGCGACAATCCGTCAGCGTGACCTAACTTCGCAGATGCAAGAAATTCCATACTGAAATCGTAATTTAGCAAGATGGTCGCCCATCTTTGCAGTCTGTTGTCTGAGTAAGTTGGTATCTCTTTTTTTGAACCGAAAATGGTTATAAGCGGCTTGTGATCAGTTTGTAATTTGAATTTTCGACCATGTAAAAAACGGTGGAATTTTGTAACCCCGAATATGATCTCCAGTGCTTCCTTCTCAATTTGGGAATAATTCTTCTCGGCTGGCAGTAAGGTTCTCGACGCATGGGCGATCGGTTTAGTGGGCCCATCTGGCATTTTATGTAGAATGCATGCCCCTATTCCATAAGCACTTGCGTCGGTTGCGACAATAATCTCTTGTTCTGGATTGAAATGAATCAGAAATAAATCTGATGTTAGTACATCTTTTAACTGCTTAAATGCCGACTGGCACTCCGGCGTCCAGTTCCATTTTTTGTCCTTTTTTAATAGTTCATTCAAAGGCGCACGCAATTTATGCATATACTTAATAAAAGTTTGATAATAGTTAACGAGCCCTAAAAAACTTTGCAATGTAGTTACATTTTGAGGCTCTGGCATGTCTTTTATTGCTGTGGACCTATCCGGGTCGGGTTTTCTCCCGTCCTTATTTAATATATGACCCAGGTATTTTATTTGTTTCAAAAAGAATTCACATTTTGCCTCCTTCAAAGGGAAGCCGTATTCTTTTATTCTGTCAAACACTTGAAATACATGATCTCTATGTTGTTCAACATTTTGACTACGTATGAGAATATCGTCCAGATAGTCTATTGAAACATCCAAACCGCTTAGCAAAGTGTCAATTATCTGTTGGAAAATAGCAGGTGCTACTTTTATCCCAAATGATAATCTATTGAATTTAAAAAGACCTATGTGTGTTTATATACACAAAAATTTCGAACTATCGTCTTCTACTGGTATCTGTAGATACGCCTCGCTTAAGTCTATTTTTGAAAAGATTTTTCCGCCATTTAACTTAGCGAATACTTCCTCTGGGTTTGGTAACGGATAGTGGTGGTCCTTGAGCGATGCATTCAATCCGGTAGAGAAATCTGCGCATAGTCTGATTTCTTTTGATTTGTATTTTATGTATACGGTGGGGGTTGCCCACTCACTATAGTTAATATGGGCCAAAATCCCTGTGTTAACTAGTCTTTCCAATTCTTCTTCAATGTTTTCTCTTTAAGCGAACGGTACGCTACGTGGTTTTTTGAATATTGGTTTTGCTTCAACCAGCAATTCGAATCTCGCTTTTATTTTCGTGTAGCATCCAAGCCTTTCAGAAAAAACACTTGGAAAAGATTTTTTTTGATCTTTTTTTAGTTTGTCGGCTTCGGCCGTTAAATTTTCGACTTTTTGACAAAAATCACTCATTGGCGAGTTCCATAATTCAAATTCTTGGATCCAGTCAGATCCAAATAAATTTTATGTGTTCCTAAGAACGAATACTTTTAACTTTTTTGTCTTTCTTTTTAGTGAAACATTAATAATTAATTCACCTTCAAAAAGATCTTTTCACCAGTTACCGATCTTGCGATTTTATTCGTCTTCATCATCGTGGGCTTACCTAATTTCTTCCACGTGTGAACATTTATAATCGATATATCCGACCCTGAATCGAGTTGCAGATTTACTTCTCTATTTCCGATTCTCACCGTAACATATTTCCTTATGTTCTCTGTTGGTGATGGGTCCCTTTTTGCAGTTTTTATGTAGTTCTTTTTTCCTACTTTTGCTCTGCAATATGAGGCCTTGTGCCCTGCTCGTTTGCATAGGTCACACGTTATTTTCTCATTGTACCAACATGCATTGTACCCATGAGGTCCTCCACATTTGCTACAAGGGGCCCTAGGCTTTTGTCTATCCTGATAATTTTGTGAAGGGTTCTTTTTGCCTCTTGGTTGGTAATAGCTGGCGGGTGAGTGTCCTTAATTTTTGGAGCGTATCTTTTTAATGTGAGCGATACCTGCTTCCTCTATGTTTCGGGAATCTTGTTTCACTGCAACGAACCGTTGACAATCTTCAGCCAGTTTCTGAAGCGTTAAATCAGGTTCTAATTCCAGTTTATTTAGAGCACGACGTCTTATATCGGCGTCTTTTGTGGCTATCAAACCTTGTGTGAATATTAGGCATCTAAAATTATCTGCCGTTAATGATGACAACTTGAAGTCGTCACAGTTTTTATTAACTATAGACGCAAAAGTCGTATAATCCTGATTTTCCTCATGTGTAATATTCATACATTTCCATCTTTTATGGAAAAGGCTTGTCTTTGGACAGTATAACTCCATTAACAGTTTGACTGCCTCGTCAAACGACAATTCGTTGGTTTTTCTTGGCAAAATATAATCCACGAATTTGTTATGTTCGGATGCACCCAACTTCCGTAGTAATAAACGAACCTTCTTTTGATCCGTGCATGAACCACAATCAATATTGAATAAGTCTTCAAATCTTCTGAAGTATACTTCAAACGTTAGGTCTTCCTAAGGAGCATAGCGAAATGTATCAATGGCTGACCAGATCGCATTTTGCGAAAAAGTCGTACTGTTTTGCTGTCCGTTGTCCTTATTCATTAAATCTTGCGTTAACAAATCCATTTTTTTATCTGATTGGTTTTTATGCTCTAAATGTATTTTTTCAATTCCAATATTTGTTCGTTCATTTCTTTCTTTTCTTCCGCAGCGTATTTCATCATTTCTTTTCTTTCTCTACCCTGTTTTTCCTCGAAGTATTTCATTAAACTTAACTGCTTCTCGTCATTTTGTTTCTGTACTATCAATTCTTTTTCTCGAAACCTTTTTTCAAGTTCTAATCGTTAATTTTGTTGAAGTTTTATAATTTCCAAAATCTGTTTTGAAAAATCCCCCATTTTTTTTTCTACGACAAAAAAGCGTTTTAAGAAACAAACCAATTTTTTTTCTATAATACCAACTCTACAAAAAAACTTTCACAATTTTTGTATCTGGTTATATTGACGAGTATTTCCTTAATTTATTTTTTCCTTGTGTTGCAATTTTCCACTACAAAATAATTCAGCGTTTGTGTTTATACAGAAAAAAGTTTGACCTTTTTTTTTTCTTCAATTTTCTTTTCGTAACATGTAAGTATTTAGTTCCAATCCTTGTTGAACGTACACTTTTTTTTTGGCTTTGTTTTACAAAGAATTAGTTTTTTGTTTTTTTTGTGAAAAAAAACGAGTTCATAGCATTTATTTAAATATTGGCCATAATTTCCGCTTTAAGTGCGTAACAGAATATCATTAACACAGAGTGTTATGCCGTACCTGCTTGTCGAAAGTGTTTTTTTTTCAACGTGCCAGTCAGTCAGAGAAAAATTTATTTTAATCGGAAAAATCCGACGTAACTTTTTAATTTTGTTTTTCAATGCTAATGCCTATTAAAGACAATCTTTTCAGAACGAACCATTTTTTTTTGTACTTACTGAAACTTTGAGTCGTTTTTTTTTCAGTTGTCGTAAATCCACGACATTTATGAGTTCCGTTTTAACTCGTAGTTTAGGCTTCTTGTGGCTTTTTTTTTCAACAGCAAGATAAGACTTTTTTAACGACGTCTTTTGTTGTTTGACTTTCTTTTTTTTTTCAAGTAAATCCTTGCCCAGATCTTCGTGATTCAGATTTTTGTCGAATGATCCCGTAACTTTCTTGAGTAATCCTGGTAGCCAGTATTCGTGACTGGTATAACATCAAAATCCTCACGTATGTTCTTTACTAAATTTCTCGTCGCCAGTGTTGGGACCCGTGCTAGGGGTCACAAAGATAAAAACCACAAATTGTGACAGGTTAAAATATACAATGTATTTATTCATAGCAATACAGTAACGCCACTAAATGTGGTAGGAGATGACCGGATTCCTACAATGCGGTAACACATGAATATGAATGTCCTCTGTTTGAGTCTTTTCAACCATAATATTTATTATAGATGGTTGCTTCCATTAGTTCTTCAATAGGGGTGATTTGTACCCCACAACATTTATAATTATACTATGACACGATTTCATAATTACAATTCAAAATATGACAATGAACTTAGACAATTGCCATTTTGTCAACATGTAGATTCATGCATGTTTTGTATGTGTTGAATTTGTAAATAACATTGGATAGTGTAATTAAAAATGTCTGACTAGGGGTTTGACCATCCAACTATTCATTTCTTCACATGAATATTAATTGAATCTTCAAGACGAAGTAACATACTAAAAAGCCAGATATTTGACATTCTAAAAAGCGTATGTCCAGCAAAAAATACAGACACATTGATAAGTGACATTATATGACAATAGATTAAACATAAGGTAGTGATCGAATCCAATCGCTGTGCAACTTACATCGAATGGCAGGATCTTCTATATGGAACATTTCAACCAAGTGTCGATGGGGCAAGTGTCCTATTTGGTTTGTTAAAACCGGGTATTTATTTTCAAATCCTGAGTCACACAATGACCGAAAACTGTATATCTTAAACTGACGAATAAATGTATTGTTGTTGTGATATATGTTTTGCTTTTGTATGTGTGCCATTCTATATTTAATGAGTTTGGTGTGCTACGACAAACATGCGTATTCTCTCTCACTCTCTAACGCTCTCATTACTCAATCTCACTTCGTCTATATTACCTTCTAAATATATATATATATATATATATATATATGTATATATATATATATATATATACAGTAAAATTAATGTATATATATATGTGTATGTATGCCCGTATATATATATATATATGCATGCCCGTATACACATATATATATGTATATATATATATATATATATATATATATATGTATATTATTATATATATATGTATGCTCGTATATATATATATATACATATATTTAAATGTTGAATTAAATAACGATCATTGAATTATCGTTTAATAATAATAATCTATCGTGATAATGTAAATCTCAATATATATATGCACGTGTATATATATATGTATATATATATATATATATATATACATACACATGTACATACATATATATATATATATATATATATATATATATATGTATATCATTTCAAATTTCAAATGTTATACATACTCAGATACGGGGGACTGTTAAATAATTGTTTAGCCCCCTACTTTAAATTACCAGTATAGTGTATAGTATGCAAGTAAAACATCAGCAAGTAAACATCTATATAATAAGTACACATTTTTGCTTCGTCGACAGCGTTTCTATAGCTTAAGTGTAGCACAAATAACGGGTATACACAGTGTATAAGCTTGTCTGGCTGCTCTGTGCGACTTATTGTACAGGAGTATGAACTATTTATTGTACCAGGGTATGTTCTAGAGAAAATGTGAATGCTATCAGGATAGTAGTCGTGTCATGTAATTAATTTAAAAGTACCATGAACTTTTCTTCGGTGGGATTTTCAAAGGACAACATCGCATACATAAAGATTAGTCTAAGCGTTTATTCATGTGTATTTTGATGTATCTAACTTTGTCAAACCCACCTGTGCTTCACATGATATTAATGACAATGACAAGTAACATAAAATGATCATAGAATCGAACTACCTTTTTCTTTTCCCTTTAAAATATATCTTACAAATATCTTAAACCTCCTATAATTGGTTTACAATGTCAGGGGTTTTCCCACTTTGCTATAAAATATCGTCCAAATGTATTAAAGAATGTGGAGTTATTATCTTTAACACCCTTTGTTTTTCTAGCGAATTAAGTCGTAAAGATCAGACGTGTATGTGATTTAGAATTACCTTAACACACACAATTAGTAACCTATATTTTCTCTAGCATTCTATCATCAACCAAAAACTTCTCATATCCAATCGCCCAGATCTATGTGAATGGGGACTTTAATGTCGACCAAACTCATTGGTTTCTCAATTGCATTCAATCTCGCACATCGTCATCTTCCAGACCCGTCGCCTGCATTGTGAGGACCAGAAAACCGTATTCTCCCAATATTATTGAGAACACTGCCCGAGACTTGTGCGACAGAGGCTTATGACTCACTCGATCATGCTGATCATTTTCTGGTAATAGTTGATCTCACTATAATTCTCTGATACTACACCGAATTACTATTGCTTAAAACAAGGGTGTTTTAGCAACGTGCTGATCCGGTATATATCATGTATCGTACCAGAAATGCGCTCTAAAGCAAAAGTATTCAGTTAATCCGAACGTAAATGAGACAAATGACTGGTTCTAAAGCAGGCGGTACTCGCGTGTCTAAACGTTGAATATCCATAGTACTCCCAACTCTTCCAACAGTGTACCTCGGTCTGTGCAACTGCTATTGCGCATAGTCTACAACAATTCAGAAATGTCAACTGCCGTAAATCATATAAAAATAAATACGGAGTCACAGCATAATCAGACAATTGTGAGAGCGTAACAATACTGAGATAGGGAGACACCACATCGAGTCTCCTGCAAGAAATACCTTGCGTATCTTGCATTTCTGATTGATAGAAGAGTACCTTTCTGGGTACAGTCTTCGAGATCTGTGGCGAAAAGAATTAAACAAACATATCGGTCCGATAAGTTTTCTCACGTGTTTACGCTAAAATCTCAGAATCATTAATGAACTTAGAAATAGTTCACAACACCGAAAGTACTAAAGTCTTTCTCAGCCATATGATGTATTTAGGGAATCCTGCTCTACTGTCATTTAGAAATACATATCCCATACATTGGATTAGGCTGCAATCTTTACATATTAAAGACATTTGATAAGGGCTAAAGTTAACACCAGCTTAGGAAAATGTATACGCTATTACTGGACGAAAATATTACTTAATTAGATCGTACTTATCGAGAAAAAGTATCCAAGTGCTCGATAACCGTTAATGAAAACAACACGATATTGATCTGGGTGAGAGCATGTGACCGATACTTGGAACTTGATTCTTCCTGCAAAGCTAATTTTCTTGTTTCAATCGCGCTCAAAATGGGTGATAACACCACGTTCTAATTATGACATGCGAGCAAATTGAAAATAAACATGTTCAAACATATGACCTTCAAGCTGCAGTTAAGTAGGGGCTTAAATATATAGATACATTCAATTTAACCAACAAGATTACGCGTGTCAATAATTATGAAAAAGAATACTTTGATTGAAAGCACCTCTGCTAAAAATCAGACGGTAAAACCCGTCTGTCTAATATATGAATTGGAATAAATACATTAAACGTACGGCCAAGTTTACTGCAAATATTATAACCCCATCTTTACTTATCCTATTCCACTATCGCCATTACATGAGGGATTGTCGGAACACCTCGACAGCGTACAAAAGAATGTATCTTACTTGATAGGGAATGCCCTAAAATGATCAACCCACTATTCTATATCCGCAATAGTGCATACATGTTCTTGTTTTACAGGTTCTTTGACGGAAGTGCGCCCCTTAACGGAAATGCCATCGACCAAATCAACTAACAGACAAATCCCATCGCTACACTGATGAAGTCACAAGATAGTGATACACTTTCAAATAGTTTATTTCCACGGACCATTTACCTTTGGAATTTATTCCCAGTTTCGTGCTTTTTTCCAACTGTACCAATATGCATATGTTTAATTACAGTAAAGATTGACCTCTCAGTGGCAATATGTATTGTTTGGTGTGAAACAATTCAATAATAATTTTTAGCGCATATTTTTTATTTACTATTGTGCCACGTTTGCAACGACTAATAACACGTTGAGGATGATGGTTAAGTAGACTAAATAATTTTCAGAGGAATAATAACGACACTATGCAAGCACTAATATTAATCAATGCAATGAACTGACTGTTCTTGCTTATTTTACGACATATGAGATGAAGTTTAACATTGGATTAAAAAGGATTACGTTTTCATTAGCAAGTGTGTCGTCTTGTCATACTCTATCTCGATAGAATCACATCTAATACATAATTTTTGAGATGATATGTAAATCACACTAATGTTTGTGAATATTTGGAGTTCAGTTTACTGATTATCTGATGAATTGTTATTATAGCCAATCAAACGTTATTAATTCCATTATTTGTTTTACGTATCTACAATCTCATGGGGAAAAAGGGTATGCTTTAAGGTTTGTGTACTTTAGATGCGAAAGACACATGTGAATGTTTTAATTTATAAAATGAATGTCGCTTATTAAAAATATGAATATTAAAAGCAAATTATGTTTGAAAAATATCAAATGAGTGTATGTATATGAAGGATTTCTCTCATTAGAGATCATAGTAAGAAAAACTAATTCATGTGCAATGTATATAATTAGAAAAGAGTAGTTCGTTTCATTAAAAAAATGAGACACATTTATTTAGCCGTCCTACTTTACGAGTGCGACATATGTAACTAAATACGGGCATGCATTGTATTGGTTTCCATTTTGTATTTTATTATTTTAATGAGATTTTGATAAAGGTACATGTAGTAATGACCCTATTGCATTCTTATTTTAGATAATCGTGTAATAGTAAATACAACTTATATGTATGGAACGAGTAAGTCACATACCAGTCATAAAGTCGCGAGATTAATAAATTAAATAACATAACTTTTAGGCCAGATCAGACTATTCATAAACGCAGTTGTATCGATTGATACACGCATTTTAACTTATATCTAACAATTCGGCATCTTTGTTTTTTTTTAGATTGATTTGTCTTTTGTTTCAAAATATGAATTAGTTTCTAATATAAGTTTTCAATGGAGCCTACTCTGTTTGCAAATAATAGTTTCTTTTTAACGCCACCAGTAAACCCTGGAGACATGTATAAAGTATACGGTTGATGCTGAAGCAATTTGAAGTGGATCGTTTTGCACACATGATGATATATCGTATTCGGTATTGTTGTATCGTCTCTTTTCAGAGAAAATAGATAAACACATACATGTCGCACGTCAGAATACCTAGGGCAAACTAGACTGGATATACGGCTTTTCCTATGAGTATGTGTTTGTTTATTTTGCCTGAATATCAAGAATAGTGTATCTCAAACAAAATCTTACTAGGGAGGTTGTTTATGAAAATCAGGAAAAATAATAGTCCACGGATCGCCCCCTGGAGCACACCCGCATTAATGTAATGTTGTTTACAGGTATGACTATCGGAGACAACATGAATATTTATTTTCCCTAAGAGGAATCTGATTATATTAAATATTCGTCCAGTAATATAACCAGTTTTGTGAATGCTGTTCATAACTGATTAGTTGACCTTCTAATTCTATGTTATACGGTGACTTGTTTATAATCACCAGTTGTATCGAAGGAAGTGTATGTCTAGTACAGTATTTATGCCCTATTTCAGCTTGTATACATGTGATACTATCGTAGTCTGTGGAGATATTCGCTGTCAAATATTTTTTTCTTTAACAATCAAGGCATGATATACGTTATGATCAGCGGGCATAATCCAACAAGTGTCAAATTTGTATTGACCAAACGTTTATATAGTTCTATGTTTACGAGGTAATTTGAAGATCCGCAGATGTTTGGGTCTTGACGTCTTTTCTCTGAACCGTCTCGGGTTATGCGCCTCTGCGAATTACTACTCGACTTTGTTATGTGTAATGTTATCGGCTGGGTTAAGTAAGTAGTAAGACAGAGAGACGTATAGGATAAATAACAAGGTTTATTGTCGGTCAAAATACATTCTAACTGAGTCATCGCCAGGGGCCGAAACACGTCCCCTCACCGGTGACTCATTGGTGCGGTAACACTAGATTATGGAAACAATTAACTTCAGCGACGAAAAATTGACAAGCTGAATACTGAAAAAACATAACAGAACACTAACAAAACCAGATATGTGTGTCTTACAAAAATAATTTAATATCAACATTTGGGGGGGGGGGGGAGAGCAAAACTCAAAAACATTAGCTACCTGCAATGAGTTAACTGCAGTAGTTCAAGTCAGACACGCGTGCATCTTGAGGAAATTACAAAACTGAGAACTGAGTCTATGCGATCCGAGAATGTTGGCAGCGCATCAATCTTCAACGGGTTCATGTGTGTTGACTCCAACGCTTTTCAAGACAGTTCGGTTATCTTAACACAGAAAACCGGGTGGCTGAACGCACGGAATCTTTACCGTTAATATTTTATCCGAATAATTATGAGGCGATAATCACTATCTAAGCAAACGATTGCATTTTCCACTGATTATTAAACCATTCAAATAATTATTAAATAATTTCATTGTCCATCAAATATTGTTAGTCATGAAAGCTCTTTGTGGCACATACCCAACACCGTATTTAGATTGTATTAGGTGTCCCTTATTTTACTTGTCGTAAAACAGCGGATGTCTATTACGTAATTTCCCAGCAGTCTTACGTTGATGGATGCTTAGATGTAAAGAGGTAATCAACTCAAACATGTATTATCAATTTAATTATTGAATCTTGTAGGTAATTGCATGTGCCTTCTTTTTATAGACTTTCTTAGTCTAGTTAATGGTATATTATGTTGTTATTGATACAACATTATTTATTTTTCTCATTTCTCCAACATGCGTATTATAGCCAATCTAATTGGTCATACACCTCATTAGTATAAAAATGAAATATCGTTCCTCACGATACAAATAAAGGAACATATAAACAAATTAGCTGGACTTAACTGTTTGAGACTTTCCTTAGCATATCATTAAATATTACGAGCCTTATTCGATTGTGCTACACTTAATGAAAAAGGAAGGGTAATCCTATTAACATTATATACACCATTTTAAAAAATATATATATTGCGCTATTTTAAAATGCATTTATTAAATACAAAGAACACAATTACAACGAAGTGTTAATCAGTCCAAAGTGATTTTGGGTTTACGAAATAATCCAGATATAATATTTTATGTTTATTATACCATTCATTTAAACTGAACTTATAAACATAGATTTATACTTACAAATATGTTATTAACACCATCGTTCATTAAAGTATACGCAAACTATGTATATATATATATATATATATATATATATATATATATATATATATATATATGAGAAAAAATGCACGATATGTTATAAAAATGAAATGTTGTGAAAGGCAAGGTTTGTGAAAAAAGACAAATGAAAAATAAATGTTAAATACAGGAAAAAATCATCTAAAGTGTTGCTGAATCAAATAAAATCCGAGTCTAAGTGTTATCATAGATGGGCGAAATATGATAGCGCTTTCGATGCATTTGTGACGTGGGAGAGAGAGTTCGATCTTAGGAAGAGTGCAGTTTTTTTTAATCAAATGCGAGATTTTATATTCCTGTCAGTTTCGTTAATATAAAGCGTCGGGCATTCGGCAGATTTCATTTTATAAATGCTGGGCATGGAAGAAGTGTCCTAAGGAAAGAGGTGGAGACGGGGTTTTGTGTTTAGTAAATCTTTAATTGTTTTAGTAGTTGATATTGCTATTTTTATGTCAGATTTGAAATAGTGTTGTAAGGGGCTATATATAAGATTATTAAATGAACTATGAAATATTTATTTTTCTCGATCATGTGTGTTTTATTTGTGCTAGTGATGTAATGAGGGGAAATTGTTGGTGTGTTAGTTTGTTTTTAGTTCAGCATCTGAAATACTTTGTGCTTACCGTTTTGCATTAAAACATAATTGAGGATATTTTAAGCTTGGTAAGTGCTCTTTATATAGGTGTCTACATTGCGGAGGTAAGCGAGTCTGCAAATTCTAAGAGCTCTGATGGACGAGCCTATGATCATTCTGGATGTTATTCTGTTGTTGTGGGAATACAAATGTATAAGATCATTCTTATAAGTTTGTGTTTTAAAGACTGAGGAATTTGGGTCGTTTGGGGTGATGTGCAGAGTGATATAAAAGAAAAGGAGGATGTAGTAATGTTTTTTAATTCAGAGGTGAAGGAAGTCGTGGTGTCAATGTTATTATGTTCGTCGACTAGATCAAGGAAATCAATGTGTGATGAGTAAATAAGAAGTGTATCATCGATGTATTTAAAACAGTCTGACTTTGGCGGGGTATAATTAATTTTAAAGGGTCGTTCTATAAAAATTCGCTGAGAGATTAGCCCATGAGTGAACAAAATATTTGCTTAAACGCGTTGCAATGGCGTGTTTGTACGCGTTCATTTTGTTTCCTATGTGTTTATCGTCATTGAATACACTTAAAATCTTCACCTGAAGACGTTCGTTGATTCGAACGACACCGCTTAAATCTATCGTTTTTATTCGATGATATTTTCTTGTATTTAAAATTTGTTTTTTTTTCGTTGTCCTGTTTTAACCCCATATATATATATATATATATATATATATATATATATATATATATATATATATATATATATATATATATATATATTATGTATGTACTCTTATGTTTAAAATGAATCACTAAATGTTCTAGATCACAATAAAGTGAGAGCTAAATATAAATAATTTATCTCAAAAACTATACGTTTCGCGGTTTCATGCAGAATCACTGTATTTTTTTAATCATTAGCCTGACAGCGTTCCGAAATATAAACACATGGGAAAATGTCACTTGGATTCACCGTTGCTAAAATGTCCGTTTTGAGGAAAGAGTCATCATCAGAGTTATATTTTTGTAAGGTGGGGTTTATTAAGTTTTTATTTCATATACACATTTAGGTATTCACGGTGATGTATTTGTCATGTTTTATTATATTGTATTCATGTTTTATTTTATTATTTTTTATTTGTGTATAGTTTCTTATTTTTTATGTATTATAAACGTTGTATTTTTAAGTTTCATTTAAGAAAAAATGTTTCAATATTAATATATACGTTGCCATCGTAATTCAGTTGTATTTAAAATCATTTAATTATTGATGATGGATGTTCCCTGTTTCAAAGATGTGCTTATTTTTAGGGTTTACTGTGTGACACTGTTTCTTGATTAGGTTCATGGTAGGATTTATTGTTTTTTAAATAAAATTGTATTGTGTTTATTTATTATTTATATTTAAGTATCTCTTTAAGTGTTTTAATTTATTTCATAATATGAGGTGTATTTTTAATGTATTAGTAGTTTTAAAGGGTATATTTATTGGGGTCTATATTTGAGTGGATAATTGCTATGTGGTGGCTTGCTGCCCATATATCAGTTTCAGTTAACAGGTTTATCTAAGTGATATCTACTCTTTTAACTATCATTACAATATGCATTCATGTCGGGTTTTTGTATGTAGTTTATTATGTTGGCTTCATCTTATGATGTTTATGGTCGACATCACATACGCCTGCCCCACCATTAACAGAAAAGTCCTCAACAAAGCAGTTTTTTCGCTAACACCTTTTTAGATATCAACAATATAGGAATAGACAACCACCTCCATGCTAGAAGACCCCTCCTTCTTACGACAATAAAACATAGGTAAACAATCTAACCCTGCGCACGTATTTGATGTATCCATGGATGTCTACGACAGTACAATATATGCAATATATTTCGACTCTTCATTCAACACTGTCCTCAAACCAAATTCCCTAATCAAGAGATCGGCGTCTACTGAGACGACGGTCTATGCCTATCCCTTAACAATATCGGGAAAGAACTGGACAGATTCAAAAAGCAATTGACACCATTCCTCAAAGAGTGTGGATTTAATATCGTCATTAACACAAATCTAACTAGCGTGGACTTTTTAGACGCAACTTTAGACCTAGCTAACAACTCAACTAGACCATACAACAGCTCATTTATGTAAACACTAAACTCAGACCCCAACTTATTTTAAAGAACCTTGTACCCAACATATGCAAGAAAATATTCCACCTTTCATCCACCCTAATATTTTCCAGCAAGCCGCCCCATATTATGACAACGCCTTCCGTAAAAACGGTTAAAGCGAAAATATCCACTATATAACCACCAACTCCTGAAGCAACACAGATGCAATAAGCAAAGGAACATTATATCGTTTACTCTTTTGTTATTCCCTCAGTGATACGTATAGACAAACACTTTCTGCTATCAAATAAGTTCAATACACTTTTTAACTAGAAACACGATAAAAACGGGGTATTCTGTCTTTCCATCCGTAGGAACCATTCTAACCTTTAAACAAAGGACATAAATCAACCCCAGCTGTTCATGCTAAAGAGTGGAGGGATACCCCTCAAAATGAGGGTGCACATTGAGTTCGGTAGCATCCGAAGCCAAATGCTCATCTGGTATAGATACTAACAAGGAAACCATTTACATCGAAATGACTCAAGGAACGTTAAAAAAAAGGCTATTCGCTCACAATAACCCATTCAGAGTTCCGGACAGGTTCACATAACTACCCTATATACTACTGTAGGGGAACTCAGGACGACCAACACCAAGAAATTGAGCAATATGCACCACTGCAAAATTCAGTATTCTACGGACAATCAGTAACACTTTCATGAACTGCGTGAAAATAAAAAACCATGTCTTCACAAAAAAAACACCAAAATAAAAGTTCTGCTAGCTTAATAGACTAACAACGAAAACACATAACTCACTAATAAACCCACAACGCAAATAATATTAACATCATAGAAAATATATGATATGACAACCCCTATATATTTCCAAAACTAATGACATAATTTTAGATACACCATAATACCCATAGATATATTGTACATGTCACAATCCGAACTACCCCTCTTACCAACCCTAATATAACCTACTAGTACAAATATAAATGATTGAATACCCCATCACATGTTACAAAATATAACATGACACATACACGACTACCAATCCCCATTAAATTAAATGGTATACAGATGACTAAAACTTACATTTTCCCGTCTCAAACATACCCTATAATAAACTCATTAACATTATTAGATAAAGCGAATATAATTTACCAAGTACAAACACCAAGCACACATGTGTATTGAAATGAGACTTAATAATGTTAAGAGCCCTTAGATTTACACGTTCACTGATAAAGATTTGTAAAAATATAGCCACAATATAGCAACTATCCAATCAAATGAAGAGCCCTCATCAATATACGCTTTTACACTATTAATAAATTTAAAAAATAAAATAAGTAAATGCATATAATAAAAGAAAAGATTTAAATACGAAAAAGGAAGTAATGTGATTGATTGAATAGAAAATACATTTGTGGTTGGTATTATATGATACAACGTTTAGATACAAGATTGCCCACTTGTCTTTATTTCTAGTTTAATAGATTAAATTATAATTAAATTATATCATAATTTATGACGTCGTCAGTTGGTTACATCATCAACTGTCCTCTACTGTTTAAATCGATGACGCTCACATTGATTTATATCATTATTCATGAAATATGCATTTTGTGAAGGCATCTGAGATGCACGGAGACATGCAATCATGTACACGAGATATCCATATGTTACATATATAGATATTTCACTTTTCTAAAAAGCTTCTTGATTTTAGGAGTTAAACTGTTCATGAGAGTAGTGTGTGAGGTCAGAGAGTGCATTATTTAAGGTAAAAACTGTAAGTATTAAGAAGCAATGATATGACATAAGCAAAGTATAATTGTAGTAACTGTCAGTGTTTTATATCCAAAAAGTCTATATGTACCATAAGTAAGTATATCTACTATGTGTGTTTGTGTTGGAATACTTGAGTTTGTGTTATAAATAAGAAGTTAATTGAAACTAAACTAAATTTACGAGAAATAAGGATAAATAAGGATAGTCGTATTTCCGTATGGGTTTACTTAAGATCAACAGTAGTATAATAGACACTAAAACATTTACATCGTCAGATTCCGTGTGACCCCGAGGCAGTAATTGTGAGGTCATATTCAGAGATTCCCCTGAAATGCACTTCTTTGCTTTGTTTTAAGATTTCTCTTCGGAAAACACAAATGCCGTTTGTTTGGTTTTAATGTTGTTAGGTGTATCTCTGAAATAGCTTATTATATATTCTACATAAACCTTGATATATATATATATATATATTATAATATAAAATGAAGTAATAAAATAAGGTGTCAATCAAATTTTATTAGAATTCAAAGTTCATGCAAAGCATCCTTAAGTCCTTAGCTCATGAGTTTTCAAAGATAATTCTTCTCTTCAGAGGACCATTACCGCAGTTATACTACTACAGGCAATAAAATTACGCTTTGAAAATATATAAAATTATATACACAAATATATAAAAATACATAACATCAAACATATCAATCCAAAAACATACTTTTGTTGAATCCATACAGTCCATCCAGGTCATACAAGTTGAGAAGCATAATCAGGAAGGACATTACTCCAAGATACAAACAGCAGTCCAAATATGTGAAATTGAATGGGCCGGCAAAGTTATCCAGTCGCGAAATGTGTCCATATTCAATGTTAATGATAAATAAATCAATCAAAATAATACAAAAAGTCCAATCATCATTAACATTGAATATGGACACATTTCGCGACTGGATAACTTTGCCGGTCCCTTCAATTTCACATATTTGGACTGCTGTTTGTATCTTGGAGTAATGTCCTTCCTTATTATGCTTCTCAACTTGTATGACCTGGATGGACTGTATGGATTCAACAAAAGTATGTTTTTGGATTGATATGTTTGATGTTATGTATTTTTATATATTTGTGTATATAATTTTATATATTTTCAAAGCGTAATTTTATTGCCTGTAGTAGTATAACTACGGTAATGGTCCTCTGAAGAGAAGAATTATCTTTGAAAACTCATGAGCTAAGGACTTAAGGATGCTTTGCATGAACTTTGAATTCTAATAAAATTTGATTGACACCTTATTTTATTACTTCATTTTATATTATAATATTAATGCTCTATCCAGTATATTGAGCTTCAGTTTTTTTATCCGGATGTTTCACTAATTATAAGATATTAGTTGACGCTTATATCTTTTGTTGGATTGCTTCATATATATATATATATATATATATATATATATATATATATATATATATATATATATATATATATATATACAGTAGGCGTGAAATCTAAAAGATAAATTTAAAATGTATATTTAGGAAAACATATTGGCTCTACTGCGTTGTTGGTTTACACTCCTTAGCATGCCAACTATCTTGTAATATGTACAATTATGAGTTTTATTCTATTTCCTACACACACATGTACATATAATATATTTGGTGTGTATATTTGCTATCATGTCAGTATGCATTTTCGATTGGGTATCGAAAATTCACATTGCATATATAATTTGTTTTCTGTACTAGTCATTTACTACTATATGTTTCATGTTGAAATGAGACTTTTCTGTTAAGAATAATTATATATAAATATTAAAGTAAGTGTTTGTATTTTGTCATTTAATTATAACATTTTTTGCATTGGAGATACAGGAGATTAAATAGAATATTTGAAATAACTTTTTCTATATTTTTTATTGAAGATTTCACCAGAGAAGCTAAAATGCATTTATCGGTTGAAGTTTTTCATTTAATTATGTAAATGTGTTAGTTTACGGTAAATTAAATCAGTATTTTCCTGTTTAATTTGTATCAATGGAAATAATCGCATCACGAAAATAAAAGCAACCCTTGAAATCGGAATAATATTTCAGATTTTATCAATTCCATTAAGGCTACAAATTATATTTGTTGTCATAATACTCATTTTAGTTATCGTTGTTTCTTTTTACTTCATTATACTTTCCTCGAATTATCAAGACAGCAATAACATATTCAAAGATTAAAATTCAATTAAGATTCATGAAGCTTTGGTTGCATTTTGCTTAATTCATATTAAATTTAATGTAATGAATTCATTATTAAAAACAAAAATTAAAAACATTCACCTTTTCATTAATATAAGTAGTGTATAGCATAATTGTTCATAGATGTGTGTATATTCAACATATTTACAGTCTAGGGGTAAGGTTTTAGAAACGGATTAAAAACATCCGCTGTGTATGTTACAAGCACAGTTGCTATTTTGCACGTTTACATTATAAAGTCACTTACTTTAGTTATCTATACCTTTCAAAAGTGTCTCTCTTTTTGCCTCTCCTTTTCTCTATATATAGGTAAGTGTATATATTTATATATTCAAATGTGTATATGTAAGTGATTCCCTCCTAAAGAAATATACAGGAAATTATATATTTTGGGAATACCACTGCGAGGTGTAAGAAGACCAGAAGTGGGTTGTATTTAGGGTGTTTTTCAAAAGGAAATATTAATAATGGGGTCTATATTTAGAGTACATGGAGTATTTTAAAAGGTGTTTAAGAATAATATGGGACCTGCTGGTCTAATGCATGTTTAAACTTCAAATCTGTCTGAGTTTTCTCTATTTTAATTCATAGTGATCGCAAACCAATTTATAAGCTCCACGTAATTTATATTTTTTCTGAAAACTGCGTATGCTGAAGCCTAACATCTTACACATGAACATGAATGAAAAGAAAATAATTTATTTTATAATTAATTGTTCCCGCTATAATCGTAAGGCCCTTTGAATCGTAATTTATATCTCAGTAACAGGAGATAACATTGGTGTCAAACTGTTCTGGTTCGATATATATATATATATATATATATATATATATATATATATATATATATATATATATGAACAGGTGTGCTGATGGTTGCAGCCTGTTCGGCCTAATCATAAATCAGAGGAAAACCCGGTCATTACAATCGAAGGTACACCACTGGAGGTCGTTCACCAGTTCCAGTACTTAAGCGCTACTCTTCAGACACCCTCTAATTGGACGTAGAACCTAACAAAATCGTTGGTAAGGTATCTACAACCCTATCTAAACTAATTAAAAGAGTCTAGGAAAACGCAACTTTACCACTTCTACCAAGATGCTCGTCTACACAGCGTGTGTTCTCACCGTATTACTTTATGACAGATACTCTACACAGAATAGGAACTCCCAGATCTTCTATATGATGTGCTTACCTAGGATAGTTGATATAACATGGCAGGACAGAGTGGGCAATCGTGATTTTCTACAACGAGCAAGCATTCCATCCATCTAATTCATACTACGTAAAGGACATCTTCGCTGGCTGTGCCATGTGCGCAGGATGGATGATGGGCGCATCCTTATAGAATTTCTATCCGGCGAGCTTGCACCAGGCTCAAGAAAAGGGATCGTCCCCATCTCTCCTTCAAGTATGTCTGCAAACAAGATATGAAGGCTTGCTCAATTAGTATTAATACATAGGTAGCCTCTGCAGCGTACAGACCTATCTGGATGGAAACAGATACGGCAAGGAAAGATCATCAGTGAGAAGACCCTCCACGATATTAAACGCTGCGAAGAGAGCTAAGGGAGGTACGAGTCTACAGTCAGAACAGCAAGTCGAGGTGACACATTGCACAACAACTGTCGTATGTCAAGGTTGTAGTAACCCATGGACACCAAGAATTGGTCTCTACAGTCACACAAAAAGATGCACACAAACAACATCTAAATAAAGCGCTGATCCACAGTCGTTGCGATTGACGGATGCCATATATATATATATATATATATAAAGATAGATGGAAGAAGAGTGATAAACATGCACGAATGTCCAAATTTATTTCAAACTTCGATTGTTAAGTATATTCTGTAATAAAAGTATGTTTATTATTATTTCCTTATGCCAAGGCTTTTCAAAGATCGAGATCTTATCATCAAAGGAATTATACAGATATACATTCTTTATTTTCTCTCTCTCTCTCTCTCTCTCTCTCTCTATATATATATATATATATATATATATATATATGCATATCGATACGTATATATATATATATATATATATATATATATATATATATATATATTTCTAGAAATGAAAGATGAGAATACATCATTGTAAATATACAATATTTATTAAAACATCAGAAGTACACAGTTAAGGCGTTCATATCCTTAATCCATATATTTTCAAAGACAAAGTATTTCCATTAGAGGATAAAAGAGCGAATTATCTACATACACTATACAAATATATAATAATACACATTTTTTGCACACGTGTCAGAGAAACGTTACAATTGTTAAACGCCCTCACTTAAACGTGGAAATTGCCAACACCCCTCAAACAAGATTATAAGCCACTGATTTTGAGAAATGTTTGAGTAATCGGCCGATGAAAAATATGCCGGGATGGGTCTATTAAACGCAACGAATGCGATTTAATATTACGCTAAAGTAAACAATACTTCGAATAAAAGCAATATCAGACCATAAATCTACGCATTTACTTATATGGTTTATTTTGGAAATGAAACATGGACGTTTCTGTATTCGCTCACCATGAATATATTTGCATACACATATATATGCATGATAAAAAAAAAGTATCGTTCAGTCTTCAGATACAACGGATACGCCATATAAGGGTGCCATGTCCGACTGCCCCTCTCTTGAGTGAGTGTTTCCAGGGGAAAGGGGAAATGCATAACGACGTAAAACGATGCTGAAAACCCAATGAAAAACGGGCATCTGAAATAGGCACCTATTCTTGTATTCTCCAGGTAAAATGTCGCCTTATTTCCGTGATCTAATGCGAAATTATGCTCCAACGTGATTATGCTGTATATATGTATATATTCTATTTTGTTTATACCCGAAACAGTTTTTCATGGTAAACAACTGATGATCCCTTAAAATAGTGTTAGATATAAACTAATATAATAACTGTAAAAAGTAAATTGACTTACATGAGTGAGTTTCCACTGGAAGACTTGGGACTATAAGTTGTTTTTTTTAATATAGTTTTAATGGTTGAGAAACTTCCGATACTATATATATATATATATATATATATATATATATATATATATATATATATATATATATATATATATGTATAATATATATTGTGTGTATTTAGGCAGCGTTTTCTCATTTATCAACACATTGTGAAAATTAACAGAAGTTTTTGTTTATTTATCTTTTACTTCTAATTTCAATTTTTCTGATCTATTTTTTGTATGAAAATAACGTAAATAAGGAATTCGATGTTTGATCGACTCATCATCAGGTGTCAAAAGCAAATTGACAAAAAAGCTTAATCATAATTTTATTCTCATTTTATATTTTACTCAATCAGGCCGTCGCCCCCCCCACCCTGGATGAAATTAAGACTATCACAGCACAAACACGTGAAAACCTCCCACGCAATAATTGGAAACACGACTTGTTGGGGTCCCCCCTCCCTCTCATGTCCCATGTCACCGTTATAGACAAAGCCCCAACTCTGTCCCCCTCCCCCCTCCAATGTATTTTCAATTTTCAATCTCCCGTTGAGGTGAAGTTAAAACATATGCCATTCAGATTCCATCGTTAGCCTAACTTCTTTTGTCGCAACTAATGGAATAAAATCAAAAAAATATATATTTTGCTCTGAATTTTCATTGAGCACTCTTATAAACCCGGTTTCAATCTCCTTCGGATTCATACCCCCTGGATATCTGTAACAAGTTAATTATATATATATATATATATATATATATATATATATATATAGACGTGTATCATATATACCGATGTGTATATATTTTTAGAGTAATATATATATATATATATATATATATATATATATATATATATTACTATATATATATATATATATATATATATATATATATATATATATATATATATATATATGTATATATATATATATATATATATATATATATATATATATATATATATATATATATGAATACATGCGAAAGTGTTTTTCAATTGATCACACTTATGTTACATACAAATATGATCTATGCTATGTCAGTAAGTACTACAATCTTTTTGTTTAAAAACGGTATATATATATATATATATATAGATATATATATATATATATATATATATATATATATATATATATATATATATATATATATATTAGAGATTTTAAATGTGAAGAGAGGTGTGTTATATTTTTAATTTTCGTGCGTTATTTTCCCTATACATATGCAATAGTTTGTCGGTAACAACAGTAATTCATGGGAGTGATTTAATAATAATAAAGATACATTACCAAAACGTTTCTTCAAATAATTCGAATTAACTTCAAACCACGTTATTAGGATTACCTTTTTAGCAATTATCCTTGTTGAGAGTTCAACAAAAAATACTGCAAACATTAAAATTGGTATGCTGTAGTATAGAAATGGAAACATTACAATTGAATTATAATTGTAAAAAAAAATATTTTTTAACTAATTTTTGTTTTTTAAATGTGTGTACGTTTTCAGCGTCCTAAAGTATCTTCAAAAGGCCGCTATTCCATACGATTATTCGATTTGTAATTCTAAAATTATATTGCAATATAAGATGTAATAATAACGTAAACATATTCATGAAGATTTTATTTTATCTGGATGTATTTTTCTTGCATATGATTTTAGAGTGTTTTTTCACGTATATTAAAAGTGGAAAAACAAAAGACTTAGTTTTCTTAAAAGGAACATCTATATGATATGAAATATGTATTAATATGTATTACTAAATCTTAAATTTTAATGTATTTTCAAACTACAAATCGACACTTATAAAATGTCAGCTTTTAAACAATAGAATTAGGGCGATGAAAACGTACACAACTTAAAAAACGCTCCTAAAAAGATATACCTATTTACTTGCCTTCCCACAAGTTCAACGTTAGACACAATGTCGATATATCATGTGAGATAATCTAGCTTATCGAAAGGGACACTCAGGATTGGAACGCACATTTAAATTAACTAAGTCTAGAAAAAGTTCTTGTTCATTGACAGAGGAGAGAATATTCAAAGTTTAACATCAGAACAGATACTACACCTTGTTCTAAGCAGTTGTTATATTTTAATGAATTATCACAATACAGATTTCGAAAGCGAATTAAAGGTGATTTCATTTTAAACGTGTTGTCATCTTTTGGCTTAGTTTTATTTTTATAATAATTTATTTTAAAAAATCACTCCGTTCTCATGATTTTTAAAAAGATACGCACACAATCTGTATTGAAAATGGACTTAGCTTTACTTCATTTTCTTCGTGAATAGAATTAAATTCGAAACGTTCTCATTAAAATTACTCTGTCTACTAAAAATGGTGTATTTTTCATTTTATTATTAAATATACCCTCAAAATATGTGTGTGCTTCTTAGTGGGTCTACTCGTCTAAAAAAGTTCATCCAGTTGTTAGTATCACTGAAAACAAATATCATACCACGTATCCACAATTATTGTTTTAGATCTTTATCTGGTCTCTCTTTATTACCATCACTCATTAACCTCACTTAACAATATCAGTAACATAACATAAACGTACATAGGTTGTCTCTATCCAGTATACTATGTATTACTTAATAAATCATATGCCCCGAGAAATATGTTTCTATCAAAACCTATATTTAATAAGAGATTCTATAATAACTACTTACGTTATAGCAATGTTATTTGCAAAAAAAAAACAACCATGTCAATCATTTATAGAACATCTCTGTTTCATTTAGTGTTTTATGTAATTAATTTACTTATTTCCGGTCGAAATACAACAGCCATAATATGACAACTTGAGATTAGAATTTACATACTTATGTTCACATGCTAAACTAGATATATTTACTAAAACATCGTTATAAATAAATATAACATATTCTCACAATAACTATATTACTTATTATAGAGTTACGAAGTTTAAACGAAAACCATTCTTGTTCGATATTATTAAAATAACTATTTACAAAGTTACAGTGTTAATATTATAACTTTGTTCAAATACTTGCCACGGGGAGCTATTGATTACGTTGAAGTTCTGAAATGCATCGCAATAAATTGCCGCCGGTATTGCTACGGTTCAATGACCAATACTATATTTATCTTCATCCATTGTCTACAGGGTACTTTAGGTGATTAGATCCAGCAAGTAATCCTAGGGGTACAACATATAAGCGGTTAGTGTAAGCCTACTGGCTGCAGCCCGTCACAACCAGGTTTTCGAATATGTCGAATAAGAAAAGTTCAGCACAAAACTTCTAAACACACGTTCACTGCAAAATTTCAAAGTGTTTGACCTATATAGAGTTTAACATTCAATTTTCTTTCTTTACATTATAAGTTTTGGAATTTTGAACTGATAATAGATTGATTTACACAATCTTGTTTAATTTCTACGACATTGTAACTATTTTATTCAACAATGGGTGCTAAAATAGTACAGCGACATCTATTTGCTAGTATTCGCATTAAAAAAAACACAGAGTTCATTCGGCTTGGTCATATATATATATATATATATATATATATATATATATATATTAGAGGTAAAAGATGAGAATAAAACATTGTAAAGATACAATATTTATTAAACACATAAATGTTCAGAGCCAGGAGCCTCATATCCTTAATCCATGGATTGCTCTGAACTTTTGATGTTTTTAATCAATATTGTATCTTTACAATGTTTTATTCTCATCTTTTACCTCTAAAATAAATTGCTCTATTTAATATATTAAGCTTTACACGATCACTATATACCATTATTATTAAACGATGATTTAATTATCGTTATAATTCTACACTTAAATATATATATATGAATATGAGCATATATATATATATATACATGAATATGCATATATATATATATATACATGGATATATATATATATATATATATATATATATATATATATATATATATATATATATATATATTTCTATTACTATTTCATGTATCCACATAAACTTTCATTAGGAAGTAGATACGCGGGAGCCTCTGTGTAGCTTAATTGCTATAAATGTATGTTCATAGCTCATATATATATATATATATATATATATATGTGTATATATATATGTATATATATAAACATACGAGTATACGTATATATACATGTATATATATATACATATATACACACACACACACACATATATATATATATATATATATATATATATATATATATATATATATATATATATATATATATATATAACCAAGCAGAATAGTATTTATCTATTTTTTGTTGTATTCCACTTTAGTCGAATTTCTAAGAAATCAAGGGGTCTTTTCCTGAGGCTAAGACGTGATCTCTATATGAGATACATAAATATTCGGATATTCTTTTTTTACTTTCTTATCTTCCTAACATTTAGTTAGTAAAGAAGTTAAGCACATTGAGAGGGTAAGGACACTCACTGATGGTTTCTAGTAGGTAATTCAACCTTTTCTGTACGTAATTCAAAGTGTATACATATATATATATATATATATATATATATATATATATATATATATATATACACTTTGACTTACGCACATGAACGGTTCTCACTCTCTCTGTACGAGAGGTGGCAGGCCAACCTGGCATGAGGATACTTTACTTTACAAGTAACCCCTGATCAAATGTTAAAAATGACCTAACATTCGGAGCTCAAATAAGACCCTTGTGACACGACTATACACTGGATCATACCAGGAATTATGCCCATTCTTCAAGTAAAGTAACTTCTAGGCGTTAGTTATTAACAATTCTCGACATAGCCTACGCAGACAAAAGATTTTGAAGCATCAATTGGAGATCTTTAATGATCCAAAGCCACCATAACGTTTAGAGTTACTTTTTTCCTCTCTCAACTATTTTCTCCAACTGAAACAATTTACTAATATCTCATTCGATTTTCTTAGTTTTTAATTTATCATTCTGACGTTTCCTCTTAGAGGGTCAAACGATAAAGCCTTAAGGAAAATGTTAGCAATTTTCTTTTTTTACAACCGCCCGTTTCATTGATTAAAAAAATGTTTCCTCTGAAATTTATCCTACGATTTTGTTGTACGCGAAATTTACTTACATATATATATATATATATATATATATATATATATATATATATATATATATATATATATATATGTAGAATATAACTAAAAGGTAAACTTTTAGAGAGTTGGACCTATTGTGAAATAAGGAAAGCTCAATATACTGGATAGGGCAAACACTTTTTAATCTTTAAAAAGCCTGATTTAAGGAGTGAAAGAGAAGAAAAATAAATGTTTTTATTAACTAAACTTATACTTGTTTTGAACAACCTAAGATATCGATTTGCTTCCATTTGCAGGTCTAATAAATTTTCATTGACTTACCGTATATATATATATATATATATATACATATATATGTATATATATACATATGTATGTGTGTGTGTATGTATGTGTGTGGGTTTGTATGAGAGTATATGACCCAGCTGTATGTATATATTATAATATATATGCATACATGAGAGCAGTGAGATTATTTTTTTGTAATATGAGTATAAAATATATTGATCTATTAATAACATATAAGCGTTTGCTGTTTAGCCAATCGTACCGGTAATTGATAGTCGACAAGTGTTTTTTCACATAACATTTTAAGGCAAGTATGATATATCCGGATACATTAACCAAACAGTAAAGTTTATGATGTTGTTTTAAAAAAAATATATCTAGTTCGATTTGAATTTAAAAAAAATACTTAATTACTTTCTGTGTAATTGTTCACCGCTTGCTTATGATCAGTAACCGGCATTTTTAGGTAATGTTTCTTTTTCGTGCCTACCTAGTCAGATTATTTTATTATATTGTGTCATGCTTAGTTCAGCTTGTAATTATAAATGAGCAACTGTTATGGTTTTAGTTGATTTTGATTTCCTGTTTATTAACTATATATTAATTGCATCATGTAATCTAATAATGATATATTTCTACAACAGTGAACTTGCACCGATGTCATAACAATCAATATGTATGAATCCAATATATATATATATATATATATATATATATATATATATATATATATGTGTGTATATATACATACATATATATGTATACGTATGTAAATGATGACGATGTGATTCATTAATATATGCATATATATATATATATATGTATATATATATATATATATATATATATATATATATATATATATATATATATAGCATTTATAAATAAATATTTATTATTTAAATACCTACAGACATCGATGGTTCATGCTAACGCAATCTTCAGTGGAGGAAGCTAATTCTCAACGGTCGGTAGGCGGGAACCGTGATCACAAATCGCCACTGATCTGAAGTCTAGAGTCTAAATATATAGACAATCAGGTGATAATTAGGGAGGAATTTAACTTTGTAAATAGCGAATCGGCGGCTAAATTTACACAAGCAGTCAGAGTGATCAACGAACGTATTCGGATCGTGCACGCATCTATTAGTACTTCTTGTTATTAAAGTCACTCAGAGTGGCCGGCCTTTGGTGAAGGGAGCTAATAATAATAATATATATATATATATATATATATATATATATATATATATATATATATATATATATAATTAAATGAACAATAGGCTACTGGTATTTCCAAATTGAATATATATTTTCATAGTTTAATCACAGAGGGTCATCTATATGAAATATATTAATTCGCACTCCACTTTGGAAAATATTACTAAAGTAGATGTTTTTACCGGAACTTATAAAGGCCAGTTGTCTGTATGTCTGTCTGTTTGTATGTCCAGCTACTCCTCAAAAACTACGCGGCGACATGTCAAAAAGTTTACATCTTTAGGACCGCACATATACTGGGATCATAATATCTAAAAATTACAAAAAAATAAAATGTCCCCCGGGGTCAACGGGGCCAGTTTTCCGGGGTGGGTCTGGTTTTTTGAAACTTTTTCAATGTTATTTACTGGTGATTTTGAAATCAGCCAATGTATTCATGTAACAACTTGATAAAAATGCACTACCTGGTTATATAAAGTCATCCCATAACTTCTGTCCGGATGTATCAATAACAGTCAAACAAGGGTTGCTCAATCACATCCGCATCTAGCAACCTAAACTTATATCTTTTAAAATAAAAATAGTTCTTTGAGGGGAAGGGGGGGGCGAATGTTTGGGACGCGGGTGGGGGGGATAATTTTTTGGGGGTGGGGCGGGTGGTGGGAATTATCAACATCTTCATCCTGTGGGGGTGCTTATACAATATAGGACCCGGAGGCTTCTGAAGTATATGGACCTGGCCGGGAGGTTCTTCTGCAGTATAGGCACCAGGAGTGCTTCTACAATATAAGACCCGGATGTTTCTGCAGAATAGGGACCATGGGTGCTTATGCAGTATAGGGACCAGGGGTGCGTCTACAGTATATGACCCATCACCGGTGGTGCTTCTACAATATAGGACCCGAATTCTTCTACAGAATAGGGACTATGGGTGCTTATGCAGTATAGGCACCGGGGGTGCTTATACAGTATAGGATCCAGAGGCTTCTGCAGAGACGGGGGTGTGCTTCTGCAGTATAGCCACCGGAGCGCTTCTACAGTATAGGACCCAGCATCGGGGGTGCTTCTACAGTATAGGACCCAGCACCGGGAGGCTTTGTAAATTTAGGACCCAGAGGCTTCGGCGTTGTCCGGGAGAAAAGTGCTAAATATCCTAGATAGAGTTACTGCGGTGTTACTGCGGTGTTTCTCTTCGGACTATTGTGCAGATGAAAAGGAGGGGGGGTCGGTAAGAGTGATTTTAGTAGTGCTCTGGAGGCCGTCTTGATTTTCTAAATACTCGGCGTTGTCCAGCAGAAAAGTGCTCAATATCCTATGTTGCTTGCGGAGAGGCTTGAGGAGGAGGGGGAGAGTTCCGGGCAACGCCGGGTACCCCTGCTAGTATTATATAAATGGTTGAACTTAGTTGTTTTGAACGTAGCGGTCTATTCGGAAATTCTCTTAAAATGAAACCGTTTATTCATTATTTTTCCGTTGAGCTATTTTCGGCTATTTCTTTGAATATAAGCGTTTCATTCGAATTTTTATTATAATAGTATTGTAGCTGCAATTAAATACTTTAAGCCATTGATGCGCATATTATTTTTAGACAGTTTGTCAAACTAGATGTTTTTTAATTAGATGGATGAATTGCTTTTTTCGTTATGTTACGGATAGTTAAACTATTAGTTGTTTATTTTAAAAGTCAAATACAATTTCATGTTGATATACTATTTTATTAATTGTGTTGCTTATATATTTGTGCGCTCTAATATTTCGAAGTGTTCATTTTTGCTGTGCCTTATTACGAAATATTACATGTCTATATTAAGATGAAAAGTTAATTAATAAATAGTTAATATTAAGGTATATTACACTGTTGTTATAACTAGTCATGAAGACAAAGAGTCACTCGAATATTAGACTTAATGACACAAGTGCTAACATTGATCAAGTGTATGAACTTGCTGTAATTGCTTATGGATGGAACGGGGCACGCATTTGCTGTCTTTGTATTTGAATATTACTAATTTGTAATAAGCAGGAAAGCAGTACCACGATATCGTATTACATTGTGTTTCATAATTTTTTCTTCCAAAGAAACTTTGTGCATGAACATTTTACCTGACCCAAAAGACATTGATGGAGAAAAAATGTTCTTTCTGTTAAAGGTGCGAGTTCATGCGATTAATGTATTACAAAGAAAAACTAAAGACGAGCCCCACAAAGCAATTACTATTGAAACACCGATAGACAAGATGATGCATTTTTATCAGTAATACTTGTATGTACGACACCAGATGAAATAAAATAAAACAATCGAAGCATGGTGTTAAAATATATTTGAATTTTTAAAGCTTCATTCTTAGATGTGTTTTCATTTCATAAGTCGCTGATAATTTGAATAGACTCAAACGGTTTTTTTAATGGTAAAACGCCAATCCATGTCAATGAATGTATGTTACGTATCTGAAAGATGTAACCATTATTTTTAAATAAATATTTTTTTTATTTTACTTCTCACATTTTTGCGTTGTAGTACTTTAATGATTTGGCCAGGTGTATTTTATATTCCAATAACTATATTTTAAAATATATTTTCAATGTTTTTATTCTAATTTCTCCCCCAAATAAAATTTCTGCGAGATGTATTTTTTACGGTCCGTTTTTTGCCGCGAGCCAAACAACAGTTTTATGTCAATATCGTGTGTGCAACACTACAAATTCATCAGATAAAATTCCCAAAGAATAAAAGGTTATTGGATTAAAATGTCGTTAAAACATCTACACTCAGAGTGGGTAATTTCTTTACGAAAACAAATCATAAAAGAAGAAAGAAGCCAGCTCACATTTGAGAGAAAATCACTGGTATGCCATTTTGATTTTTTCAATTTGCTCTTTTCTTTGTTTTTGGTATTTATTTTCGTCAAAAAATGGCCCACTGTACCATACCTTTTAATCCAATACATTTTGTATTTTTTGTACATTTTTCGGATGATTTTGTAGTGTTGCAGTACCGATAATGTACATACATATTTTGTTCGGCTGACGGCAAAATAAAACAAGTTGTAAAACATACATCTCACAAGAATGTTAGGTTTTTTTAAGATAAGAACAACAATTAAGAATTAAAAGAATCAAATAAATAGCCCGGTTATTGGAATATGAAATGAACATGACATATATATATATATATATATATATGTATATATATATATATACATATACATATATATATATATATATATATATATATATATATATATATATATATATGCTCTGTTGTTACTGATTGGCAATACTCGAGCTGAATCGTTTAAAAAGACTGATAAGGCACTGCACATATATGGGATACATATACTGTCATTATTAATACACGCACACACACTCACACACACGCACACGCATATATATATATATATATATATATATATATATATATATATATATATAAGTCAAGTTCATATTATATTCCAATAACCATGTTTTTATTTTTATTTTTTCCCATTTCAAAAAAAAAACATACATTTCTGTGAGATATATTTTACGGCCCGTTTTATAGGCTTGTGCTGAACAACATTTTGTTATGTCAATATCGTCTCGACAACATTACAAACTCACCAGAAAAGGAAAAAAATATATATACGCATATATATATATATATATATATATATATATATATATATATATATATATATATATATATACATATATATGTATGTATATATATATATATATATATATATATATATATATATATATATATATATATATATATATATATATATGTATATAAGGGAGACTTTTACTCCCTGTGTATTGCTCATTCGGAAAACTGAGACTGCCAGCGAAAATAAACGTTCCTCAATATATATTTGGAAGAGAACAGTGCAGTCTAGACTGACGGAAATATGTTACGTAAACATTTAGATTTCATAATTTCTTTGTGAGAGTAATTTATTAGTAACTTTACCTGTTATCTAAGCGTACGGTTATCTTAAATACCCGATTTGTTTGGCACATACTTACCACAGAGAGTAAAAGTCTACCTTGGTATGACCATGAATATATCTATATATTTTTTAAGAAACATCGGTAGACACACAGAAAGAAGGATATTGATATTAATATATAAATACATACATGTATATGTGCATATACATTTGCATGTTTCGATTTAACAAAAAAACATGAACACTTCTGATGAGGTGGGTGGACTTCATCAGGAGCATGTCAAATGAAAACATTCTCGGAAACTACGTGTTTTGAATACTGAAACTTTTTGAAAATATTTTCAATCGTTATTGTTATTACACAGTAATTCTGACGCTAAGAATTTTAATTCGCATCTTCGGTAACGATACTTTTCCTTAAATGGATCTAAAAAATAATACAATTAATTATAACATTTAGAACTCACCGCCTACACACACATGCATATATATATATATATATACACACGCACACACACATATATATATATATTAATATATATATATATATAAATATAAATATATATATATATATATATATATATATATATATATATATATATATATATATATATATATATATTATACATGTGTCATTGAAGACCACGGAGTTTTCTTTCTGTGCGATCTTTCTGGTTAACTTCTCGACTCGGCGAGCGATTCGTCGGGTTTCCGGTGTCAATTTGTAGATTATGGCGGCTAATATTTTATCTTGGGCCATTTCTCTCGCGCTTTCGGTCTTCGCGACCGTCTTCAGGAGGCAATGCGTTATTGTTAGTAGAGAGCCGTATTTATGGTTTTATTTTTTTATTTAACTATTGTTATTATTATGTGTTTATATACTTACTTTTTTTAAATAACTCAACTTACTTCATTTTCTTCTTGATAATAATTCAACCTTTGATGGTAAACTGTGTCGATTATTACACGTGCATAATTTCTGGGTGAATAGCCGCGTAATAAATGTGAAATCATTCTATGTTGGATACCTAACACTTGGAAACAATGTACGTGTGTTAGTTTCTAGTTCAAAAGTAACATATTATATTTGTAGCATGGTTTCAGTATAATAAGAAAGAAACGGCAAATGGAAAAGCCAAGAATAAATTCCTTTCGCAGAGAATATTTTCCGATTCATCAAACGTTGTCTCGAGTTTGCTGAAGCGGAATATGGTTTGCTTTTGTTGTAATAACGTAAAGAGAGTCATTCACTTTGAAGATGTAAGCGCTGTACGAGAAGAAAACGCCATCTTCTAAATGAAAGATGTTTAACTGTTCTCCTTACAAGGTCGATAAAATGTTTGCAATTGTTTGACTACAATGCTCATAAAATGGGAATGTTTATCGCAATAAAATAAATAAATTGCCATCATTATTTTCTTTAAATTTATTTCACTTTTTCTTTTGTCACGGTCGTTTGAACCATGTGAAAGTGTTGATCAGATTTGATTTGCATGGAAATGAAAATTGTTCAATGCTGGCAAATCTAACGAGGATGTCTTGCGTAAAATTACGCTCATTTTCTACCACGGACTTATTTTCTTCTCCCACACACACACACACGCATATATATATATATATATATATATATATATATATATATATATATATATATATATATATATATATGCATATATATATATGCATATATATAAGCGTATTGCTATCCCATTCATATATGCATACGATATTATGACGAAAATACTACAGTATATATATATATATATATATATATATACATACATATATATATATATATATATATATATATATATAAATATAAATATATCAATAAAATATATATATATATATAATGTATTACTATTTCATTCATATATACATATGACATTATGAAGAAAATACTACAGTGTATATATATATATATATATATATATGTTCAGTATTTATTTCGACAGTGCTCATTGCGTACATAGAGCGTAGAAGTAGTCATATGAATATACTTATATGACAAGTAAGATTCACAGAAACGCTAATGTTCTACTTTTGAAAGATATTATCAGGTTAAATAATTTCGTTCGGCAATATATTTGTGACTTTTCTCTGTACATTTATTTCAATAAATGTATGCTGATAATGTATATATATATATATATATATATATATATATATATATATATATATATATATATATATTAGCAACCTTGATACTCCAGCTTCATTTAGTTTGTTCTGTTATTCCTCAGATTCCATACGCGATTTTTTCGGACAAAAGGGAGACTAATTGTTGTTTTCTAGGTCACAATCAGTCTATATAGAAGGTGTCGTTTGTAACTGTTTGACATTGAAGTCCTATTTTTTAGCTCCGTATGAGTTGTTTAAAACAATATGTATATATATATATATATATATATATATATATATATATATATATATATATATATATATATATATACATATATATATATATATATATATATATATATATATATATATATATATATATATTCAGGTTACAATGTAGTTTAACCTGAAGATTTCCCCCATGGATGAAACGCGGGCCTCTGTCTAGCATAACTGTCATAAATATAGTTTCATAACTAAGTATATATATATACATATATATATATATATATATATAATTATTAATGTTAGCTGCACAATACACACACATATGGCTTAGTGCCATCGAATACGTACAACCTTGCCCCAAGGTGTTCGTATAGTTTATGTTGATGTTCTTCATTCAGAAAAGTTGTCGATCTATCTTTTATCTTGTCGACATTCCCACCGGCTTTTTTGTATTACTCTGACGTATATCCTTTCGCTGGAACGTTTAATATGACAGAACAATCTTAAGACTATACATTTGATGTCATAGGGTATTGGTGAGATGCTAGTGAGTTTTGCAACCATATGACACTGATTTTATCACATTGTTTGTGAGAAGCGCCTGATGCTACTTTGCTCTACCTGTATGAAAGTCGTCTCTGAATGGAGCACGTCTGCATCATTTGGGGGGGGGGGAGTCTAACTCATAGACATCTTTCTAGTTTTAGCTGTGTACAAAACATAATTGCAATCTACTGAAGGGTGGCGAACGTCTATAATGGGCCTTGTTTACAAAATATATATTGTTGATATGTTTCTACTCAATTCTTACCAACTTGGAAGGTGCACGACTGATTTACAATTTTAGGTTTTCCCATTAAAATATCATCCGCAAGAACGTGTCTCGTTAGCACAACTGCTAAGCAATACCTTATCCATGTGTACGCACAACTATAGGAAGATTCACGAACGGAATTTTATAGTAAAGCAACTATTATTGTTGTCACGCGACTGCCTCTTAGTCAACACCTCAATGTAAACAGATACATGTTGCTTCATCCTCTGAAGTAATAAAATGTAATCAATTTTTTTTATATCGATTAAAAGCATCCTCATTGCTGTTATTATTTCAACTCATAGCCTTCATCGTAAGTGATTTCGCTTTACGCTCTATTTTATTTGGTTGGGTAGTATCGTATATTTTGTGTTGCCAAGACATAAATCATTATATCCATCGTATTTGGGTAGTGTAGTCTGATCTTTACTTATGATGTAATCATCTTATACTTTATATTCTTTTTTTGTGGGGGTTGTAGTATCTGTTCGAGTCAGCGCGTGTATGCGTATGTTTCAGCTCGCATAAGCTCTAGCTTCCAATGTACTATCTCGTCTTTATTAAGGGAAACGTCCTTAGAATGAACGTATCTTATGAGGATGGTGTAGTATCCTCCCATGACAAACACCCTCATTTATGGTGTAGTTTATCATGTCCGTTCGTCATTATAACACGCTCCCATTGACCACTTCCTTAGTTGGAAGGCATTTCCGTTTTTCATATTATCATCTTTTATTTCATTACTTCCGCCTATTTATAGCAGATAGATACTATCCCAGCCATAACTCTCGTTTCTGTTTGATTATTTACTAAATACTCTGTTCACATGATACCATCTTCCAAGGTAAATAGTCCTTCATTGGAAAGCGGTAGTTTAGTATATCTCCGATTGTCTTGATGAAACTCTCCCAGACATTACATTTTCTATTTTTTATCGAGCGCGAGATTATAGTATCTGTTATGTGTTCATGATAATCTACTCTAACTGAACATTCTTATTTTTAGGCATAAGTGTGGAGTGTTGATCATCTGACCTGTTGTTTGATAACATTCTCTCAATCATTTATTTTTCATTTTAAGGTGTATATTGTAGAATCACTTGTGTTATTCATGAGACAATACTCAGACCATGCATCCATTCAACGTCGTTTTGTTGTATATATTTAACTCATAAGTCGGTCTTCAGTGTATACACTCTTGGAATATATGTTCATTGTTTTTGATCCCATCATTCCGAACTTTATCTCATTTTTGGGCGAATTGATTATATACTTTGTGTTCTAGGTTGCAATTCCCTCAATAAGAATAACTCTGCTGCATTGCTCCCATACGAAAAGTACGTCCAAAAATCAAAATTCAACACTCATCCAAAAGGAATTCTAATAAAAAAAATTGGATTTTCAAGCCTCATAAACAAACCAGCATTGTACAAATAAATAACTATCTCGCCTTTGTTATCGGTGCGGAAGCCTAGATTAGAAAAACATAATCTTCATTTCGTTTTAAATCCTGCTTGATGCGTAAAAGAATCGTACAGAAAAGCTTGCATTGTAGAACGATAAAAGGAAATACAACACGGGAAAAGACTATCAAATGTGGCGACAATATTAAAACAGATATGTTCAGGTTAAACACTTAAATAAAAAAAGTAAACCTACAATTGCAGTCGGGTTCAGAGCTGTCACTTATTAACATACAAACATGCACACGGTTGGGAAAACCAAGAATATTGAGAACCACTCATATTGCTAGAACACACATTGGTGAAAAAATAAATTCCGAACATTAAATAATTACCGAGATGACTTTTAACCGTACGATGAAAAAAGTAAAATATACATATTAAAAAACACATGTAATTTATTTGCCATAAACCTTATTCAAATTATAAAGATTATGAACTGAGAATTATTCCTAAAAGAAAAAAATCTTACGACTGGTTCAGAAAAACCAAACAAAGATTTTGTTTCAACCATTAATCGTATAAAATGGGCTCAAAATAAATTGCTAGCAGAAATTACCGAAATCAAGTCACATAAGAAAACACAATTGACGCTGAAAATAGCGAACACAAAAATATCAGAAATTAACTCAACTTATTTGAATAACCAGTGAAACCTTAATGAGAGTGAACTCAGAATCAAACGGCTTGAATCACTAAATGACAAATCAAGAATTATTAACTATGAAAGATAAGATGACTTGTCTTGAAGTTTAATGTCGATAAATAGGCGACATGTTTTTTTTAAATTAGAAGGTGTGCGTAAAAGTCAGACATCTAGAATTTAAAAGCTGGTAGATATCAAATCTAAATTGAATAGAGGCCATCATTTAACTCATAAGAGAGACATAAACCACATTAGGGAACGACTATTGGTATAAACTGACATCACTACACAGGAGGAGCTTAGGAACACCAATAACAACACTTTCGACACACACTTATCTTAATCAAACTCAGAATAGCATCAATCGAAGAAGGGCACAACAATAGACTCCTGAGGCAGTGGCGATTGGAAGGGGATTATGGTGCCGTACCTATGACGAATATTTGGAGTCGTCCATGCTAAATACATACTGGGAGCATTACGCTTCTAACTTGTTGTTTCAACCCCAGTCTGGACTGGCAGTAAGTACCGACGTTCTATTTTTCTTCTACCTCTATTTTATATACTTGTTTCTGATATATTTTTTACTTAAAACCCGTGCCCGCGTTGTTCATTTCGGCTATTTAGCAGGACCGTAACCATTATCATACATTATTATTGGCGGTGGTAGCTTAGGATCCGTCCTGGCATTATCTCCGTCTTTAGAGTTTAGTGTAGTATATGTTCTGTCTTCAAGGTATCATCCTCTACAATATTACCATATAATTTTCAAGGAATTGGTAGTCTATGATATGTTCCCTTGTAATGATACCTTTTCATTATCATTCCACTGTTTCTATTTGAGGAATGTTGCGTAAAGTAGTATATGTTCTGTGATAATGGAATATTTTAACCATGCGTCTCCTCTTTATCTGTTTTTAGTGTGTTGTATGTAATGTGGTCATAACAGATCCCTACCAGTCATTAACACCACCATTGGAGTATTGCCAAGTATATGTTCGTTCGTGATGATACCATTCTCCCAGGAATTACATCCCTCGTTGGAGGCAATGTAGTATGTGTTGGTTCGTCATGCTATTATATTCCTATACCTTCACAAATATGCGACCGGAGTGAAACTCTATTTCGTACTTAGTATCTTTTATAAAACACAAAGAAGCAAAGCAGATCATCGTTAAACCTTAATAAACTGAATTTTTCTGCAGAAGTAACGTTTATTATACACAGCGTTCTTTGATCATCAGCACTGTTTTGCCAATATGTATATCCAAAGCTCATTTGTAAATTATTTTCATTTCGCGTGAATCTTAATTAGACGAGATCGAATGGAATTTTACCACATCCCACGTTCTAGAATAAAAGGATAATTAAGGTTAATTAAGTAGTACTAGAAAGTTACACGGTCTCAGCTTTGAAGTTTAATTTTGAATCAGGTGGTTAAAATTTAAATACGGAAAATTAAGTAAATGGTAGCCATAAGGTGGCATTCCTGAGGTCAATAGATTACGAGGCTCGCAATATTGATACCAAGTTGTTAGAAATAAGAACTGTGTTAATTATTTTGGGTATGTGATATTGACTATCCTAATATGCTATAGGTTGAACGCACGTCAATTTGGGGACACAATAATTAAAGTATAGAGTAGATATTGCTATAGACCATTCATTTTTTTATCGGTAAGCTTTGAAATTAAATTTAGATAGGTTGCTAGTTCCATGCTTGGAAAGTTGTCATCACCAGTTGCCTTAATTTGTTTGATAAGATTGACAAGATCCCACGCATACATATGTATATGACGTATAGCCTTTTCGCCAGAATTAGACATTCAAGAAGTGTTTAGTCCTGATCGCAAATGGCAGTATTTGTAGCAAAGCTAGTCACACCATTCCGGTTCACCAGACGCTGTCAAAAGGTTATCTGGCACCGTCTTGATTAGTGAGCCAGAACTTTTTTACATTTGTTTAGTACCATATTTCCTATTTTCAAAAAACTCGAGAAAAAGTATTCTGCTAACGTATCACCGTATTACACAGATAAGGCGAAGCTTTTTAAGTGCGTATACCACTCTCAACAGTAACGATTATAACACCGCGTATTCCGAAACTTACAGAATAAATATTCAGAAAACTGAATGCATAGTAAGTTTAGAGATCTAAAAATATTCATATCCGCCGTTTGTATCCGTTGACTTTACAAAAAAAGGAGCCATCAAAAGTCGCTGTTAACGTTTATTTTATGTTCATGAAGTAAAACGAGTGATCGGAATCACCCATATAAGTTAGTTGAGTAGATGGGCACTGCTTTATATCACGACACGATCAATGAAATAGATGCCATTCCAATACCGTGTAGCAGACTGAAACAAGTAAGATGCCGTCCATAAAGCCATCAGATACAAGTGTTATTTGGTAAAGAACCGTACTTGTTTGTAAGGAAAGTTAAAGAAAACATAGCTTATTTAAAGTTGATAGACTCCTCAAAATTATTTGGACTATTGTCAATAGAGCTTAGTTGAGCGAAAGGTTTTGCGAATACCCTCATAACAATAAATAATTCTGACAAGGCCCCAAAAGTTAAGTAATGTCCAATATAAACAATAGCAAGGTGACTCCTGTATATGGGATAGCATATAAAAACCGGAAGCGACACTGGAAAAGACGTGTATTTAGTAAATACAGTAAAATATGCGTTCTTCTAATAATCCAAAGTTTTCTCAGTTCGACAGTGTTTTAATCTTTTTTATGAGTCATTTTTCATGAGTGCACATGTGTCTTCAAAAACGTTTGGCAGTCGATATAGTTCAACTGTGGTTACATACTGCATGCACGTGCACATTTTACACATAATGAAACGACGAATCTGTAATTGATAAATTCATTGAAAAGTGTTCACCTCAATACGAAAGCTACTAAACGAATTACAAATGATTAAGTAGGACACATATTGTTCGACTGACAATTTTATCAGATCTAGCACGCGTACACCTTAAAGAAATTGAATCCAGACAGGATATAATTAAATTACATGTATAAAATGTGTATAGAGGCATGACATAATAAACACATTTACACAAACAGCAATCAGCAATTCTCTTGCACATTTAATAACAACTCAAAAATCACACCAATAACTGTCTTAAACAATCTCAAAATAATCAACATTAACACAGTCGTGCACGTAACCAATATGGTTTAACAAAGAAAATGAACCTAAAGTAAACATGCGAAAGTTGGCGAAATGTTATTTTCAGTTTTATTCTAAGAGTGTCTATGAAATAAAAGACTCCGATAAATGCAGGCTGAAAATGAAAATGTACGTTTTAACGTAACGTATTTAAATCAAGTGTTATTTAAATCACGTAATGAAATAATAAATTAGAAGAATGCTATTCGCTATTTTTAATTACTTTAATGCCATTTACGAAAATAAAGATTAGTATATCATGATACTTAACATAAATTAGTATATAATGATACTTAATATTTTCTTTAGATTACTTAAGTTAATGTTTATCAAGATCTACTGGATGATATTGGTTTTAGAAAATATCATTATGTGAAATAATAAATGTAAACTCAGATAATATTGCTTTGTTTGTGCCACATGAATTTAGCTAAGATTTAATGCAAATCTAAAAAAGTATATTTATAATGAGAGTTTATGTCTACCAACCTTTGAATATACTCGATACAAACATTGAACATTGAAAATTATTTATAATTCATGTCTAATAAATATTTTACAAATTATATATATATATATATATATATATATATATATATGCAGAGATAGCGAGAGAAAGAGAGAGAAATATACATGAAGCGTATAGGCAAGAACTTTCAATTTAATGTATTACATTTTTCGCGTAGTATGGCACGGTTTGGGTGGCACCCCGCTTGATGGTGAACTGTAAAAAATAATGGGTCTACCTAACTCACCCTGTTTCCTGAATTAAATATTTCATGATTCACAATGATAAGTGGAAATGTGTAGGATCTTAGCTATTATTGATACGAGAGCGCATATCATCGATTATTTAAAAATTGTGTATAGTTAACTATTAGATACAAAGAAATTATTTACTATAAATCTTTTAAATCTCACTCATATTAAATGTCTTTTGGGGCGGAACGTGTTCGAGTAGTCTGGCCCACTTAATGGTAAAGTTTACAAAAACCACATAATGGCCCTATGTTTTTTAGCGTCTTGTCAGAAATATATATTAAATATAATTTTGATGATATGTTAATAAAACATTAAAAATAAAACAATATATATCTCCACATTATAAATGTGAACATTTACAAAACATTTGCTCATGTAACCACCTCAATTGGCTGTCCTATATATTCGAAAAAAAAACGAAATGCTCTGTTCATTAGTTTAGGAAGTCCCCAGAAATGTAAAAGTGTACAAGAATAGTAAAGTATTCGCACCATTCAGAGATTAATTAAAAACATATTTCTCAAATCTATAATGATCGCTTTATATTTTTACTATTCAACTATGCGTTCTTCTAAATGTTTACATTTAATATGGCGATATTTACACTATTTTTTAAAAATACATACGCAAATTCGCAATGGTCAAGTCATTAGTTAAACAGATGTATATATATATATATATATATATATATATATATATAACTAGCGGAACCCGTCGCCCGGCGTTGTACGGAAAAAAGTACTACCTATAGCATGACGTCGAATTAAAAAGAAACGGTCTATTGTTTTTCTTCCACCCCTTTTACCGTGTTTACGAATGTTAAATTTGAAAAAAAAAGAAAAACGTGGTATAGTAGAATGGGATCGAAGGCTGAACTGGCGATTATGAAACCTGCCTTTCTAACCACAGCGTGACGGTTTCAAGTTAAACATACATGTACAAATATGTCAATTAAGCTAAGCTTGATTATGGGCATGTGTGTTATGTTAAGATCCAGCAATGACACGGTTTATGTCATTTGTATATGATGAAAATGACTGGATTTGGGCAAGTTTTCTATAATATGCGTGTTAAAGGTGTATGATTTTGAAAATGTAAAGGTATCGGGGTCTACCAGTATCTTGGTTCTTATTGAATTAAATAAGAAGTCGATTCGATCAAGAAAGTGTAGTGGTCATGTTGAATGAATAAATGTTGCAGGAACTCTGTTCGTTTATTTCATTCGCTTAATTCCGGAATGAATATAAATGTAGAAGTCATAAGCAGATATTCGCGGAAAATCATCCGAGTGAACGCGATCAGTCATTAAGTCTTTGCGTATTGCTTTATATTATGTAGTAAATTAATACCAGGCAAATAATTGATAAGAACTGGGTGTTTTGTGAAAATTAAACTGGGTTTATTAGTTCCCGGTGTCAATGAGTAGAGTAACAGTACAGAATTGTTCGGGAGAAAAGTTTTTGCTACCACCTATATGAAGTTGGTTTTTCGGAGAGACGTGGATGGTGGGCCAAATATAATATTTAGTGTTAGGTAGAAAAAAATAATAACACATTTACTAAAACACGCTCGAGTGAATAAGTGTAGTATAGTGGTGAGTTAGTAGCCTGTGATGCATGTGGTTATTTTCCTATACTCCGAGAAGGTACAGGGGAATATGTCTCTACTTTATATATTAGAGAGAAAGAGAGACACAATGATTGATGTATATATATATATATATATATATATATATATAGATAGATAGATAGATCTTCTCAAACTTGTTTCTTCAATCAATGATTTAAATTTAAACATAGTTGCTGATTATTTTATATGAAGACCTAATTTAAATATATATATATATATATATATATAGATAGATAAATGCACAGATAGATACTTCACAGACTCTTCTCAAACTTGTTTCGTCAATCAATGATTTAAATTTAAACATAGTTGCTGATTATTTTATATGAAGACCTAATTTAAATATATATATATATATATATATATATATATATATATATATATATATATATATATATATGTTAGGAGGCACCACCATGCTCTAATAATAACAATTTTATTGCGTTCTTGTTTTGTATACAAAATGATAGCACGGTAAAGCTACAAGATGGCGACGTTGTATAATATGACCTTTGATACAACCTTTACCAATCTAGGTTTAAATAAAAGAAATCTAATTCAGTGACAGGCATCATTGACTAATAGAAGGGCCCGATGTCTATATCCAACAAATGGCACAATTTCGTAGCATAACCTATGATTAATAGTAGATTTTCATGAGAACGGCACATTAAAATGGATTTAACTCATGCCTTTATACGCTTGCCTTTATAAATACGTGTTGTAATAATTACTCATTGTAAGATTCAACTTAAATTATATGATGTAAGATATTTAAAAATCGACGTAAGCATTTCCTTTATATCTGTCAAATAGACATAATATATTACTTTGAACAACTGCAATATGCACATACACTTTTAAATATTACTTTCGATATTAATAACATTAAAATAATCCAAATAAATAATTATGATTAATTGCCCTAAATGAACTCATAAGATATGATCACGGACGAATAAAATACAAATATAATTGCCCGGATATCATTAAAATTATTCAGACATCCGCCAAAATATTTGGAAATGATTCTCATAGTATTACAATTATATTTGATGTCTTTAATACGCTGTCATTTTCTTGTAATTCAATTCTGTCAGACATAATGAAATGCCACCATATGATAGTTATAGAAGTAACACAGATTTATACACACAACGAAAAGTATAGAGATATTTCCGGCTCTGAATAATATTTTGTAAATGTGTCGAACCCACATAGAAATTGTAGATGAATTGTTAGAAATATATATCCGGGGAAAGCAAACGTGAATCTAAACAAGAATACTAAATCCTAATAAGAAAGTATACAACGAGTGGTGTCTTAAGAATTTTAGTTCACCGTCTTGATAGAGAAAATGATCATGTAATATCGAAATAACCATTATAATACTAATAAACAGAGTCACAGATGTATATATTGGAGATGTACCATTGACTATTTAACATGATAACAATGAAATGTAATTTAAATAAAAAGTGCAGTGTAATTATGTATTAGATTTACGATTTAAAAAAATCAGATTTGATGTTCGACATAACAGTTTCTAATGATGCAGTTGACGATTATATCAGATGGAACACAAACAATTGCAACCTGTATAAAGAGAGCCGACTGAATTATCTTAATAATAAAAATAATGAAATAATTAGTGACATTTTTAACTAAGACTTACACTGGTAATCTGTTCACCAGATTAGTTAAAACGAACTTAATTTATTGTAAATTGTCATATTTACCTAATCGAGAAATGGAAGGCATTAGCAAACTATGAAAAAGAAGATGGTTGAAGAATTCAATATTGATAAATCCACAAATAATGGTGATATAAAAACTGATGCCGATATTTTTGCGAAATGTGAGATTAAATATCTATATTAATAAACTATCGGACTGTTCGCGTATTTATGTTATTCTCGATAATTTGATAATAGCACATACTATGATGATGCGTATTGTTTACTACCATTATTGAAATTAACAGCGAACTCGTGTAAAATATGATGTGTCTATAGTACAAATCAAAATCATAATGGCTTAAGCATCAACCAGTGATTATTTCGTTTTTTCATATTTTTTATTTATTTTAACTCCTCATCTTTGACATAAATAACACACTCACAATTCCCTCTTTTTTGCAATCCTCACGCAATGTGTAATTCTCGCTAAAAGGCTGACTACGTATACTGTACACATGATGTTATGCTAGTTCTGAACTTGACGACCATCAACCCGAACGCTGTGTGTATGTAACCTTCTACTTGTCTTCATCGTCGTTCTAGTCGAGTCGTCTATCCACTGACGAATCGTCGATGGAATTGGTTTACAAACACGCAATTTATAAGTAAGACTACCAACCTATATTCATTGTGTTCAACAGTTGTACTCTATTTGTGTGTAATACCGAAATGAACACCAGACGTGAATAAATTTGTATGTCGAGACCAGCATCGTCGCTCGGGTGATCAGTTAATCTCATCGTTTGCTCGGCTCAGTCTTATCTCCTCTGGAGTTGAATCCAAACTTAATCACTTCCCTCTGAGTCCCAACTCGTTAACCTTTTGCCACAAACCGTTCCCTGCCGTAACACTGATTTAGTGTCGTCTAAATAGTCGCAAACCCCTATCACTCCTAAATATTTAACCTCCAGTCTTGTTGTCTTAGTCACCGACAATCCCTCACTTCTAAACAATAGAAATGGACAACTCCTTGTTGATTGTCCATCCCATTTCCGATCGTTTTTGTATGAGTTACTGAATCATTTAACACACCCTCACCGCTCACCGTTCGCGACTGGCTCCCCCTTGAATATAGTATACCACAAGAGTATATCTATTTTTAATGAAATTTAGATTTTCGTATATCGCTGCTAAATATTTTTAAACGAAATGAACTAATTCAGTCCAGAAAAGGTTTGGTGAAATTAAATATTTTTTCTCCGCTCTAAATACAATGTATTCATTACTGGTTGCTTTAGTTCCGCTATAATTGATCTACGTTTCCAAGCATTTACACTTATTTTTATCGATGTTATTGATAGTTTCAGACCAATTAGACTAATTACCTTATCACTAAACAATAATTGGCAATTAAATTACACTTTCAAATTCCTATCAAATAATAGTTTGCTAAAACAACGGTTGTTAAATAAATACTTGACATTATTGATGTGAATAAAAACGAATTCTGATGAATTTTATTGCTAATCCTATCACAAAAATAAGATAAATACGTTCAATTGTAGTTGGGGATCTACCTCCAAAACGCTTGAATGAGTTTGGGAAATATTCCCATGATAGTGACGACCAGTGCGGACGCAGAACCTTCGGTATCATTTTCCTACCAGTTTGAACTGACACATACTTTGTTCTCTAGTTAATATAGCTGCATCACATTTGTTGATGGAGTAATACCGCAAAGATCTGTGAAGGAATTGGTAGAAAAATCAATAATGTGTACGCCAGGCGCAAACGTTGAACCAAGAGGCTTAGTGTACCATTTTTTGGCAGAATATATACTACACTTAACTCAAAGCCTAAAGGTGAACAACATTATCTGACTTCTAATTCCATGCCTTATACGAAAACACCATCGTGAGAAATTTAAAAAAGCATGCCTGTCATTTTGAGCGACCGGGCGACCCCATCATTTATATAGTCGTGGAAAAATATAACTTACATAGCAACATTATATTATCTTATATATTAGATAATAATAATAATAATAATAAAAAATAATGATAATAATAATGATATGAATAATCATGCAATAAGTTAAATCGCAACTTTCATTGACAAAACTGAAAAATCACCGATTTGCAATTTGTGTAATTAAAGGGAATAAACCTTAGCGCATCGTGTGTCTGAATGCCTTAGTACAACATCAATATAAAAAATGGATACACGACAACGCCGCTCGGGTACTTAACTGGAATATGTGCAACTGCTATGAATTAGACCACAATGACAAGCGGTATGCTCATAAGCCAGAAGTGGTGCCAGAGAAAGATAATTTAAAGCTACTTGCATGCGCATACACGCTAATAATTTTCTTGAACACTCCACCACCGACTTAATTATTCTAAACACAAATAATAATACTTCATTAATTATTGACATAGAATTCCCTTTCTAAAATAAAGTGCAGGAGAAAGAACATGATAAAATAAATAAATATCAAGTTTGTGAATGGAAATTAGACTATGAAAATGTAAAGAAGTCAATGTGATTCCCGTTGTAATAAAACACTTAAAACCATTACGAACATTAACCATGAGATGCTTAAACAGATTGGCAAGGCAATTCATTTTCCAATACTGCAAAAGGTTTGCTTGTTTTGTACGGCGAAAGTATGACCGTGATAGGAATACAGCGATATATTTTCCAGAGAGACTCTCTATCATTACTAGTAGTTATTATAATAACGTGTCGAAGTTATTTTTCCAGCTCTCAAATATGAAATGGGGTAAAAGGGAAATAATAAGGATTGAATTTGCGGCTCTGGTTCGTGGTTACTAAGAGTGTCAATATATACAAACTCTTTACATAATGAGTATACATTATATGTTTAAGCAAATGTTATTAAAGTTATGAAGCAATAACTGATCATTGACATCACACTACTATACAGGTATGTGTGAGCACTTTCCATGTATACAGACACATACCTTTGTTGCATCAATGACACCATGACAGTTATCTTGATCCGAAAATATTAAAACTACAATTATATGTTCAATATTGTGTAATCTCATATAGAAAGTATTCTTTTTTTCTTTTCTTTCATTGTTTATGATGGCCCCCTTATTTCAATTAGGTTCTGCCTCATCGATACATTTCTCCAATGACTAACTATAATCTAATTAGCACAAAACCCGACAAATATATATTGCAATGCAGACTTATAAGAGGACAAACAATATGACATATTTAACACACAGGTGTTTAATGTAATTTCGTCTAATTAACATTGTATCTAAAATTAATTCTTCCGTTGCTGTTCTAATTTGTTTTCTTTCATAAATTTATTCCCTGTGAACTGTTTTCGTTTTAATAATTAGTTTATTTGTCGAGTGCCACCTGCTCGTTTGAGAAGATGACCTTTGGAAATAATCATACGAAAAAGTATATATAGCTAATTATGTTGCGAAAACATTTTAATGTTTTCGTTCATTGAATTGTAATTTTAGAACATTTCTTTTAGTTTAGTTTGCCCATCTGTAGATTCTGATTAACAGTGCAACAGAAGTAGATAATAACTGCAGATTTAGCAAACAGTTGTCGAGAGAAGCGGACGATATGAAGTGCTGCACACCATTACAAGAGAGAGTAACGTAAAGTGGTACGGCAATGTACCACGATCATCAGGTCTCGCTAAGACAATTTGGCAAGATACTACATGATAATATAGTAGGGGGTACAGTCTAAAGAATTGGTGGGAGGACAAATATTTGAGGACTGAAGTAAACTTGTTGCCATCATTAACTGTCATCCTGACAATATGGATGATGGTGATTATGGTGATGATCATGATGATGCTTACAAGGATATAATTGCGGTGATATACCGTTTCCCGTGAGGTCATCAAGGTAGCTCTTAGTAAGTAGTTCAATCGGTAATCATTTGGAAATACCAGACGCTATATATAATACCCAGTTTTACGAACTTTGTAAGCTGAATATCGACTAACATTGTTAACTACAAGGAACCGTCCTGGGATGTGCGTTGTGATCAATGAAGATTCGCCAAGCGATTACAGACCGCTTTCAGAGTACAGAATCCAGATTAACTTACAGGTTATGTTAAAATGATTCTTACTTTCATCATTCAATAAAATAAATACTGTATTACATCAGTAAATGTATCTTTATTTTACGCTTTGTCGACGTTTATTCCTTGCGTACTTCCTTATTAAGCTTCTAAATCTTCTGATATATATTTAATACATCTCTTTATATGTTCAATGTGATAACGTATTGTGATGCTGCAGTTCATGACAGTTCAGTATATCTCTAGACATTTCAGAACACTTGCTGAGATTATAATTACCTGAAACTAAAAAAGTTAATAAACATGTTAAATGACATATTAAACTATATATATATATATATATATATATATATATATATATATATATATATATATATATATATATATATATATATATATATACACACACACTAGCTGGACCCGTCGCCCGGCGTTGTCGTGGAGAAATATAAAATAATGAATTACAATTTGTAAACAGCCGACATAACACAGATAGGTGTAATGCTTGGAAAAACTGCCCGTTTTAAATTGTAGAACATCTATGTACTCACGAAAAGGATATCTTCGGAGTCAATAAAAAAAAAATTGCCACAGTTTAAAAGAATATCTCCTTCACTGACCGATTACGGAAAATGGGTGGTTCTGTCGGGCCGGGATATTTGTTAAGACTGTTATATATTCTCTCCTCCGCCATTGAAAGAAAATCCTTCTAGACTGCGGCAATTTTTATTAATGTGGTTACGTTATAAAATATATTAAACGTTTGTGGGTGTTCGCTACATTAAGAACTTTCGTTGTGTCTAACTCTTCCCTCGCAGGAAGTCAAGTAAATGTACTAGTTCTAAACTGAGAAATCGTATAAAGAGTGGTATTAAAAGTTTCATATACAATGCTAGAAAGTACTACAGTGTTGACGGATTTCTTTTTCCTGACAGTATTTTATTTGTCTTCCATCGTGTTGCGGCAAGTAAATTTAGTACTTCCAATGTGAGAGATCGTAGAAGATAAATTAAAGAAGCTTTATATACCATGGCAGCAATTACGATGATGTGTAAGGATTTGATGAGGCCTGTGGTGTTAAGTTAATTAAATAGTTAAAATGCTTTGGAGCGTAATACATATTTAATATGCTATATATGAATCAATATCAATTGTTGGAGTGTTAAAGGGTTTCTCTCAAATCAATTGTATGGTTTTCTTATCTTTTACGGTGTTCGGAAAGTTTTTTTTATTGTAAATAATTTGAGCATAGAATAGAATATAGTATGGAAGTATGTTATCGAATGTGAAATGAAAACGGCGAATAGTATTCAATATACAAGGGATGTGTCTTAGAAACTGATCACATCTAATCTAAAGATATACCCCCTCTGTTTAGAAAGTGAAGAGCCCTTTACACAAACGTAGATTGTTTCCTTGATGTTCAGGCTATATGGAGAGTGAGTATGTTACTAGAGTAGTCAATGCAGAAATTGGTTGCGTACGTTTTTTGAAACTTATTGCTCCTTTTATATTATTTAGAACGTCCGGTAAACGAACGGTTATTTTTTATATTGTATGCGGTATGTGTTGTTGGACTCTCTTATACAATCTCTACGTACTCCTACCAATGAAGTCGGAACCGGAACCACATTTAAAATGATACATCATATTATTCTGATACTGTGATAGGCGTTGTAAACGTATTTTCGAGAGGACACAAATAGAGTCCCTGTAAAGAACACAACACCCACATTCGAAGCTATTTTGTTATCATAAACTTTTCATCGGATTTGCTTGACGACTTTCTCATTTACTATTCCTATAACGAAGGTAGACGGATGTAAATTGGACATTTAGTCAGCGTATTTAGTTTATTTTAGAAGAATTTGTGTTTTTCCATTTTTATGACAAACCCTATCACAACGATATCCATTTTGCAACCTTGTGTAGTGATGACAAAATGAAGGTGATATTGAACAACACTGACACAAATGATTCCTAAGAAACTAAATTCCATAAACAATGAGTTTACTGGATGAAACGCAATGCGCATCAGTTTTAACCCGTCCACGTTGATATGTATAACATAAAACTCACAAAAAGGTTATCCCATTAAGCCCCATTCACTTAATGTTAGGAGCATTGCAATACAAGGTTGCAAAATTGATGTTTAATATCTTACAGCCAGCTATTGTAAATACTGCTAAAAAGAGGTATTTTATTTTTAAACTTCTATTCACAATTCTAAGTTTGTGAATAAATGTATGTGTTCCTACGATATTAGCAACATATTTACTAGTGCCCCGATTTTGGAAACGATGGATATTTGTGCCAATATTTTATATCGTAGCCAGTTACGCCCCTTTATATTTCTGAAAGCATAGTTGTGCAGTTGATGAAAGTTTCAGCTGCATCCGATGAATTCAGTATTGACGATGTAATGTATAGCCACATAGACGTTGTATCCCTTGGCTCAGTCGCGGAACCAACAATGGCGATTATTTTCGTGAGTTTCTATGAGATAAAACAAATAATGTCTGACCCCATTCAACTTTCCTATCTTGCTTTGCATGTGCGTTATATGTTTTATACAAAACCTGTATTGGCGTTCACCCGAATACATTATTTACCGCTCTTACCCTAAGACTCGTGTAATGTATCATTTTGAATGTTGTTGCAGTGCCGAATATGTAAGTAGGACGACATTGAGATGTTATGATATAGTCAAACGACGTATACAAAGAAAAACTGGCAATCGAACCTTCCGTTTAATGGGCGTTATAAATAATGCATGCATGCATTTAATCACAGACCATTAGATTAAAACCCCAACGCGCTAGAATGATTTCACTATTGACTTATTTACCATCCTAGGTCAGAATTCTCGCTATATACTCCTGACTATGTTGTTAAATGCGTCCCTCCCTTTGTAAACAAATACATTAGCAGTAGGATTAGACGTAATTATTTTATATATATATATATATATATATATATATATATATATATATATATATATATATATATATATATATATATTAAATACAACATTTTGTTTTCTATTTTTCTATTTAAAAAAATCCCACGATAAAACTCCTGTTGAATAAAGCGAAACGGTCAGCTCTTTTCTTTTTTGACTTTTTATCCAAAATGATAAACCATCTCTTACCGTCATACTGGTATTCATAAATTAAGACTACGCCCGGTTTCTAAACATGGTGATGCAATCTATAGAAATCTTATTTTATTTATACTCATATACATGTCAATATACACACACCTATATATTTAAATATGTATACCTACATATATGTATATATATATATATATGTATGTATATATATATATATATATATATATATATATATATATATATATATATATATATATATATATATATAAATACGTATAGATACATATATATATATACATATACATATATATATATATATATTCGTTAATAGTGTCTTATACATATATATGCATATATATATATTTCTTATATATATATATGCATATATATATATATATAAATACAGCTACGTGCACACACATTTATACTAATATATATACAAATGCATATATACTAACATGTATACTAATATATATATATATATATATATATGTATATATATTTATATATATATGTATATATAATACTTAATCTTATGTTAACTATTACAAACATCGTGCACCTTTGTTTGTTAGTTGCCCTATAATTGAAACGAATTCCCGAGAGCAAATATTTCCAATAATACAAAGAAATCAAGAGTATTCTATTAACATCAGGCCTCTCCTCAGCCCTTTTCAGATAGAGAACTTCATGAACGATTCCGTCGTTAACAAGAATTCCGTATGCGGTTGTAGGTCTTCTTTCTTTGATTTCACATCATTTGAATCAAGATTTTCAGCTTTTTATTTCTTTCATCACATTTCGAAAATCCGTTGTAGGATTGAGGAATCTGAATAACTTTCTCTGATAACGTATCATTCATCTGATGCTTGTAGTAATATTATGCGTTTCATAGCAACCTAATTTGATTAATGTTAAATTACAAACGGTTATTGACATCAGTTGGGAGTTGGAACTCAATTTCCATCCTAATTTTTGGAGAAGTCGCTCAAAACCATGTGACGCAAAATATTGACTCGTGTACGTCAACACTTAATCTGTTTCGTAGAGTTATCATTAAAATATATGTATACATATATTATGGCTTGTACTAATGACTATACACTTACGGACAATATGCCTATAGAGAATAAGGTTAATGAGTGTCACTGTTGTATGATGAATTGTATAATTTCTAGATTGCGGATGATGATTTAAATTGACAAAATATTATTGTCATAGGGTGACCACTCGACAAGTATTTGTTAATTTTGAATTTGATGAAGATTACATTTTGATCAACATGGACGCATATTTGCGGTAGTTTTCCACGGATATGAACTTTCTCGAACGAAGTCGTATTTAGGACGGCTAATTTTATTTTAAGTACACAGAAGTTAAATTTAAAGTTGAATATATTTTTATATAAACTTTTTAACAGAAATTCTGTTACGGTCAGCTATTCCACTGCCCCTTCAATAAGAGAAATTATCTCTGCGGAACCCAAAGCAGTTACAAATGCAGGCTGCTTATGCCAAGACAAAAACAACTGCCCCTAGAGGGAAATTGCAAAATCGATTCAAAATATATGAAGCAACCATCTTTAACCAAGATACCAGTAGTGCAGAAAAATACATTTGGACGACGAAGGGAAACTTCAAACAAAGATTATACGCACAGAGAATCTCCTTCAGATACAAACACAAGGCAAATACGGCACTCGCGACCCGAATATGACAACTTAAAGAAGAAAATACACCCTTCACCATCAAATGGAAAGTAATTGAGAAAAAATATCTTCTCTCCAGCCATAAACAGATGTCCTCTATGTGACACTGAAAAATACCTCATTTCAAGGACCATCATAGATCCGAATGCAGCCTGTTTGAATATCCGCGATAAAATCTTTAAGGGATGTACCCACAAGAGATAAGCACTACTCATGAACTGAACTGACCGATTCACATAATATCTAGCTACTTCCCCTACTTCTCAACATTACTAATATAAACTAATTAAAAAATACGAACAAACTCCTAATCAGCCCATATCCACATCAATTTCAAGAGCTAAAACGTCGACTTTCACAAACATATTTAATTTAGTTATCAGTAATAACTGATTTAAAAATCCATTTAAACACCTCAAACCTTTATTTTCCAACTAAGTTACCTCCCTAGATCCAGCAATTTCTTTATTAATATAAAAATTACTCCGGACTGTCTAAAAGAATTTTAACACGATTTCAACTAACGGTTTTTCCTTTCAGAACGCACCCCTTCAAACCCAAAAACAATAACGGCTATTGATACAAACTCATAAAATTGACTCACGGGAATTACATAGAAACTTTTTTTATCTTTTTATCTTTTTTTTTTAATTTTTTAATTTTTTAATTTTTTATTTCTTTGTTTTAATTACAAATTTTATTTTAATTTTAATTTCATTTTATTTTTAATTTTATTTTTTATTTTATTATATACATATTTCTTTTTATTCCTTTGATCATATAGTTTCCCCTTTAATGGTTATATCTCACCAAATCTCCTCCGCTGTTAAATCTCTACAGTTTCATCAGACTAAATTTAAATTCAAACAAACATACATAACACACTGAGCAAATAACGCGTCCGAACGAGAGCGTCATGTGACTTGACTTTTCCAAAACACATGACAACAGAAGCTGAAGAGAGCCGGATGACTAAGACTTTCCGAGCTTGAAACCGACGGTACGAATGTTGTACTAAGTTTTCTGTACCAACATAAATAACTATTATGCTCTTAATCTTTAACTGCAATTCATCGAGCACTCTGCTGCGATTTTTCCTACTATATTACAAAGAAGTTATATATATATATACATATATATATATATATATATATATATATATATATATATATATATATATAGTGAAATTAATAAAGAAACGTGTTCTCCCCCTTTATATATCATATGTATTCATGCACTTATGGTCGCAGTGCTGTTGCTATTGTCCCAAGTTTACTCCTATTTTATAACACCCTCTATTTCCTGGGCGTTCCTGCCCATTTCCCTATAATTATTTTTCATAAGGTTTTTTTTCTCCCCCTAACAATTATCTTTGTCCATATCTTCTCCTTTGCTCTTCATCCTCCCTTCATCTTCTTGCAGGATGTTATCATGAACACACCTTCATAAAATAATATTCAACCTTTGTTTTCTAAACTTATTTTTGTTTCTATTTAATTAATATTTGCTATATTGTGTTTAATTCCTACTTTCATATTTATTTTTTTTTTTTTTCATTTATTATCATTTTCTTATTTTTATTTTTGTTTTTAATTTTTATTCTGTATTTTATTAGTTTACTATTTGATTCTTTATTTTTTATCTTTTCATTTTTACATTATTTGTTTATGTTTTTATTTTTCATTGATTTATTTTTTAATTTTTTAATTTTTAAAATTTTTTATTTTGTTATATTTTTTATATTTTTTAATATTTTTTAATATTTTTTTATATTTTTTATATTTTTTAATATTTTTTTAATATTTTTAATATTTTTTAATATTCTTAATATTTTATTTTCATTTTAATTTTAATTTTAATTTTAATAATGTTTTATAATTATCATTAACCATTTATCTGTCTAAGTTTTATTTTCCAACATCTAATGTGTTCTAAGTATTTGCGCGATAGCCATGTTTTTTATATTTAGGCGGAAATAAAATGACGAATAAGATCCAACATTTGTTACGGAACGTCACGAAAGTAAATTAATATAAACACTCACACATATATATATATGTATGTATATATATATATATATATATATATATATATATATATATATATATGTATATATATATATATATACAGATATACATATATGATATACATATACACACGCACACGTACCCCCCCCACACACACACATATATATATATATATATATATATATATATATATATATATATATATATATATATATATATATATATAGTTGATAGCGGGAGAATTGTTTATTGTTTATTGTTAACCACACTAGAAAATAGCGCATACCTAGTTTCTGTTATGACTGCGTGTTCGTGTTATCAGTGGGTATCTTCTTTTTTTTTAGTATCACCCATTTACAATGATTTCTTGACATCATGAGTGTCTTTCTATTTGTAGCTTACTTATAGCGGTTAAATTGTTGGAGTGCATGCTGTTACTGAACAATAGTAGCTGCACAGATTGGGGTAAATCATTGTGTAGAGTGGCGATTGCTGTAGAATTTTTGCATTGGGGTATGTTCTTAAATATCTGCTTTGACTCATTCGGTTGACTTAATTACGCACTAATCAGCAGTGAAAGAAAGAGCGTCAATCGATGTGGCGTCTCTTATGTGATCTCTGATTGGATACCAGTAAGCCCGCTTGTAGTATCTGGTCGTTTTAGCTGCAGCTCATCAGTTTTGGGGCGAGATATTACGGTGATATCAACATTACCACAAGGTGATCAGCAGTCCCTGAGCAGACGCTACGCATTCGCTTTACAAGCCTGAGACAGTGAGAAAAAGAACAGGTCGAGAAGCAAGGGTTGCTGGTACACACGATTAAGGAAGCGGGTCGGTAGAATAGCAGTCTGTGAGAGCGCGTGTGCTATGGGGAAAACATACGTGGACTTACAAGCTGTGTCTGTATAGCTGGGAAATTCGAGCCAGTCACGGTAATGTACGTTGAATTCCCCAAATGCATGTATTTGGATACATGTCAAGTAAGAGTGGTTTATCTATGCTTTGACAGCCTTTAGCAGGGCAGAGTGCTAGGTCGAAGAAGGCCGGTATAAGAAATATAATAACCAACGCTGTACTGTAAGGTTTGCCTAACGCACGTGTAGAATTGATCATCTAGTTCTAGCCATGCTCTTTTGACCATGGGTTTGTTTTCCGAACATCAATTTCTAGCCGGCGCATATGTTGTAAGATTATTTACGGTAAGGTGGGATGTATCCATTTATGTCGAAATAGTGTGAAGATATTGCACATTGTTAGTGTGTTTCACTTAGTGCTCAGATATTCGAGATGTTTACTTAGAAGAAGGTTTCTACGTCATTGTTATTGGTTGTAAGCCCCGGACATTTTTGAATGCTAGCCTACAGAGTGGTGGCAAATCTGTTTTTTGTTGGGTGCTTGGTTTAGGTGTACTCTTTTTATTTGTATTACCATTTTGGTTTTAGATAGAGTAGGGGAAGACAAAGTAAATACTTGATGAGTGGCAATAGGCTCACACAACCGGACAATTGGTCGAGACTTGATCCATGGGGGTTCTGGACTCGAGAAATCTCACAAGGGATAACTTTCCATGGAACGTCATTGCACGTGCAGTTATCCACGATATTATGCAACTGTTGATGGAGCAGTCGTTCTTAGTGCTACCTAAGTGTACGCTCTCCTGCACTACCAGTCAAAAACAACAGCAAGACAAGCAGCAACATCTGTACATTCCACTTGTCGAAACATGATCGACCCAGACTAGTCATGTGATACTAAGTGACACAAAATGTCCCCAAGTTGCTCATATAGATAAAAAGAGAGACGGCGTTCATTGTCCTCGTCAGAAAACAAGGTCAAACACTATGTGTTTTTTAGGTGCCCCTGATCTAGTGGCAACTGCGTCTGGCTCATAGACAAACAAGTAATGCAGGCATAGGCAGAGCCCATCTACTCTTTAAGCAAATGTAGGTTTGCAATCTGGATATTTTGTTCGAGACTTCCGCTCGAAGAAGGGTATCGATCAGGACTAAGGAGGCCTCCCTTCACCAACAGGTTGCTTATTCGGTAGTACAGGTGGTATAGCAGTTTTCCTTCTCCTAGACGGATAACCTCACAAGATCTACGGGCCCATCACATCGAGAAGGATAATCCTGCGTTTGTGTACTTGTCAGGTATTTCTGAACCCCCGCCGGTATTAAGGAAATAATACTTTTATATATCAGTCCAAAATGTGCATATATGTGTCCACTTACTTATTTGAGATTTTGTACACTAAAGTTTTGTAGAAATAATAGATTGTGGAACTGTTATATTACAAAGGCTGTGAGTTTTAATGGAAACGTCACAAGAGTCAATCGTTATCTAGCGTTCTTTGTACTATGGGCTACTACTTATCTAGACCAAAGTCTACTCGAAGATAAAGGTTAGGTCACTGGATGATAAGGATAAACAAAATATTATGTGGTCCCAGAAACGGAAAGGAACTTAATCGCGTTACTTCCAGGGGGAAATAATTATGTCTCATCCGCGTGACACATTTAAGCTGAGAAACCGCGTGAAACGAGCAGTCCTCGATGGGGGTAGGCGCACAGTATAGTGAGGTGAAAACTTTACTAGTCATCTGTCTATTTATCGGAAACCTCTCTCACCCCCGCCGATAGTTCACAAGTTAAAATACCTGTGTCATCCTCCGGTTTTAAAATTGTCTCATTTTTCTACAGTAATAACCACTTTTATATACTAACATCAGCGTCCGATTGAGTTTGTCTACATACGAGCAAGAGGCTGAATTCACGATAGCGACAGGTGTATTCGTCTATTGGTTGAGTTAGTAAAACCATATTATACTCATAGTGATTGTCTTCTTTTAATAGATGCCAACTAGTACATTAAAATGTACATTTAATAACATGTAAACTATAATGACACAATTGAAATGAAATAGATTTTAAGCGTTTACAATTTGTTAAAATTTCAAAATCGCATCTACTATTCTTATCGTCTATGTTATTTTCACAGTATGTTTGCCGATGTCACCTCCGACTTTCTTCAGAGTCGTCTTACCGAACTCCAACACCTTTATGCTAATTTCGAGAATTTGTATAGAATTTCGAACGTAACTATTTGTTTCATCTACGGGATCGAATGTTCTCGTTACCTGAGAAATAACCGGGTCGATGTCTTCATAAATTATTGATTATATTATCAGTATCGTCCTTACTGACGATTAAATTATCAACCTAAAAAAGATTGTCACTTACAATTAATTATACCCGTGCACTTTTATCCGTTGAACCACGGATCTGAAATAAGAAGAGCAGTTAGAATAATCCAAATATTCCAGAAAAGGTAATTTATGAAGCCAATAACTTTTATGTGTTTTCACTATTTTAAGTTGGTTTATACATGAATATACATTACCACCTGTAAATACCCAGCTTATAAAAAAGCCCCATATGAACTACACATATCGTATATCTTTTTTAAGGAGGTATAATTTGTAATAGAAGTAAAATACATAAACTTATATCAATTCTACATAGTTCTGCAACTTACTTCATTTAATCGGATAACCTCTCACTTGACTTAAACCAGATAAAGACAATCAATCACGCTAAATTGTGCTTAAGATGAAAATTACAAATGCATCAAATGTTGTAATATTTGAATCCCGTAGATTTATTTGTCATAATTTTACACAGTATCATTGTGATGGCTTTGAACAATTCGGTAGTTTGCTCATTAACAACTATTTAAAATCCGTCCTGACGGTAGATATTGAATGTATTGATCTGTCCTGTGACAGGCTGTGAAATAAAAAAAAATATGTGTCAGAACTGTTTGCGTTTTAATTAATGTTTCTGAAAGAGTAAAACATAATTATTATTACTATTTTTATAAAGGAACATAGAGTTTATCATAATGAAATAGCAGTGTGAATATAGTGTAAAAATAACTATGTAATTAGTAAAAAAAAGTATTACCTAAATATATATATATATATATATAATGTATACCTATGTGTATATGTATATATATATATATATATATGTACATATACACATAGGTATACATTATATATATATATATATATATATATATATATATAATGTATACCTATGTGTATATGTATATATATATATATATATATATATATATATAGAGAGAGAGAGAGAGAGAGAGAGGGAGAGAGGGTGAGAGAGAAAGAGAGATAGAGAGGGGAGGGAGAGAGGGAAATAGAGAGGTATTACACTGGTCACGGCATCTCAGAGTATGAACAGCTGGGGAAAGTCTAAAGCAGACTTGAAACTCGGCCGTTTGACTATACCTCTCACTTTTCGTTATCAAACTCACATCGTGTACAGGTTAATTGTAATGCGTATAGCTGTGCACTTTCGCATTTGAACTACCTAGAAGCTCTATGCGTTTATACATAGCTATACATAATGCTAAGTGCAGGCATGAATTCGTTTAGTATACAGACAACTCCAAGATTGTTCGGACAAATTTCGTAATCTGCATCTATTTCCTTGTATTATAACACTTCGTACACACAGTCTAGTGCTAGTTCGCGATTATGATGAACATGTTGTTGACTGTATAATTCAACATGCACTGAATTCAATGTTTCAAGTCTGGAAATAACCGATTGGCTTATGTTGAAATAAATAATCAACGTAATCAGAGATTCATTAAGTCACTTCATTCTTCAAGCTAAATTCTTACAAAATGTTAAAGTAAAACAAAATTAATAGTATTGTTATGTTTAAATAATAATGATAATAATAATAATAATAATAATAATAATAATAATAATAATAATAATAATAATAATAATAATAATAATAATAATAATAACACAAAAATAATACTTGTAAATATTCACATCTGTACATCTCTTTCCAAATTGTATCTATCAATTCACCTATTTGAATTTCTTTAATTACTTTTACGTATCACCCATTGACACGTACATGTTAGGTTTCTTTATATCCGATGTTACCTTCATTCGTCTGAGGGGATATATTCGTTTTAATTTTCTTTACGTAATCCTAAATAAAATCCATTAAGAGTATATGTTCTTAAAAAGAACGCACGACATTTGAAAAGTTTTTATTCATTAAAAGTTATAGCCTTAGAGAATGATATACATTACATGTCCTATGAAAGAATACAACTTGGAAAGCATCCGATTCTGATTGAATGCTATATTTCCTAAAATACGTTTCCTAACATAGGTTAATGTCGAAAACAGTTGTCTTACACGTGCCTTCAAATACTATTATAACCATTGCCTATACTTGATCATACAATTTCCCCACCATATTAAAACAAAACATATTACTGGCTGACCCGAACAAAATGACACCTATGAGATTCACATTATTGTCTTCAGGCATGACACATTTAGTACAAATGAATGTGTGTTTGTGTGTGACTTTTCTACCAAGTTAAAAATATGAATGTATAAATGTCAATTGTCTTATCACTGTTCAATAACATGATCATAGCGTGCACCTCTGCGTGATAAGCACACCTTGCTGCAAGTCAATGTAGCTGTGAAATAACTTTTCCTTGAGGTAAAGTCGGTTTTTAGAGACAGTCTATTTAAGATTACCCTGCACACATAAGTCGAGAGGGTTAGATTCGGTGGTTGTAAAAGCGATTAAAGATTACGTCAACTTCTGATAAGTGTATCATTGACTAAGGATAAAACAAAGTGTTTTATACATTTCTGAATGATCATTTGTGAACAAGTCGTTATTATATCAAAGTCTGTTTGTACCAAATATGTTTTAAGTGAAAAAAGAATTTTTACTTTAATAAACGATTTAAAGGGTGTCATTTTCAGGCACGCACTTCATAATTATGTATATGGGATGTGTTAAGATAATTCACTCCATAACGTAATTTAACAAGAACGTTTTTTTTTTATATATACAACAGGATATCTGAAGTACTTAACATATACGTCTATGTGTTTGTATTTCCCCTACAACACCAGTATTATATATTTACTTATGGTTTTTCGTTTTGTCTTCGGTTGGAGGTAATTCAACATGATTTCTTTACATATTAGATGAGAGATGTCTACGTAGTATGGTTTATCTTTTTCTCAACATATATTTACGTCCATGTTCATTTAGTTAGTCGTACATTTCTGTGTGTTTTAAAGTATATATTAAAGGAAATAAAAATAACTAATTATTTAAATGAGAGGCATAGCTCCTGATTTTATAACTGGCGAACCTTTACTAAAGCAAACTCATAGCACTGTCAACATTTTATATTTTTAGAAGATTATTGCAGCCGAACACTATTGCAACCATAGTGAATCATATTCCATTAACACATCATATTTATTATTATATTTATAATTTAGAGGGGGATCACTCTCCTATACAAGTCTAACGTAAATTGACAAACCACTTCTTGGTCAAGTTCAGGGTAAATAAAAACTTATAGTGATGTCTAAAATATACATATTTAGAAAAATATATTTACATTTGTTTTTATTTGGACTACTATTCTCATCTTGATTGTTATATCCACAACAATTCAACATATGTAACCTTATTCAGGTACATTTTTATAATTTGGGGACCTTTACGGAATCTGTAACCGAAGAGTGAACCTTTTATTAAATCAACGGGGGTGGATTGTTTTCATTCCGTCAACATTACCCAATGGCATAACGGTAAATAGCGTCGGTTAATCAGCGGGTCTAATAACTATCTTTTAAGGGGTTTAAGGTTCAATCTTTACTACAGGCGATAATAACCAAGAATAACAAATTAGCACTAGCACTTTTACCCGATCATAACTGGTACGATTAAAACAATCTGTATCTATGGATTAAATAAAGCGTTCAGTTGTGTCACCAAGTTTGACTAAAAGCTTCCTAATTTTTTGAAAAAGGTCGGACGTTACATCAGCCGAAGTGTTGTCCGAAATATGTTTTATGTCTAAAACATAAATTTAGGAAATAAGGAAAAACATATATGATTGACTATGGTTCCAAAAGTCCTCTCCTGAAAAAAGTTTCCAGAAATATAAAGTTTTGACACTGCTTTGCGCTTTTGAACACTGCACTTGGTCATATAAGAAAGTTATCCTCCTCTGAAATCTAAAATATTCACAAAATAACATTATTTTTTCATGGAATATGATTCAGTATAGTTCCGCTTGTCACAATATCAGGAAAACTCCCTATTTGAATAACTGAATACGACAAGGGCAAACTCACCTACACTAGTAATCAATGATGGGTGACATTATATATTGGAAATAGTCTTAAAGTATAAATAGCTAGGTCGAAGTAATGAACACGTGTCTTGTACCGGAATTCCTTAAACGATTCAGTAATAAATACATTAAACATACTGATGTTTGGACTTTCTAAAATTTTGGATTTCAAGCCACTTAGTGTGGAATGATAAAACGGAAGCTGAATAGGTACATGAAGTTTATTTGCCAAAATGGTGACAGATTTACACTTTTAAGCCAACGCTTTTATTTACTAAAACACGATAACATTTAAGAGAATGATAATCAAATTGCATGACAAAAGCGAAATAAATGCGGAAATAATACGTAGAGAGAGAAAGAGAGAAAGAGAGAGAGAGAGTAATAAAAACAGGATCAATAGTAGAAATATTTATTTGTTTACATTTAGTAATTTCCCACTTTTAAACCTACTTGCGTGATTACGTCTCCAAGGAACGACACTTGTTTGATTTCACTTTGCTTTAGTGATTCGCCTACGGAATAAGAACTTACATACAATATATATATATATATATATATATATATATATATATATATATATATATAGAGAGAGAGAGAGAGAGAGAGAGAGAGAGAGAGAGGCGGGAGAGAGAAAGAGAGATAGATAGAGATATGCTTGTGTGTGTGCCCGTGTTTGGATAAAGATATGGACGTGTGTATTTCTATGTAAAGTAACACACATACTTTAGCTGGGCTCAGTTTTTTTAGGGATGTACGAGTTTGGCAACGTTTGTTGAACATAATAAAAAAACACAAAATTGATCTCTTTCCTGTGGCTTGCATGCCCTGGTATTTTCTCTAAGTAACTTTGGATTAAAAAGGATTACTACTTGTTATGCTTTACTTTTTGTTCATGTAAATAATGGACTATTACTGAACTTGAATGTTTTGATAGTTTTATTAAAATTGACTATTGATAAATATAAAGAAAGGAAGAGGCTGAGAAAATCGAAGAGACTGGCTTAAGCAAGTTCGATATATAATATGAGAGTGAATTAAGTACAAATAACAGCTAAAAGAACAAATAAAATGGATATTTCAGATAGTACTCAAACTTATATTTATTCGTGTGTTTTGTATTACTGGCGTTAATTATTACTGGCAGCGCTACCCGGCGTTACCGGGTGCCATAAAAAGGAAAATAGAAGAGGTTAGTAAGTGGGTGTGACACATATTTATATAAACATTCCTATATATTTACCTCTTTCAATCCGTATCTTTATCTTTCTTTCTTTATTTCTTTTTAACCTCTACCCAGTATATTCCTTAATATTGTTTTAATGTATAGAAATGATTAATAATTCACTTCAGTTTCCAGTTTTAAAGTTATTGCTTACGGGCAACACCCACTTCCATACACTACTCCCTTTCTTCAAAAGTATGATCAAACGTTTCTATCGCAATTTTCGGATGTGACACCGCTCTCATTTAAAACACTCCTTGAAGAAAACACTTCAGTTTTAAAACACACAGTAGACAATCTAATATTACATCAAAAGCCCTCCACATGAACACTAAAAAATCATCTATCAACAAAATGTATGCTCAATAATTGGGAATACATACTAAAATACAAATAATACACACACTATTAAATAATTAATCTTATAACAATCACGTGATTTTCACAAAACCAACTTATTAATATCTAAGCATCACGTTATTTACTTGATAACTACACAGGAAGATTGATCTAGATGGATCCGAAGTTATAAAGGATAAAGACGAATACGGCAAATACATAAAGAAATTACAAAGGATTGAAACAATTAAATGCAGACATCAAATTGTGTAACATATTTAGTGAAATATATAGATATACACAGATATACGAAATTAATACATGTACTAGTGCAGGTAAAATTATTCACTCAAAGACGACAGTTTTTCAGTATTTTAGCCCCCTTTGCGAAAATTAATATCACTATATACTGGGACAAAACTTCATGCCTGGAATATTGTTTAAAATGTAGTTAACAATTCAGTTCAATATTTGGATTCGAGAACGTTTCTAAAACGTGAAGTTTGAAATGTATTACAAAATAAATTAAAAGTAAACAAATCTTGCTTAATAGATTACGGATTAAATGTCAGACTAATATAATAACATCTGTAAATCAAACGTTATTCCCTTATAAGATCTTCATAAATTACAATGTAACTGCAATTGACGGAATATATATATATATATATATATATATATATATATATATATATATATATATATATATATATATTTATAATTTATATCGTACATATGTTACTTATGTTTTACAAAATAAAGGGGTATCTGAATTGCTATGACAGTGGTTAAACCTCTTTTAATTCACTTTGAATGATATTTAAATTAATTACATCGAGCCCATATTTAAACTGTTTATGACCAGCAGATTTTTTAACAATTTTAATTATATCACCCTGGTACAAACGCTAGATTTTTCTCTACTTGGTTGAGCATTTTAGATTCAATTACCAGTATGTTTTTGAAGTAAAACTCATAGTCACACATCTCAATTGCACAGTTGACCTTCCAGCCAGGAGGTAAACCACGTTGGGTTAAACGAACAGTACTTGAGAGTTCGCGCTGTTGTGTCGGTAGGCCAGTTGTTGGAATCTATACTAATGAGTCTTCGAATGACGAAACAAGCTTTTCTAATCTGCCCAATCTTGACAATCCGTTTTGTATACAGCTTTATTGACACGAGGCAACTGTGTTATCCTCGATTAGTAAAAAAGAGACTGCCAAATGTACTAAAAACCGCTATCTACGAAAAAGCATTTTGCTATCGACATTGTAGTAATTTTTCGAATGTTTTATAGTGTTCCAGAAGTATTTTTCGGTGTCATGATGTTTCTTTCCGACGTTAATATTTTGTTCTCGAAATCTTTCTTCGGCTTTTTAAAAAAATGTGTTTCAGAAGTGTTTCTTCGGTTACTTCTTTTTATTCTAGAAATAATCGTCGGATTTTTGTTGTGGTTCTTGGGGACATTTTTGAAAATCTTTCTCCAGTTTTGAAATTGCTGTTCTCGCTGTCTTTCCATGGCATGTGTTGCTGTTGTATTTGCAATTTCATGAATGCTTTTATAGTGAAGTTTACATATTCGATGATTTTAGTGTGGATTTATAGAATATGGCTTTTAGAAGTGTTGTTTTTCTTTTATATTACATTTCTTACGTTATCATGGTTGGCGAAAAATAAAAATATATAGACTCTTTTTCGTCGACCAAAACACTTTTTTAGTTCGCTTTCACGTTGCCATATAATTTACAGTAACCCCTTTTATCAACTGAAACATAAGGTGTTTTTTTTGGGGGGGGGCGGCGGGAATTTACTCTTTTGGAGAGAAAAGAAAATATAATGCATTCCCTTTTAAAAAATCAACACGGTACCGGAATAGCAATCAAGAAATCATTGACCTTTTTGTTTTAAGAGAAAATAAGTTGGTTCTCCCGTTATAAAAACAAAGAAATCCACTTTGGTTAAAATAAACAAACTTTCAGAAATTTTTGGTCCGGTCGTAAAGCCACTTTTAGGAACTACCACATTATCGGGGAAATATGCCGTTTATTTCAGCATGTTCGTGTTTTTCAAGGTTCTCACAAACACTAAATATACCTCGTCGCCAGTTGTTCTATGACCCTTTTTAAATTTCTCAACACTCCCTTTATGTACCTCGGTGCCATTTGGTATGGCCCTGTGAAGTGTACTCGAAACACACAGACTCTGAGTTTAAAGATACACGTGTAAAGATGTATTGTAAAAGTATAATAATACATACAACCAGTATTAGTGGGTCTTGATCGCTATTATCTGACTGGTGTGGTTACACAACTGTAAGGTATATGCTCCCCGTATTAAAATTAGGTAGACAAGTTTATTTCGTTTGTGAGATTAAATATCATGACAATTATGATCATTAGTTTATTTATTATTATTATTATTTATTATACATATATTATTGATTTATTTTAATTAGTTTTGACAGAAAATATTGTTCAACTACATGCCACCGCATCGACGGGACCCACAGCAAATGAAATAACATCAAATATATCTTTAAATTATGAAATAATTCATGTTAAATTTAGTTGAAACTCTTCCATGTATTCACTGAAAAAGGCCAGTATACTGAAATCATATGCCCTTAATAGGGTTAAGATTAAAATTAATATACACTAAACAGTAAAGGTACAAAAGCAAAGAAATCCCCAACTGTTTACACTTTAATTTTCATTAGGAATATGCGAGCACAACAGCAGGGATATACATTTTACTGGTAGGAATGTTTCTTCAGCGCAAACCATCGAACCAGAATTAATCGTGTATACAAAATCTCTTAGGCTTTTCCGAAGGGAATTCGGCTGGAACTCATCGTCTACTTTTATTGACAAACGTTCTGATCGATCTGATGTTCTTATAGAAGCTAGCTAATATCGACTGGGCCTAGGTCAATCCAGTAAGAACTTAGACTTTGGCTGTAAGCTACGTGTTGAACCCTTAGGCAAGGTTACAAATAAAGAACCGAAATAAAATTCCATTCTATTTCCTATATTTGTCATATTAGAGCCCTGGGGTACTGTTTTTTGTCCAGACAAAACGAAAATTTCAGTGAAATGAGACATACCAAGGTTTACAGTTAACATTTTTTGATTTATAAGATTTAAAATTTTTGTTTGAGGAACGTCAATCGGAATTGTAAGAAAATGTATTGTATTGTTGAGAAAATACAGTAACAATCGTGTATATATTTAAAACAATAGTAAAAGCTGTTAATTCTAATAAATTAAAGTGTGAAACTAAAAATTGACTTGTATACAACAAGAATACCTTAATTTTCATTAATAAATTACAATGATGCTAGTGTTGTATAGAATAATTGTTCCACTCGGGCGTGATTGATAAGGATACTATAACAGTAAGTAAAATACCAGTAAAAATCTTTATTTGCAATGCTTATGTTAACAGTGCTAAAATAGTGACAATGTGTATATTTTTAATAAGAAAAATTCCTACCAGTAACATACATATCCCTGTGTTGCTCGTATACCCTTAATGACAATAAAAGTGTAAAAATTTGTGAATTTTTTTGCTTTTCTTTATTTAGTGTTTAGTGTATATCAATTTTCATTTTAACCCTATTAAGGGCATATGCTTTCAGTATACTAGCATTTTTCATGGAATGTTACTACTTTTGTAAAGGCTATGCCTCACTACAATGCCTTCTAATAACTGATATAGTTGATAGTTTGACTAATCAATGTTTCTTCAAATATTCACAGATAAATATTTGTTTTTAAAATTATGATGCGTGTATATTTAATCATGATACCATTAAAACTAGGACACATTTTTACACAGTTATTATATATATATGTATATATATATATATATATATATATATATATATATATGTATATATATATATATATATATTAACTGTAAGTTACTCAACGTTGTTTTCTTTTAAGCTTTCTTATTAATATGCTAAAAAGTAACTTAGTTATGGGATTGAGCTTTGTTTGAAAAATTGTTTTATTATTCTTATTCTACAATAATCTGTATGTATATATATATATATATATATATATATATATATACATATATATATATATATATAATCAACAAGTATAGATATATATATATATAGATAGATAGAGATAGATAGGTAGGTCGATATTTCGTTGACTTTCGTTGTGAGACATTGCATATTTTTAGATTTCATCTGGCAGGAAATCGTGATAAAAACTTCCTCACTCAATTAAATGAATTACATTTCATTGAAAGTAATTAAATGGAGTCAATAATCATTTGTTTTCATGAGAGAAAGTTCAGTGAGAAATGTCGGAAATATTAAAATGGTTAAGTTTATAAGTTTGTTCATGAGAAGCCGTCATTGAAAGTGGATCCAATAAGTGGGTGTGGGTGTCGTCTTTAGTGTGAGTATGCGTAATACAGTGAAAGAGTTGATGCATTGTGTCTGTGTGTGGGTTGGTGTCATTGTGTATGCGTTATTGTTGTCTGTGTCTTCGTTGGTGCCATTGTGTAGATGTGTGCGTGGCTCAATACAATAGTTATTTTAAAGGTGTATTGGAATTTTATGAAAAAGTAAGGTATATGGTAAACTGAAATTTAAATGCCATCAACTAGACCCTAGACCCTCTATATCTGCCAAACATCAGCTGAATCTATCAAATAGTGGATGAGATGCAGGGTGGCACATACGTGCGTACGTCTGTACGTACACACGGAAAACATGATTTCATGATCGAATTTTCTGGATCGCTGAGTTGCCTTGACTAATGATGCTGAAATTCTACACACTTATAGAACCTATAGAAAACAATTGTGCAAAGTTTTAACTAATTTGGTATATTGTTTTTTTAGTTATGATTGATCAAAGAAATGAGATTTCCAGCAAAGGTCGTTTTTGAAGTCTATTAAGAGATAGAGCGCTCACGCGCCTTCCTAGATTCATTATTTTAAAATTATTTCGTGGGTTAATCTTATTTAAGAAATGTTTTTATTAAAATTAAAAATCTAATTTCTAAGCGATGTTTTAATCAAATATGTCATTTTAATAAGCAGATATATCCACTTGAAATGTGTATAGTAGGTTTTTTCACTTGTATTAATAAGTAATTCGATTGATATACATATGTATATACACGTATATATATACACACACACACACACACACATATATAAATATATATATACATCCATATACATAAGTTTAATATATATTATTCTGATATTTTCTTCATTTCTTTAGTTTTTACTTTTTAGTGAAAGAGTTTTAAGTTTAATATTACTATCATTTGTGGTTGGGTAGGATACATTTGGATCTATACGTTTTATGTGGGTTTCTATCATATTATTTTTTGATATTAACATCACTTTTATTTGGAACTAGTTGCAAATTATATACTGAGTGGGGGCTCATATTATTTTATTTTTTATTTTATTTTACTTTTATTCATTTATTTTATATGATTGTATTTATTCAACCGGTATTGCATACAGCAGTAAATGTCTGAACTAAATAGCAGACCTCAACCTGGTACATCATTTATATCCGTATGATTTCAACTATTAACCAAAAGCACACACACGTGTAAACACGCACGCTCACACACACATTCTCACCCCCCACCCACATATATATATATATATATATATATATATATATATAATATATATAGAGAGAGTGTCAGATTGTATATGAAAATAAATCAAACAAAGTGCTCGATCATATAAGAGAGCTAATATAATTTATTTAGATACTGTATATTACATATTGCAGCAATGAACCGCGGTTTCATGTACCGCGGTTTCATCCAAATGTCTAAATCTGCCCTTTTGGATGAAACCGGTGTACATTGCTGAAATATGTAATATACAGTATCTAAATAAAGTATATATATATATATATATATATATATATATATATATATATATATATATATACGCATATATATATATATAAAAGGAGATTGTAGTTTGCTTGAAGCATTGCTGGTAAATGTATTCAGACTTTAGAAATGAGATTGGAAACTTGAGAAGGAATTTGAGTTGTGAAGTGGATAAAAGCCAAGGATGGGACCTTTTTTTTTTATTAGCAGGGGAATGGGGGGGAATAAGAGAGAGGATTATAAAAAAAAAAGTAAGTAAGTTGTGGGTGGGAGTGTGAGGAGGTGGGAGTGTGAGGATGTAAGAATCAGAGGATGAAGGGAGATGACAACTCGAATCTGTTATTCAAGGCAGGGCGAAATTTAGAGATTAGGATAGCTTCCGAAATTCGAAGCTGGCCTATATTGCGGACAGAGTTGAGGATGCGGACACTAATGGAGCGATGTGTGTTGCCACATGAAATTAAGTGTTTATGGAAGGAGGAAATGTGGGTGTTTAGATGCTCTTTAATACGTTGGTGTAGAGGCCTAACGGTACTATCGATGTAGAACTTTTGGCACTTAGAGCATTGCAGAGTTTGCATACACCAAGAAAATGTTCCGACTTTCGGAGAAGCGGGCTAGGACCGGCTGCCAGATCAACTTCCTGAAGAGATGCCTCAGACATGGAATTTTCCCCAACACTATCAAGAACATTCACCTACCGTCGTGCTTCTACCTATCCACTCTCTACTCTGCACGCTCGTTGATACATACCTTTTGTATAAAAAAAACCCATCAAACACCTCCATTGCAAGCTACACCAACATATCAACGCTATGTCTGATAGCAAACCCCCCCCCCCTCACACCTTCCACCCCACATCTCCACATCTGTCAACAAAGCTTTCCACCACTGTTTCCACACGGAAAAAAACAGACTCATACTTAAATTCAACTGGCTCCACCAAAAACAGATCTTACAGCCACTTACCAATTATGGAGCTGTACACGGACCCCCTCTCTATCCTCAAGCTACTACCCAACCACTTATCACTGACCTCACGTGTTCTCTCTCCGCAACAGAAACTGATCTCCTCAGCCTCGGACCCAAATTCTTCGTTACACAAAAACTTAATGACCAAACCCTCCTCGATATTGAAACACAGTTCTACAGGACAGCGTACCATTTGAAATGGTTATCAGCCTTTGAACCACCCTCCCTGGACCCACTTAACGACTCCACCCCCACCGATCCCCCTAATTTTTCATCCAACCCCTTCCCCGTTTATCAACCTGACCGCCCCCTACACCCTCCTCCTGAAAACCACCCTTTAGACCTAAAGTTGGTAAATCTCAAACATAAGATTTTCTCCATAATACAACGGGAAAAACACCGTATCACACCAAATATCTCCCATTCCCAGCGTCTCACCCTCAAAGGCCTTAAGAAAAAAACCCTGGTCTACCTACCCTCTGACAAAGGCAAGGAATTCTGCATTATCTCCCAAGAATCCTACAATACTCTCGCCCTAGAACACCTCAGCAATACATCCCTTTACACACCCGATAATGACATCTCTGCTACCCGCATACAAACCACTATTAACAACGCTTGGTCCCAAATTTGCTCCAGACGTAATCTCCCCAAGGCTTATAGGCTCAATCTCACCACTAGAAACAGTAGACTCCCCACCTTTTACCATCTTATTAAAACCCACAAAACCAGCAACCACCTACAGATCAGACCAATAGTCTCCAGTACTGAGGGACCTCTTTACAAGATCTCCTGGCTCCTCTCCCACTTACTTAAACCGCTACTCCCTACCTTCCCGGCACACGTCAGCAGCTCTGACCAGGTAATAGATAGACTCAACTTGCTCCAACCCCAACAGCTCCGCGTCAACAACTACATCTTCAGCCTTGACGTAGTCTCCCTTTATACTTCCATTCCCGCACACCCCGCCATTGACCTCATAACTGACCACATCTCCTCTAACAATCTTGACTGTTTTGGGCTTACCCCTACAGACATTCATCAGCTCTTACGTATCATTGTGGATAACACCTACTTTAAGTACCAACAAGACACATACAAACAAGTCTCTGGCCTACCCATGGGTTCCAGTCTCTCCGGCCTCCTCGCCATTTCTTACATGAACAGACTGGAGCAGCAAGCACTTAGCACCTGCCATTCCCATATTTTCTTCTCGAGATACGTCGACGACATTTTGATCCTCACTTCATCCCGAGAGGAAGCTATCTCTATCTTTAATACATTTAATAATTCCGACCCCCACATTAAATTCACCATCGAACATCCCAACACCTCAGGCTCTCTCTCACTTCTAGACTTCAAACTCAGCATTAATGACGACGGATCTCTCCACACCACTTTCTATAGAAAACCCGCCTGCAGGAATCTCTTTATCCACTACAAATCCGCACTACCCCTCAAATCCAAAATTAGTTACGCACAAACCGAAATCACCCGCATACAAGACAAATGCTCTTCTTCTTCCGATAAAACAACACACACCGAAGCCTTCCACCAAACTCTATTGACCAACGGCTTCCCGCTAACTACCATATCTAGCCTTAACAACACCAGAAGACGTAGACACCACACTCTCACCAACACTTGCTTCCTTAAACTCCCCTTCTTTAGCGACCGTATCACTTCTGCTATCCGCAATGCCATACGTAGTGAGAACCTTAACATACAACTTTCTCACACAGGCACCTCTCTCCGACAACATTTATCCAAAAAAAGCCACTACACCCCAGACCCCTGCTCTCTAGCTAGTTGCCCCATCCCCAACTCTGGCCTCTGCTTCCGCACATATACAGTATACAACCTGCAATGCTCTAAGTGCCAAAAGTTCTACATCGGTAGTACCGTTAGGCCTCTACACCAACGTATTAAAGAGCATCTAAACACCCACATTTCCTCCTTCCATAAACACTTAATTTCATGTGGCAACACACATCGCTCCATTAGTGTCCGCATCCTCAACTCTGTCCGCAATATAGGCCAGCTTCGAATTTCGGAAGCTATCCTAATCTCTAAATTTCGCCCTGCCTTGAATAACAGATTCGAGTTGTCATCTCCCTTCATCCTCTGATTCTTACATCCTCACACTCCCACCTCCTCACACTCCCACCCACCACTTACTTACTTTTTTTTTTTTATAATCCTCTCTCTTCTTGTTCCCCCCTTCCCCTGCTAATAAAAAAAAAAAAAAGGTCCCATCCTTGGCTTTTATCCACTTCACAACTCAAATTCCTTCTCAAGTTTCCAATCTCATTTCTAAAGTCTGAATATATTATTTAGAATAAGTTATCTCCCTTTGACAGTAAATTTAAATTTACATTTGAAGAGAATAAATGAAAAAAAAAAAAAATAAATAAATAAATAAATAAATAAAGATTGATGAGTCATGTAAAATGAAACATAATAAAATTTTAAATTTAAAAAATTGGTATATTACTAAACTAATGTTTATAATGTTTTAACCTTAGTTATATGATTGCTTAATGGAATTTTGACGTTTTCTGCGTTCCTACTGCCAATTGTTTTTCCCCTGTATCACGATGATCTGACACCGGTTTTTTCACGTTTTTCCGACCCTCTCGGTCTTCTATTGTTGTCTTCTGATAATGAAAGTTGTTCTTTCGAAAATTTAAGATTACCCTTTGCCGATCTGTTACTTACCAAAAAAAAAAAATACTATTTGGTATTTAATCAGTTTTCGTGAAATTATTAATAAATCGTTTTGAGTTTCACTCTCTCCCTGCGTTTATTTCTTTTCACTTTTCCATCTCACGGCAACCACATCGCATTGCTATAGCCTTGGACGACTAATTTATATATATATATATATATATATATATATATATATATATATATATATATATGCGTATGCTAATAAAAATACACAACACCCGTACGCATAAAAACGCAGCCACCCCACCCCTCACTTACCCACCTACACACCCACACCGACACACACCCATATATATATATATATATATATATATATATATATATATATATATATATATATATATATATAATAACATTATGCTTTTAAATTAAGTATTGAAACATATACATTACGAAGTTGCGGTGGAAGTTTCTTGTTTTGTATCCAATCGTGAGAATGTCGAATGTGGTAGAATAAGAATTACATTTTTTCAGCGATACTATGTAAGTGCACATAGTATTTATTGGCTATGCCCTTGCAAGGCACAAGTTTGTTATGATGTTTCATTCATTCAAAACTAGTTAGACAACCGTTACTTAGGAATCTTGTGTACTATTTTAATGAAAATAATGCGACGTGTCTGCGAAATGAGATAGCAATCCATACGTGTTCCGAAATGTATTAGAGACAGCGAAAGGACAACACTAACTTAGTTGTACATAGCAAGCAGATTGCATGTATATATATATATATATATATATATATATATACATATATATATATACATATATATACATATATATATATGCATATATATATACATATATATATATATATATACATATATATATATATATATATATATATATATATATATATATATATATGTAAAATACAAGTAAGGTTATTGTCGATGGTCATTATCCAGTAAAACATGATTGGCTTTAGCAACAAATAGCCTAATAATGAACGGAACTGTAAAAAGATGATAGTATTTGAAGTTGTTCAAATCGAAAAAAAAATAGGTATACTGAAAATAAAACCAACAATTAAAAAAAGTAAAACACGATTCTAAATACAGTTATGTAGTTGCTCAGCAAAATGTCTTTATTCTTTTTACAAAAAAAATAGTAATTTTCAAATTAATTAGTTTTTACATTAAAAAATTTTATGCAATAAATGTGTGCTTTAAAACATTATTTGTAATAAGATTAAAAAATACACAAATGCTTTTTAATAAAAAACTCAAAGTAAATATATTATTGTTGAGCGACTTCTACTATAAATTTCAGATGATATGTTGTTTGCATATCATTAATTAAAAAAGACGCCCTAGTCTTGCGTCCATCTCTATGTCTCTGTCTTCTACCTATGTCTTTTTCGCGCGCTCTCTCCCCCTTTTTCTCTTTTTCTTTTTCTCTACTTTTCTCTTTCTTTATATAATTCTCTATTTTTTCTCTCTATCTTTCTATATCACTCTCTTTTTTAAAATACTACTTTCTGTGCGTTCGTAATAAAACGTTATACTTAATAATCATAAGGGTGCTAACCAAATGTGGTTCAATCATATTCCATTACAATCTAATTCTATTGATTATAAAAACAATGTATGGAAGTGTTACAATGGGTATATATCGGAGCTAATAAGTAAATATAAAAATAGAGCAATCAAAACTAATTATATAGTTTCGGCTTCTAACATACATACATACATATACATAGTCTCCATTATTAATAGATGCGTGTGTTTGTCGATACCTATGTGTACAATTAAAACATATCAAAAACACATGATTGTGTAAATGTGACCAAAAATCTTGAAAGAAATGACGTGTCGCGTAGATTAAATGTAATTATTTTATTCACCCCCCCACGCCATATAATCTTAGGAAAAAACAGCAGAAAACCTTATTTTTCTAACACGTTTATACTTGTAAATATGCTTCTATGTTTTATTTTATTCATTTAAAAATGATAACATCTACAAGTCCATGCTTTTAAATTGTGCTACTTAATGTTGTAATTATACAAAAAATGCATATTTGTGTTTGTTTAATTATATAATTCCAAAAAATCATGTGAAATATGTCGTCATTGAAAGAAAATTTAATAGCGGGAAATGAAGATTCTTCCTGTGTATTTCCAAGCGATTCTTTGTCTCATTGTTGTGAGGACAATGGCGCTTAGTCTGTGCTATTATATTACCGACACAAATCTGAATAGATTTTAAAAGACAGTATTGAATGCATTTCTGAATACTTTCAATGCGTGCAGATATTTAACTATTCGTCGGTTACATTGTCTAAGTGAAATCTATTCTCGTTACATACAGTAGTCATTCAAAACATAACTTCAAAAACATACCCGAACAGACACAGTCACTAGCACCCACGCATACACGCATATATATATATATATATATATATATATATATATATATATATATATATATAGTTAGATGTGTATGTATATATATATATATATATATATATATACATATATATGCTTATATATATATGTATTTATTTTTATATAAATTGTTAAAGTAAACTTAATGTTTACATAGTAGCTCAATAACCTATGACTAGGGCTGTGAATTAAAAATAATGTAAAATTTAGAAATTACCGAGACACTGCATATCTCCTTCAAAATACTTTATTGACAGACAATTGTTTCTGCCTACACCGAGAACACATATTCTTATGATATACAACATATTCCAACTGCCCATGAAAGGGCGTCTTCAGTATATGAGCAAACACTGCCAGGTTTTATTACAAGGAAGTCGAGAATGTCGGCAGTTCCTACAATAACAATTCAAACCGAAACTAAAATAGTGGCATCAGCTTCTAAAACAATTAAAGATTTAATAAACATCAACTGCCGCCACACACTCACTTGTAAGGCCACTCTTTCCAATGCCGAATGCGCCCAGATTGTAAAATATGCGGATACATTCAATATATCGGCTGAAAATCATCGCTTGATAATGATCAATTTCTAATTGGAAGTGTATTTTTGAGCCGCTTCTAGTGAAAATAAAATAAAACAAAAAAATTAATTTTGGTGAAACTGGACCTAATACACATTTTCAGACATATCTTAACGTAATATAATCACCTAATATTGGACTTGTTTGAGGCGTATTACCAAGCCGCTTCCAGTTAAAGCAATATTATTTGACATTTGCAATTTATGAGGGGGTTGGGATCAAATTACTATGTTTACAACTTTGAGACCATATACATAATTTTAGCCATATTTTAGCGTACAGTACTCACATAACGTTGGTTAGAGTTTCGTTGGAAACGTATTATCGAGCCACTTTTAGTGAAATAGATGTGTTCAATTAGTAAGTTAAATATAATAACGTACAAGTGAACATTAAATGATTTAGCGCACCATTGCACAGATTTACGTGTGTAGTTTTGTTATTACAGCGTAAAAGAATTTAGGAAACTAAAGGTCATTTACTACTATGTAATAACTTATTGATACTTATCTATGTATGGTCGTGTTAAACTGTTACTTATATTAGTAAAAATGGTTGCAGCGAAATCCAACAATTTACAAAACGAAAGCGAAATAAACAATACAAACAAGTAAGAGTTTCATACTACATTGTTATTGACTGAAATCTGCCGGTGGTAACGGCCATTTCAAAACGAGCCACACTCTTTGACGACTATGAACTTCTCTGTAGCAGCAAACGCCTCGACAGTGGACGCGTTCAGAGAAGACACAGTGTTGTGGACGTGCTAGTTGCTTATCTGGCTCGTCTTGATCTTCGGTGCAGAAGCGGTGTTCTGCTGGGAAACGTACAGGTGTCCGGCAGCGACTTGTCCATCACCGTCTTCACCACCCTCCTCGGCACCTGTTGGTAGATTACAGCGGTGACTGTGAGGCCATTTTGAAAGAAGAACATAGACATGACACCCCTCGTTGGTGATGACGTCAGCACCATGACGAAGTAGCGAAAATCCGTACGTTTAACGATGGGGATCTCCTTCGACTTCGAATCAATGTCCTTCTTGATTGTTCGGCAGATCGTCGACTTGTTACAGACAATATCAGCGGCGAGCTCGGCGTAACTTAACCTTCCGGGGTTTTCTGTAACACCAAGTATTTGAACATCAACACACTAAATAGGTATTTCAATCACTCCATTGTGTCTACTTTAAATCTTGTATATTTGCCATTTTATTTGATATCGCCGTAATAACGTATGTTTATACTAGTATCAGCAAAGAAAAGAGGCGGACACCAATACAAGTATTCCAAACATGTTAGATATTATACATATAATAATACAGTAAGGCACTTTCTTTTGTGTTATCAACTTCCATACACATTTAATAAAAAAGAAGATCGACTGATTAGCAAATGAAGAGTTCGAACACAAATCGGGATAACTCCAATTCGTTTAAATTGAGACCTTAACCGATAAAAAGACAAATATATTAAAGCTCCACTTCGAAAGAAAGCTGATTTTAATTGAAATCCAACAGAAATTAGTTCGGTATAATATTATGTAACACATAGTTTGGGGATGTTGTTGAGCGTTTAAATACAACACTTTTTGTAGGGACAGTTTCGGGATTTTGAAAATGACGTTTATAGCGTTTTGCATTCGAACACCTTAAATATAGAGTTGTATCATTATTCTGATGTTAGTGTGATAATAAACATTACGATAACACAAATGCATTTTTAAAAAGTTGCATTAGTTTTATATATTTGAAGAATAGTTTACTGATTAAATATCAAATACATACTTAATGGTTTGAACAGAAGTAAATTGCTACACTTTTAAATAAATAAACATATTCGCTTATTTATTAAACATACATATAGCTAGCCATTATTTTTATTGTGAAAAAAAGTAATTTCGCCCGATAGTAGTAACCCTTATATATGTTATTTTAAAAGGAATATTATAATTATTATTGACAGTAAATTATACAGGTTTATGTAGAACGCCAACGGCATGTTCAAGTGCACCTTCTATTATTCAATATCAATAATATTATATTTAAATGATATTTCAAACAATTTCATTTATTGAAGCAAAAGAAAAATGATATTGTATGAATATAATACGAAGAGATGATTAAACAGAATGTAGTTTGTTCTAACGAAAATAAAGTAAATATTAATTAAAGATAAACGCTCGTTTAGAAGATAATTATTTGCCCTTGTTAAATTACAATTTCATTTCACTCATCGCTTGCAATTATTCAGGAAATTAAGATCGTTTTATTTGTATTCTATTAACGATGATCAAGGACACTAAAGAACAGTTTCTAATGATGTTTCGTCTTTGCGTTCGCTTACAATGAAATGTTTCTCTTTATTTTGTTGTGTCGTTTTTCTTGCTCGTCATCATTATATTATTTTAAATCATATAAATAAATTAAAGCCGACACTAATGTTATCTAATTGCTTTTGTAATTATTTTCAATTTGCAGCATTCAGCTTTGTCTCCGCCTTTCTTTTTTGTCATTGATTACAAAGTTGAGTACGCCGTGTTTGTGTGCCGATCATTTAAAATGCACTCAAGCAAATTTCAGAATGACATATAACTGCTTTAGTAAAACAAGGGGAAGCTCTTGTGTACCCATTTGTTGGTCTTAGTAAAGATGCTCAATTGAATTTCTTTGAATATTGCAAACAAGCGTCGGTTGGGCGTAAAATAATAGACTACTATTGTTTCTCAGAAGTATAAGACAATATACTAATATTATTTCCTATTTTTTAGATGAAGGTTAATTATGTAACTTATGTTGATTATAGAACTACTCTTCTCATTTTGGATGTTATTTTCACTATATTTCAGCCGATGTAACAGCTGACTTTCTTCATGCGCGTATCGTCGGACTTGGTAATATATACATAATATAGAACCCTATATTTAATCCATAGTTGCACGATCGACCCGTGCCGCAATGGATATAGTACTAAGTGACACTAAGATTTAGTTACAGTTTTTAGATACAGCGTCAGTTTGCAAATAATGTGTATATGGGCTATATCGTCAAATGTTGAGAGTACGTCTAAAATTTCGAAAATAGTCTACTATAAGAGTTGTGTATTTACTTAAATGTTTATATTAAATAAGAAAAAAGCACTAAAATATAGTATTCATTAGCGCAGCAAGCCAGCGTCGTCCAGTGTATTATTTCCATAAAATACGTAGTTTACAGAAAATTCAAACAAAAATAGCATTGCCCCGGGTTAAGTTCGAACTTTAAAATATATCTCTAATGGTAGCGCTTTACTCGATTGACCCACGAAAAAAGGTACAAACACATACCACTGTTTAATCCATTAAGCACAACTTACTTTTCTTGTTTACTAACCCTCCCCTTTTCTATATGAAGACGATGTAGGTTTAAGTAGAAGAAAAATACTACCCAAGGAAAAGTGTCTATATAGAAGATGATTATCCTAAAAAAATTATTACCGTTTTATTTGTTTGCTGGAAGGCATAGTAGGTTTTACTGTGAGGCTAATTACACGTCACCTTTCTTCATTCTTAGCTGATAACAATAAAGCATCGATCAGCATAAAATATTAATATCGATTCAATTTTATGAGAATATTGTTTGTTCTTTTGAAGAAGTTGGGCAATTATGTGAGATTTGTGTTATCTATGTTTTGTAAACAACATTACCATAATTTTTACTTTATATATAAGATTGTCAGTATAAATTACAAAGGTAATAGAGGGGTATGAGAGGTTTGATTGCTATACTCTATTATGTAAGCAGTGTGAGATCACTTCTCATAATATAAAATTGATTTAGGCGCAATTAACTTATCTGCCCTATTTAAACACTGTCGATTATTTAATGCCCAAAGTAAAATAAACAATATCGACCAGTTTCAATTAATGGCACACAACTCCGGTCAATAAAATAAGTGATGCAGTTCTTCAAATACTAAATCCGTTCAGAAAATTCAAAAGGCTTGATAATTGCATGATTCAGTATAACCTGCGTGCTACTAATAATTTAATACTTACATTATTTATTAACGTTGACTAATGTTTCATGTTTGATCAAAGGTTATCACCCTCTACCTCTTGTAAAAAAGATGTATTTGGCCGATTTTTGAAGATGCAATGTCAAAATATAATTTATTAAATTTCATCGGATTCCAACACTGGGTCAAACGTGCAATTAGAACTAAAATCGACTTTCATAGCTTTCTGTTTAGGATTAAAGTGTAGTATGTGTTCTGTACCTAAACACATAATATCATGATGGGGACTGGGTTGGTGCAGACCTCAACAAAATTCCAACATATTGCAACGTCTTACAGGGTTATTTCAGATACACACCCTTAACACGTTATATAATTTAACTACATCAATCAAAGTACTAAGATACGTATGTTTCAGTTTGTACATAGTGTGCTATAATAATATCCGGGGGGGGGGCGTTCGCACAACACGTACAGAGAATGCACGAACCACTATACAATAGATGATATATACAACTGTTGAATGCTCACGAGACCCGCTATAACTTACTAAGCATGCTTATATTAAGCTATTTATCGTTAAGAATTACTTCTAAGTCATGTATATTACTGAAGTGTAAATATCAAGAATTGTATAATGCTACTCTCCCGGTCACTCGTAATCGTTATAGGCATAATACTCAAATGCTATATGTGTACTACATATTTAGTGGTAATCAATTCATCCATTATTCTTAATGTACATTCATAACGAAAATGAATGGCAAACGACACTCTTACATCGGGATTGAAAACAGAGATCGAGAAGAGCAAGTAGTATTATCGACAACCGTATGAATATATAAAACGCACTGAATTAAAAGAAGAAGAAAACACTACTGCAATCAAATTACAGCTGCGTTTGAAACAAAATCATTTTCAAGTGATAACCATTTAGTTCAAATAAGATGTGGATGTGAAATATGTTTTGCAATTAGCCAAACCAACCTCGCTGCAAATCTCAATACGACCAGAAATATACAGAAACTGATGACATATGTTTAGCTACTGAAACGAGACAGAAGTAAGTCATATATATTGAGATCGAATTAGCAATTTCATCAACATCTTAATCCCTCGAATGATAAGTGTGTGAGTCTAAAGTGGGGTAAGGAAATAATATAGAGACGTGATCATGATGAAACCGAAGCTTCAATCCGTGTATAAAGAGTTGTGTTCTGAATATATTTTCTAAAAATGCATCGATGGATGCCTAATTCATTTCAATATAAATGGATTAAATACCCGTTAATCGTAATAACTCGTCCAAACTGCATGAACATATAATTGCGGTAGTTTTCCTTTTCATAAATTCCTTAAAGATAATGTTTTAATAAACGTGGATCTCTCTACCCAATATAATGTGCTCTGACGAACGACCTGTTGGCCGGAACGTCGGATATATGACATTTTATGCAATTTTGAACCCATTATAGTACGGATGCTTTTCTAATCTCTTTCTCGTTGCCCGTTTATATATTATATTTGCATATATATATATATATATATATATATATATATATATATATATATATATATATATATATATATATATATATATATATCTGTGTGTGTGTATATATATAAATACGATATATACTATGTATACTGGTGTATACTGATGTATACATATATATATATATATATATATATATATATATATATATATATATATATAATACACACATATATATATATGTGTATATATACATATGGTATATACTGATGTATATATATATATAATATGAGATATACTGATGTATATATATATATATATAAATATATGTATACACACATACATATATATATATATAAATATATATATATATATGATATATACTGGTGTATACATATATATATATATATATATTTATATATATATATATATATATAGCATAATATAAAATCAAATAATAAAATAAGGTGCACATCAAATTTTATTAGAATCTAAAGTTCAGGCAAAGTATCTTAAAGTCCTTAACTCATGAGTGTTCAAAGATAAGTATTCTCCTCAGAGGACCATTACCGCAGTGACATCACTGCAGGTAATAAAATCACACCTTGAAAATATATAAAAATATATGTAAAAATGCATAAAATTATATAACACATCAAATACATCAGCTCAAAACATACTTTTGCTAAAGCTATACGATCAAAGTCATACAATTTAAAACAAATTCAGGAAAGATGTCTAAGATGTTAATTGAAGATTGATCCAGGTAGTAAGTGAGAATCCAAAAATGAAAGAATTGATTAAATTGAAAAAGTGTATCTAGTCGGAAAATGAGTCCGCAATCGATGCAATAAATGACAGTTAAAAATGTATCTAATGTTGATGTTAAATTAATAAAACGATAAAGGACCCAAATCAAATCAAAAGTTCTGTATACTCACTTAGTGTTGAAATCATAATTAGTGTTGAAATCATAATCATAATCATAATCAATTCTTTCAGTTTTTAAGTGCAAAATGTATATAGAATAGGTGTACGATAAAATAAACTAAAATTTGAAAATAAACTACTATTCTGACGAACGAGAACATTGCATGTCTAACTGGTAGACTGCTTAACTTCGAAAATGTCCTCTATTTTCAGAGTTAAAGCCTCGTTAACCCATTACTCATATATAATTTAATAATCAAAGACATATTAAACTAATATGGATCAAGTCTATTCACCTGGAAATCCCAAATACCATGGATCCAAACAAATAGACCCACAATTTCAAAATTTATTGTAACATAATTGTAAACTTAAAGGATATTTTAATTGTTTAATTTCTAGTTTCATCAACATTGCATATATATAACCATATTAATAACACTGCTTATAAAACTCATTCTATATTAACTTGCTAGATTAGATTTTGTTTTTTCTTACTCTCGCTGCTTTTGTGCAGAAAAATGTGTGTATGAATACATGTTTATACTATATTATTCTGAGTTTGTTATCGGACAATTAGTATGAATACGACAAAACTTATCTTTATTTTTAGTTAATATGCGATTAATTTCATTATAAGTTCTCGAAAAATGTATGATTTCAAAAATGAATATATTCATGTATACAACACAAAATAAAATATTAATATGAATCGAAAAATGTTGATTATGTCATAAGTGTTCAAAAATAAAAGCTAGTCTAGTAATCAAACTTGTAAACTATTGTATTAGTTCACGTGTAATAAGACACACGTTATGCACAAGTGACAGTCATACTGAATTGTTGCAAAAACATAGTTAGAAGCTTTTTTAAGCATGTTATTCTAGAAAACAAACATTGTACTTAATCTCATTGTTGATGTGTATCCGTACTTACAGCATATGGGGGAGAAATTATCGTGTATGTACATATATTACGTTATTCTTTAACGGGGTTTTAAAAACTCAGACCCTTGATCGTCTGAAAATATAAAGAACACTAAGACACTGATGTTAATTAATAAGTACATGTATTAATGCATGTACCTTGCATCATTCATAAACTTAGACTAAAGATGTTACAAACATGTTAATATATATTCTGCCGTTTAAGCAAGGCAGTAAGAGATACAGAAAGAGATAGAGGGAAGGGGTATACACGAATAGAAGCAGATATAAAGATGGTGTTGCGTTTCACCTAGCTACATTGTGCGTCCACCTCTCGGGGACAGGCTCAATTACGCGTCCGCTCTGCTTGAATTGTTACCAGAAATAGACCGAATTCACTCTCCACCTGAAGTTACATGTATTCGTCGACTTCCGTTTACAAAAGGTAAACTTCTTACATCTTATAAGTAAATAACACCCCCACTAAAAAAATTATCGTCTTTATTTAACACATATTTGATCTCTTGAATAAAAGACTACAAAATTAGTTTTGACTCTGGTTTATACTTCTAATGTACTATACTAAATTACCATTATATCTGCAGTTCATCCCCGGGTAGGCGTTAACATATAGAGCCTACAACAACTCCTTTCTGGCGCCCAGTATATCAGTGAGGATCTGTCCTCGACAATCAGTTCGGCACACACTCGACTAATGCTGGCCTTTTTCCTGTGGAGATGTTTTATTTTGTTCTGGTCATGTCATAGGAATTCCATCTTCTCAGGTATTTTTATTCTCGTAATCTGAATGAGTTAGTTTACAGTTAACTTCCTCATACGTACTGACAGGTAAATAAAGTGAGGCTACTCGCTAAATTTTAAGGGTAATGTTGCGCTGTCATATTTTGCAAACATTCTTGGTTTGGACCACACTTACCGCGGGTGGAGGGAAATAATTGCCTAGTGGGGCACATCGGTTCAGCACACATTACCTGCTGTGATCATCAGACTCAAGAAACAGAATACTAACTCGTCTATAAAAAGTATAATCACTAATATTCTGATGTAAACGTACATTTTTTCATAAATTTGACGGATGACATGTGATCTACAAGAATTTACAAAATATTTTTTTAATATAAGATCTCGTAATATGAACGAATAGTAACGCCCAAAGGTAGAAATGTTCATCATATTGAGTAATCAATACTCTTTTTGCGCGATGAATGCCGATTTATCGCGAACATTCGGACTGAATTTACATAACATATTTCAATTATTTCATAGAGGCGGCTTAAAAATAGTAAGGCAAAAATGAATGGTTCTTGCAGCAATTAAGCCCTTCGATGTTCTATATATGCACATAATAGAACGTTCTTCATACCTGCTACACATATAAACATCGTACATATTCTGGGAATATACTGGTAATAAATATTCTTAATAATTGTAGTCATTTTATCTTGATATATCGAGTATACAGTCTAAAATTAGTTTGTTTTCTGAATTGAAAAATAAGTACACGTCCATATATATATATATATATATATATATATATATATATATATATATATATATATATATATATATATATATATATATGGGAAATTAAAAAGGAATAACCAAGAGATATTTTTATATATTCATCGACGTTTCGTCCTTATTGTAAGACTACCGCACCATGATGATCTTAAGAAAAATGTCATGCAAGTACATCGAAATATACGGTTTCCATGATGGGTTTATAAGAGAAAAGTAGAAGCGGTGGTCCAGGCTGCGAGCAGTCAGTAGTACCAAAGAGTGACATGTATATGGAAAGCTTTAGGTGGGTACCATTACGGCAACAGAGAAAAACGGGAGAGGGTTAGTATATGTGTCTTAGGGTGGAAGAGATGGGAGGGGGGGATGAGATTTATTTCGTGGTGAGGTGTGACATAGATTTTGAGGGGCTGGGGAAAGGGAAGGGGGGTTTAGTATGTTTGGTATGTAGGTGGTATAATAGTTGTAAGAAAACTATTTGAAGAATTTGAAGAAATGAAGATAACTTGAAAATGGGCGGGGGTGGGTAAGAGTATATAATAAGTAGTCGAACAGGGAAGATGGTTAAAGGGAAGAGGGAGATTCTTTGTGGTCAGGTGTGATTTTTTTCAAGCTGGAGGGAGGGGGAGATGGAGGGTAAGAGTATTCAGCAGATAGCTATGTCAGGAATGTGTGAATATAAGTAAGTTTGAAAGAATGTGTTGAAGTGTGCTGTGAACAGGACAATAAAGAAAAACAAAGTAGACAAATGGTTTTAATTTTGGGGAGTGATATTTCTATATAATTACATATGCTAACTATCATATCGCAGACTTGTTTTTTAGTCCAGTGTTTAGATCGTATTTTTTATAAGTATTATTATTAGTAGTAGTATAGCTATCATTAGTATTACTGTATATAGAGGATTTACATATTAAACTATAGCTTTAAGAGTTATGTTAACTTATTTATTATTACAATTATTTCTAGTATTATTATTATATTATGATTAATTTACTGATATATATATATATATATATATATATATATATATTTGGTGATTGGAGAAGTGAGTATTTAATCAGTACCACTGAAGAGCCATACCTTTCATAACTATCTTGTTTTTAAATCTACGAAACAGTTACACGTTTAATATTTCACAGTTCAAGTGATGGTCTCTTGTTATTGTTTCACTTTTATATACTTGCAACCCTTTTTTCTATTTGTGACTTTTCAATCTGTCAGTTTACTCATGCCAGTGATATGGCTTCCATATTTTAGATTTTGTTGGTAGTGATGGGAATTTAAACTGCATTCTGTTACTTTGATTACAATTATTTAAAGTGTTTTTAAGACTATACATATATATATATATATATATATATATATATATATATACATATATATATACATATATATATATATATATATATACATATATATACATATATATACATATATATATATATATATATATATATATATATATATATATATATGTGTGTGTAGAAGGATTAAAAGAAATTAGAAAAGCAAAAGTCAAATCGTATTTCTATTCAGTTGCTCAGAGCAAGGTATATTCCGCAAAAAAGACAATTTATTCAAGTTAAATTTTTCTTAAGCCAGGCGTTTAACGACCTACCTATCTACATTTCACTCTCTCCGCTGGACTTTTTGGCACCGGACTTTTTTGCAATCGGACATTTGCTTGCATTCGGGCAGAGTTTTGCCATGTGTTTTTTCCCTACAATTTTTATTTTATTTTACTTTTTCAAATTTTAAATCTTGGCCTTTGCCAGCTTATCTATCCCAGCGACTTTCTTCTGATGATAAGATTTTGATCTTTGAAAAGCCTGGCTTTAGGAAAAATTAAACTTGAATGAATGGCCTTTTTGCGGAATATACCTTGCTCTGGGCAACTGAATAGAAATACGATTTGACTTTTGCTTTTCTAATTCCTTTTCATCTTTCTACATAGCTATCTGCTCTATCCTGGATATTCAGCTGTATACTTTTCACAATAGGTTTTACAATTCTTAAAAGTTCGCTTTTAGTTAACCACTTCATATATATATATATATATATATATATATATATATATATATATATATATATATATATATATATATATATATGTGTGTTTGTATGTATATATATATATACAGTGTGATTCATAAGTCACTTCGCTTAGCTATTTAAAATGATTACCATATGAAGCACAACCATACTATGAACCTTTGATTATTGTTATCTTACTCTCTTATAACTGCTATTTGTAGGCAATGGAAACGTGATGTGAACAGAAAACCTCCTTCGCACAACACCATAATATATCTAATATTCTACAAAGAGTTGTACATTCATTGCAAAAAAATGGAGCTATGCATGCAGAACGAAGGTGGAATTTTTTAAAATTTGCTGCAATTTTAAACCCCCATGAATGGATTTGTTGATTCAACTTTATGTTTCGTATTATCGTATTTTTTAACTTTAGAATTTCAAAAATAAATAGCTAAGTGACTTATGAATCGCCCTGTATATATAATATGTGTGTTAGTCGTGTTTCTGTTATTGACAGCTTATGCAGTGTAGTTATATAAACAAATAATGATACCCTGATCGTAAAATGTATTTTGATCATGTATTTTTCTTTGTTGAAGTTCATTTAAAATGCGTCGTCCTTGAAAAGTATTTTACTTGGCGTATTTACGCTTGTGTAAACACGATTTAAATATCTTTTTGATATATATATATATACATATATATATAGCTATGTATCTACATATAAATATGTATATATACATATATGTAAATATATATATATATATATATATATATTTGCGTGATTGGCCATTTTGTTCATACTTTGATTTTCGTATTTACATCAATATATGCGAGCACGATGTACTATATTATTTCTTACTCTTTTTCTTATTATTATTTGTGTACAAATGTATTTTTGACAAAGTGCGAATTTACTTTAACATATCATTCGTCATAAACATGTTTACATTGAACTGTTACTTGACTTAGAAAGTACATAAATAAACCAACAAATTGGTTCCACAAAATACATTATTTTTAATACACAATAATAACATATCATAATATTAAATGAATGAAATAAAAAATGTATATATATATATATATATATATATATATATATATATATATATGGAATAAAAATGCAAGGTTATACACCTTTAACGATTCAACGAGCTTACTATTTTGTTTTTATTTGAAATTATCTCTATATGACCCCACGAGGAGAATGTTCATGAAAGTTCTTTAAACTATAGCTCAACAATGAGTTGACTAAGATACGCAAATGCATATGTTATACTGAGATGATAGGGTAATCTGATACCAATTCTGGGGTGTAGATAACAACTTACTTCAGAATGTCTTAAGACGTGAACTAATCTGTGAATATATACTGTATTTCTGGTGGATTGATATTTTTTCTCTGTTTGCCCCGAACATTCTCTCGTCTGTGATCCTTTATCCGACCTCTCTGTTTGAGTTATTATTAGTTACAAATAGTGATCGGAAACGCATTTCTACACAATACAAACTGTTATGTCATTATGTTCATATGCTTTACTTTTAAGTGATGAGTCTCATAACATAATAACCATAACTGTCGGCATTCTTATAGATGATATGGACATTCAATTCCGCGCTCCAACTACTATACTTCTTGAAATTATCATGTCTACTCAGTTTACGAGAGGCTACCAGAATAAAACTGTCACAAAGAGACCATTACATATGTTTATTTCGTCAGCATGAAATAAAATAGCAGGGCTATAAAGGTCAACAGGTGACCGTGAACCACTGCTTAGCTACACACACTAACTGCTTTTTTCACAAATAACTAAGAAGAAATATATATATATATATATATATATATATATATATATATATATAGCATATACACTCTAGACAAATTATAAAGACAATATAAATACAGAATCGGCGACACATTTGATCACCGCCCCACCACCACTACAATCACACACGTCTGATCGGTTTGCCTGCATACATACATACATATACACAATATTACAGTTAACTTTAAAAAATACATTTATAAACGCGTCGGGTTTTTTTACGCTTGATTCGTGCATGTCTACACCCCCTCCTCTCTCTCGATCTGAATCAACAGACGTTCTCTTTTTCTCCCTCTTTTCCTTTATGTGTCTACCTTCCCATCACCTCTCCTTTCATTATATGCCCCTCTTTCCACCTTATATTTTTATTTATTTATTTATTTATTTGCCCTGTTTGTTTCAGATTTTAGATTTTTTATTTTTTGTTTTTAGATTTTTTAGATTTTTAATTTTTAATTTTAATTTTTTAACGGCCTCAATTTTTGAAATGTTAAATTTCTTTTCTGCTTCTTCTCTTTCTCTATCCCTCCATTCCATTCTCTCCAAATATGATCTGAGGTTAAGATCGGATTCTAACTCTGCCTGATGAGATCTCAGTTTATAGTTACTGTTGATCGATAACATTGGCATGCCAGTGTCGCAGATTGTGTACATGTCTGTGTAAATAAAATTATCATATATAAAGCTCTATTTAGATATTGAGTACTTTTTATAAACCCGGTTAAAATTCTCTGGATTACCACCCTGTGGATATTTTTCACCTGGATTATTACCATTATTATATATATATATATATATATATATATATATATATATATATATATATATATATATAGTATATTTATGAATAAATATTAATTTATTAATACATACTCGTGCTGGTCAAAAAATAGAACATCATGTTTTTTTACGCTTAATTCTTATTGAGGACAATCTGTGAGATGTAATTGGTGCTAAAATATTCCTATCATGCTAAACTAACTGAAATAGTTGTTTTACGATAGAAACTTGTTTTTTCATATCAATTGCAATGTCAGTTTTTCTATATTTCGCGTTTAAAAATAATAGAACAAGACAGCTAAGAAAACAAAATAGTTGTTTTGTAAACTTAAATACAAATAAAAATTAATCAATATTTAGTAGCAGCATATTTTGCCTTGATAACAGCATCAATTCGCCGGGGCATGGAATCAACAAGCTTCTCGCAATATTGTGTAGACACCGAATCCCATGTGTTCTGTATTGCAATCTTCATGGCTGCAAGGGTAGTATGTTTTTCTTTGCGAAGCTTCCTCTTCATCTGATCCCACAAGGATTCAATAACGTTCAAATCTGGCGGGTTCGCCGGCAATTCAAGAACAGGGATCGATCGTTCTCGCATTCAGGAAGTTGTGGACTTGGCAGAGTGTGCCGGTGGCAAGACATGTTGAAAAATGATGTCTGTGGCGTCACTGTCAAACTGATTATTCAGCACTTGCAGTAAATTAGCTTCCAGGATATATTGGTACGCTGTTGCGTTTACATTTCCTTTGATGAAGCAAACATTACCAACACCCTTAGCACTCATACAGCCCCAAACCATGCAAGACTGTGGGAACTTCACATACTTCTGGACGCATTCTTGGTTATACCGTTTCGTGGATCTTCGCCAAATACGTGGCCCTTGGTCGCCGAAGGAGATACAAAACTGAGACTCATCTGAAAAGATCACACGCCGCCATTCGTCACTAGTCCAGGTTTGATGAGCAGTGCCTATCGTAGCCTCTTCAACATCTTTTTTTTGTTAAGGAGCGGTGTGGTGGCAGGTATACGATTTCGGTGTCCCAGTTGCCGGAGCCTTCGGTAGGTAGTGCTTCGGGAAACGTCAGGACAAGAAGCCTGTTTCCACTCTTTAGTAATGTGGCTTGTTGACTGGAATCGACTTCTCTTTGCCACCTTGTCCAGTGCCCGGTCTTGTCTTTCAGTGGTGCTTTTCTTTCGTCCGCATTTCTTGCGATTGCTGTTGGAAACACCCTTAACATCTTTCTGGAGCACTTTGGTCACTACCGATCTTGAACATCCGACCTTGGTTGCGATTTCCATGTGTGTCTTTCCTACTTGCCGCAAATCGAAGATTTGCTGCTTCTCAGGCAAATATATGTCTTTAGAGGGACCCATAATGAGAGATTATGATTAAATTACTTGCAAAATCTTTTTAAAAACAGAAATTGTTTGAGTTTAAGATTACTCAACAAATAATGTTCTATTAAATTGAAACGTTGAATTTCCTAATGTGACAATAAACTACTCTGTGACTATAAAGTCTGATATATGCAAATATGACAAATGATTAAAAATAGTTGTAATTGTTATTTACATATAGAATATTTCGCCTACACAATTTAAAAGCCGAAAATTATTCTCACACGGAATAAATTTTACAGTTTTATACATATGTTCCATTTTTTGACCAGCACGAGAACAAACGCTAGTGTTTTAAGCTTATGGCTCTCGTCAGTGCAGATAAGTAACAATTTAAGACTTTCGGGAAGCACGAATTCTGTTCACAGAGCCAGCAGTCGCTATATCCACTCGACCGCAACAAGTAGTCAGGTAATTAAAGCAAATTAAGATCTGTAAAACCCTAAAAGCGGGGCCAGATAGAAGACTAGTTCAGAGTATATATATATAGACTGATGGGCCGTTCGACCTGCATTGTGACCGTACTGGAATCATATTAAATGTAAAAAGGGACGTTTGTTTGTGTACGTTATCGGTGATTGTTGGAAATTGAGAAGTAAAATTGGGACAGTATTGGTAGAAAAAATGGGCGATATGATATACACAAATACGCATTTGTAACTGTTTAAATGGGTGTATATTTGAGAATTATGTTTTGGTTGACTTATACGTTGGACACGGGGCGCATCCATTTGTGTAGTTCCGTGTTAAATGTTTCGCTGTTTTTAAAAAAATGGTTTTAATGTGATGGGGTGGGCGACGGCGCGAACGTTAGAAAAAGTAAAAAAAAACAGTGAGAGAGAATGAAAGAAAAGAGAAAGAAAGAACAAAGAGAGAGTGAAGTGATCTTGGTATATGTTTTTTTTTCGTTCCATGATTGTTGAATTGAAGAAAAAGAAAGAGAGAGTTAGGATGAAAGAGAAAAAGAGAAAGAAAGAAGAGTGCGCGGAGAAGTGGCCATTATTCTCAGTTCGTGGAGCTTGAGACTGACGACTGCTCACACCAGCATGGGCATTCGGAGCTGCCCGGATTGGAGATTGACGACTTATCAACCCGTTATGGTGTTGGGCGCTGTTTTATTTTCTTTTTTAGAATGATATTGTATTGGTAATTGTTTGTTTCCTTGAATTGTTTAAATGTAATTGTTTTGTTTATATAATTGATGTAAAGGTTGTGTTGTATGTTTTACTGTATAATTTGCATTGTAGAAATAGTTTTTTTTTCCATTCGTGCTGTCGGTTTCAATTTTGATTCGTGTTTGTTGTTTTGAATGAATCTTGTTTTAAGAGGTCATTCGAGTAAGCGAGACTGCTATAACAAAGTTACGACAAAGATTGAAAAAAAAGAAAAGCAGAAAATTTAATGGAT